>CM067532.1:1804641-2274641 GCA_034509925.1 Hirudinaria manillensis | reverse complement strand
GATGAGAAAGTTATTGAAATATTCATTATTTACGAATAAAAACATTTATTCCTTTTCCTGGAACAAGTCTGTTGAGGCACTTAGCTTTTTCTTTCACATTGCACTTTGACAGGATGATACAATTCCATGCTTCAACGTAATCAACAAAAGACTCAAAACAACAATTACGATATTTAAAAAATAAAACTAATAATGTCAACTTAAATGACGATAATTGAATTTTCAAACAATATTCGTTTATTTCAAAAGTTATGACGAGATCCGGCAAGTTCAAAAAAGGCCGATCTTTAAAGATTTGTTTCAATTCTGTGTAAGTTTCTTGAAGATAATTTAAAAGATTGTTTGAAGAATTGTCCAAAATAAATTACAGGAGAATCACACGAAAAAGGTAAACACTTCAACTTAAGAGCATTGGAGAATTTAAACTAATTTCCAGAAAAAACCGATAAGTTTGTTGAAACAATTCGTTGAAAAACAGCGAATCTTTAACAAAACTTAAAGGAACTGAACCGAAGTTTCTCTCCAAACACGGGATGAAAATAAACTTGCAATCAAATAATCTGGAGTGGTTTGTTGGAAAATGAAGAGACATCACCCCGTAGTTGCGTAGAAAAACAAACACAAATACAAGAACAAAAAGCAGTGACAAGCGAGAAGAAGTAAAATATGATTGACATGATGCAGAGTTCGAAAAGATGTCGAAAAGAATTTCAGACTGCATTTTTAAGGTCTCGCATGCATAACAACGTCAGAAGCGCCTCTTCCGGCCATGTTGAAAAATGGACTCCAAGCTGAATTTTGAGTTCTTGAATAATTCCAAGTTTTGTTTGTGAGCTAATGAGAGACTGCAAATTAGTAGCTAGTGACGATGATTTTAAGAAACCCCAGCAGACGAAAGATGGCGTGATATACGCAGAGTAAATTATAAGGTAAAATCTTCATACAGGGATTTGACATAAAGTGTCCTTATGGTGAGGCCGTCGTCAGGCGTCTATATCTATACCAAAAAAAAAAAATTGGGTCCCCTAAAAACATTCATAATGACAGGTTTAATCCTTATAAAGGGGTTCTCAAATTTAAAAGTTTAAAGAAACAATAAAATAAGTTAATATTATTAGTGGAAATGAATATATTTAAAATAAATATTTCAAATAAAATGGACCACATAAATATATTGTGCCCGGGCGAAAATTAGGGCGATGTTTGATTTCACACATTTACTTTCTTTGGTTTTTGATAAAGGCGTTTGTTGATGTTTGGTGTGGATTTATGTGTTAAGTTCTGGTTGTCTTCAAGACATGTTTATTTCTGTTGCTGTTGTTTATGTTGGCTTGTTTTCTGTATACAAATTGATTATTGCAATTTACGAGTTGCTAGTCGAAGTACATTTCAAGCGGGTTAACATACCATGGTATTTTTATATTAAAATATTTTATATGTTTAATATAGTTCAAATAAAATATTTTACATATTATGTATATATATATATACTATATAATATTCACATAAATAATATTCTTAAAAAATATTCACTTCTTCATTTGAAATAAAAAACGATTGAAAAAAAGACAATTAAAGTGAAATCGAAAGAATGAAATATGACCATCGAAGTCACTAGTTTTCGAAGAGGAAGAAAAAAAAAAGTTTCGGCAGATGGCAGGACTTGGAAGACAGCAGGTGGTGCATGGAAAAATAACACGGAAATCCAGATTAAAACAACTTCTGGGAACGTGAAAGAACTAATTCCACTCGGAATAAGTGCATGGTTTTGGTTTCCAACCTTCGATGCTGGATGTTGACGGCAATGCCAATTCGACTTGAATAACGAATACTAGTACATAATGTAGTACAATGAACATGACGAAACAATGGCGATACGATGTAATGTGCAAGATGATTGAAACATATATGTTATTATTATTATTAATATTATTATTATTATTGTTATTATTATTATTATTATTGTTATTATTATTATTATTTTTATTACTACTATTAGATATCTATTTATTTTAATTTCTTCTTCTTAGCGTTGTTTTATATCATTTTTATGTTCTCTAACAAAATAGCAGATTGATTTGCAAGAGTTGATGACGATTCATCAACATCGTCGATAACATTCGTTTGCAATCAATTACTTTGTTTATTTATTTTTTTAAATATAAACATCAAGGTGTGAACGTAAAAAGAAAAAGCCAATCTTCAAGTAGATATGGACAAATGCCCGCGATGCTACAAGGGACTGTAATTCACGCTAAGTGGAAGACCATTACAATCTTATGGCAGGCACCGTGGAGTGGCTATGGATTAATTAATTAGTAACTAATAATAATAATAATAATTAGTTAGTAAGTAATTAGCAATATTTAATTAGTAATAATTAATTAATTAGTAATTAATAATAATAAATAGTAATTCATAATAACGAATTAGTAATTCATAAGTAATTGATCAGTGATTGATAAAAGTCAATCAGTAGTTATTCCGGTTTCACGGCCAACTTCGTGATCTCCAAGAAGTAAGTAATTGATTACTTACTTAAACTTGACTTGTGAGTTGGGGTAAAGCGGTGATAAATTAGGGTGAGTAATTGTGACTTGTACAAACGTCTAAACAAGGAAGCTAAAATGATCAGATTTCTATCTAATAGATATTTATAGATTGTTAGATTTAGATTTAGATAGATAGATAGATTGATAGATAGATAGATGTGGATAGATTCCTATCTGTCTGTCTCACAGTGTGTCACGTCAGAGCAAACCACTGAAGCAGAGCATTTGATGGAAACCGATTTCAAAGTTTTCCGCTCGTGTGAACGCTTCGATCGAAACTCTTCTCTTGGAATGAAACAATGTGAACATCCACGATTTCAGAATTAACGGAAAGTCAGCTTGAAGGCCAGGTCTTGTGAATTTTTAAATTATTATTAAAGTTATTGTAGTTATTAATATTATTATTATTATTATTATTATTATTATTATTATTATTATTATTATTATTATTATTATTATCACTATTATTATTTTTCTTGTGTTTTTCTTCGGAAACAAATCTTCAAAAGAAAGATTAAATTATAATCACTTTGCAATAATAAGTTGGAAACTCATTAATGAGCTTAAATCATCCGAACATTTGACTAAAAATTTGGAAAATGAAACAAAAATTTAATTTTGCAATCGATCGATCAAGTTCGTGAGTAAATTGTACATTTGGATGTAGGTGGCTAATAATAAATGTTGTGGGTAAAAGTAATGATATTTGTTATTTATTAAATTAATATTCAGAATCTTTTTGAGGCTAGTGCAATAGCACATTCTTGTTAATAAAGTAGCTTAGTATCTCCGATTCCCAAAGTAGTCCTTAATTATATAGCAAGTAATTCAAGATACAACAATAAACGTTCCCGCTTCTCGCACCAAAGTTCTTTCCAAAAATGAAGGAGTTCCGACGGAAATTGAGGAGGGGATAGGAGTACCTGTCAACCAGTGGCATTCTTAATGGATCGAACATACCTTGTTAATGCATGCAGACATTTTATCTTATTTTCAGAACCCTAACGTTTAAAAATATCTTCTCAATTCGTAGGTTTTTTCGGAGTTAATTTAATAAATAAATGGAAAAAAAAACTCAAACCGAAAGAAATTTATTTAGAATCGAGAAATTTTATAATTAATTCTTTATAGTTGAAATCTTGCAAAAATGGGGCTGAAATAAAAATGGTCGGACGAAGCGAAGACGCTTTTCAACCCAAAATGACACGTAAATCTTAACAGCCTAAAGCCGTTTTAAATGCCATTTATTATTAAATATTTACGATATTATGTTTGTCCGAAAATAGAGATAATGACGTTTAATGTAATGCATTCATGATTTTATAATTCTTGTTTTCTAATCCAATGTTCAAGGCCTTAACAATCCATTTCAAGAATTAGTCTCATTATCTGTCCAAATTTTGCGTTTTTTAGCCAAATTTATCTTCCATAATTCCACGACAGGCAATTTATTTTCCAGACGTCGATGCATCCGCATCGGTTTCAACAAATTTTTACATGCCAGTTTTTTTAATTTTTGCGTGTCTAAATTTCAGTCCTCAATTCAACTTTGAAGGTGTAGAAATAAATTCTGAAAAAAAAAAACAAAAACAAATTTATTTTAAAGATTTAAAGCATTTTTGTAACTGCCGGTAGTACAACGATGACGGTTATGATTATTATTATTATTGTTGTTGTTGTTGTTGTCGTTGCTACTGTTGTTAGACTCGGGTATTTCTGAGTGTTTTAGGAATGAAATAAATTGTTAACAAACATTTTCAAGGCCTAAACAATTAGAAGGAAAGTTTCCGATCGTGGAAAGTAAAAATTTGCCATTAACACACCGTTGAATCCCTGGAGACGCATGATAATGCCACAACCATCGTCATCATCATCGTCATCGTCGTCGCCATCATCAACGATGATGTTTTCATCATCGCATCTCTACCAAATTCAACTCGGCCGTACAAGTCTGGTTCCATCCATCTCAATAAGGCATTTTCTACGCAATAAATTCGGAGAGCATTTGTTGAGAGGTCGTCAACTTTGACCTCTGAACTCTCGACCCACAGAGACCCGCGGAGGAGAGGAATGACCTTTCTTTGGACAACTTTGGTTGAGGAATTTTTATGAACGAATGAATGAAAGAAGGAATTAATGAATTATTGATTGAATATTGATTTAAAGTAAAAAACTTTAAAGATGATTGCGTGAAACTATTGATGATGGTTATCAACTGGGGATATCAATTGGGGAGGGGAAATACAAAAAGTTGATTGGACGAATGGGAGTAATGCGATTGGCTGAGCGGGCCAGGTGACCTGTGATTGGTGGAAATTTCTGAAGAGATAAGAAAAGGAGCTTATCAGGAGTCACGCGATTAATCTCTTCATCGATTTCTTTCAGATATTCTTTTTTAAATAACAAATTTCGCGCATAAAAAATGATTAAATATGAAATTCTCGAAAGCTGAAAAGCTAAATTTTTATGATTTTATTTTTTCCGTAATAAATTTTTAATGTGTGTTTATTTTTTCATAATAATTCAATTTCGTTGTTAATTTTTGCTCGGATTTTCTTTGTCATTAAATGTTATTTTAAGTTTAGATATTTTAAATTTCGTAGAAACCTGATAGATTAAAGCAATTATTTCGGTCAGTGCTGAAAAAGTGTTCCCAAGTTTCTCAGAAAATCCGAAAATTTGAGACGGATTTCGGAAATTTAAGATTTCACCATGTTTACGTATTTTATTTTATCCAATTAAACATAGTAATTCCGTTTTATAAAAATAATTTATTATTAAACATCGTTGATTTTAGAGCTTTGATATTTTGTAATTTTTGAAAAATAATAAGAATATTTATGTTATATTTTCTATAATTTATGTATTTAATATTTTAATGCAATGAAAAAAACATTTGAATATCTTAATGAGGTTCATCATTTTATTGAATAATTCATTAATATAATAAACAACGATTGAAGGCACTGCGGTCATAATTATAATAAAGCATATTTACAACCAGCTCGTGAAATAAATTATCCAGGAAATGTCGCTCTAAAAAGAGCTGTCGGATTTTCTTTTCAAGTTTGATTATGCTATAATAGCAGATTTGTGTTTAAATATATTTTAATTTGTAAAATGAAATAAAATGATTACATTACAATTTCTTACAATGTAAATAAAATTAATAATAATAGTAGTAATATCATCAACATTAATTATTAATAATAAAGGTGATTTATATTTTCAAATGGTTAAACTCTAACAATTGCTATAATAACTGTAAGTTATTAATTCAAATCAAACCTTAACCAAAATCAATCATTACTACATACTAAATAAAATAATAAATAGTAATATATATTTCACTAATTAAACTCATTATATTCCATTACCTAAATCGTAGCCAGCATTAAACAATTCATCCAACACTGACAAGACGGTCATGAAGGCTGATCCTCTCCTGAATCTCACATCACTGACGATCCCAGCGGACGATGAGAGCAGTTGTTTCAACAAAACGACCAATTCCGGTTTCACGGCCAACTTCGTGATCTTCAAGAAGTCGGTGAACATTTACTTCGTCGGCCTCGCCATCGTCTTTGGTCTCGTCGGCAACGCGTTGTCCGTCATCGTCCTGAGACACGACAGACAGGCAGATGCCAAACAGCGCAGTTCGACGAATCACCTGCTCAGAATGCTGACCATCGTCGACTCATTATATCTCGTCACCTGCCTCTTCATTCAAACGTTGAAGACGATCATCGAGAATACGGAATGGTTTCCTGGCAGTCCCCTCAGATACCACTACCTCCACAGCGAACCACTCGTCTGGATGCTAAGCTCTGCCGCTCAGACCTCCACGGTATGGCTGGTCCTACTGGTGACCCTCGACCGTTACCTGGCAGTCTGCAAGCCGTGGAAGAGTAGGATGCGGTCTAGCAGAGACATGGTCTTATTGGTGGCCATAATAGGATTTCTTGCCCTGCTGTACAACACGCCCAGATACTTTGAAAGAATTGTCGTCACAAAAAGACTCTGCGGCAAGAGAGATCACGATATCTTCAATTACACCTCTATTTTGACGAGCACTGTTTCAGATAATATGGGTTCAATTGATATTCATCCGCAGCAAAGAGAAGGTCCGAAATACTTAAAGGTTGACGATACAGCTGACTGGTCATCCTCCAAGCTATCTGACTTTCAGTCTCAGACAAGAAACCATTCTTTATTCTTCGAGTTTTCCAGCTTCCGAGGTTTTACACTTTGGCCTATCGAATTGGAAAGAAAATTACAATCTGGAGAATCAAATCTTACGATGGCGAGCGTAGAAAGTGTCAGTTACATCACAAGAACCATGAGGACTGACTTCAGATTCAACAAGTTGTACTTCTTGCTCTATAAAACCATCTTCTACTTCGTCTTCAGGTCATTTGGTCCACTCTTACTGCTGCTTTATTTCAATTGGAGACTCATTTCTGACCTAACCAAGGTGATCGAAATGGCCATTGGATGCCACCTTTTAACTTTATACTAAGTTTTAAATAATAAATAATTTAAGTAGATTTAATGATTTTTGCCTTTGGTTTTTAATAACTTATGACTATGATTTCAATCTTTTAAAGTTGATAATTTGAATATGTTAGAATATCCAATATGCAAGGTATGTGAACAATATATATTGAATATCCCCACGATATTGTCTCCAATTCGTTGCCTGGATGAGTTACGGGAAAAAGACAACTAATAGGCTCAAGTTTTATCGGTTTGGCTTTCAAGAGTCTTGAAGTAGGGTAGGGTTAGGGTATAATCTGGGTACGGTTAGGGTAGGATCTGAGTGGGTTAGGTTAAGTACCAAAGCCTGCGAATTGTCTTTTGCCTGTCACTTATCCAACATTCTCCTTCTCGAACCTGTGAAATCGTTGATCCTTAAATTAACTTGTTTAATATAACTTATTTTTTTCTTTAAATATGAGTTTTTATTAACGAAATAAATAAATTATTTTAAAATGATTTCCTAGATCCGCTGAGACGATATTTCCCAGGTAAAATATTTTTTTATAATTCCTTACGGTGATATGACGACTTGCTCAGAGTTTGGATTACAAAATGCAATCTGAAAAAAAAAATTAGAAATTTCAGTATAAACTTAATTACAGAATAATTAACTTTTCTTAATTTCTAGAAAAATACATTCCTCTTTCGTTAGGCATTTCAATTTCAATTCCCCCATAAGATAAGATGAATTGGTGTTGTTAGGGAGCTTTTTAAACCCTGCTGATGACCCTTTTCCCCGGCAGTCAAGATCAATTTTCGAAAATTTCCTTTCAGAGTAAATTCCATTTTTTTCCCTAATTAGTTTCTTTATTTGGCTCAAATAAGGAAGTTAATGACAGATTTTAGAAAGTCAAAAAAAGCAAAAATCTTTGCTCGCAGTTCATTTCCGTCTTATTTTAAGAAATTAATTTTACAATTTAAGTTTAAATATTTGTTAATTAACGAAAGAATCTCGAAAGCAATTTGAATTCTATTCAAATGTCTCCTTAATTTCTTATTTATTGTTTATTTTCTGGATTAGTTTTTATTTGCGCATTTGAAATTCTTGGACGGTTACCATGAGAAATATTATTATTCTTTTTTTCTCATCTATTTATTACCTTATTTAATTAAATATTCATTTACATTGTATATATCTTATTTTGCCGTGAATTTTCCATGTTATTCGTAATTAAATCCCAGACTTTATGTTTACCAATTTTATGGGTTCTTTCAACACTCCGCTGTAAACATAAAACAAGAAATAAAAACGATCCTTACCTTTGAACACCATCTTTTAAGTGATTTTGTATTAATTTCATAGCAACAAATATTTGTTTTAATATTATTTAATTCAATATTAAACGAAAACAAATATTCCTGTAAAAAAAAATAAATTCATTCGTAGGTGTGTCAATTAATTACTAATTTGAGTGATGAATCATCCAGGTAAGAAAGAGAAGGCGGGACATGCTGAGCAGACGAGTTCAGCACAAGGAGAACATCACAATAATGTTGGTGGTCGTTGTTACGGTGTTCATCATCTGTCAAATACCAGCGCTTGCAGTCAGAGTGGCTGTCACCGTCATGGAATTCAACCAAAACATTCATCTCAACCTCCAGGTTTTGTATTTGTTGTTGCTGTTGTTGTCGTCGTCGTTGTTGTTGTTGTTGTCGGCTGTCACCGTCATGGAATTCAACCAAAACATTCATCTCAACCTCCAGGTTTCCTAGCTTTTCACTTCCCTATTCGTTTCTAATGTGCGCTTCTATCTAGAAGTAAATTTATAGAGGTTAATTTTATGCGCACATGCATATTCATGTTCGAATATTTACTTAGCGCCGAGTTCCCCAGTGCATGAGCTGAATCATCGGATTGTCAGCACTTAAAAACGCTGAATAACAGGAAGAATAATCTCCTCCCAAGTCTTTTGATTTCAGGAGAGAATTATTTATGGCTGCCTTGAAAGTATTACCTGTTTCTCTTCTTTTTACACATGTTTAAACGGGTAGATTTCAAAAACTTCTGAGAAAATTCAACGGATTATGAATGGTTTCCTGTAATTTTAAATGTAATTTTAATAAGTGTAATTTTAAAATTAATGCCAACTAAAAATTAAAATTAATGTGACGGAAAATGAATTATCAAAATTGCTGATTATTAAAAAACTTAATTCATAAAAAGGTCATGGAAGAAGAAATAAATTATTAAAAAAAGATATTAATACATACTAGTGACAAAAAATAAAAAGCCATGAAAGATGAATAAACCGTTATAAATGGTTAAAAGAGAAATTAATAAATTCTTGTGGTAATAAAATGAAAATTATGGAGAGAAACATATTTTAATTTTGAAGCAGATTTTCAGAGATTTCACGGTCTCATAAATTATGTTATTTCGAGACGTTACTTGTCAAAATAAAGCTAATAATTCGATTCATTTCCTGTTATTTTATCAAATTCGTGCTTCAATTTTTCCTTTCATCGGCACAAGTTGAAAACAATAAATAACAACTGGCATTCTGGAAATTCCAATTTCCAATTCAAACTTTGAAATCAACTAAAGTTTTTTTGTTATTTTTTTTTATAATTTTCGTCCTATTTCAACTATATTATAAAGTTTTAATATTATTCCAATTCGCAATTTTCACGGCATTGAATAAAATATTAGCGCAATAAAAATCATTTCTTCTATTTAGCAGTCAAAGGTGAATTTTAAAAAGAAATTCACATTTCTGAATATTTCACGAACAAGACCCACACGGAATGTTTTAAAACACCGAAATAAATAAAATAACACCACAAAATAATCTTGAAAATAACAATTTTATACATCATTTCAATCATTTTGGCGAAAATAAAAATAAATTGCCAAAAATATCATCAATATATAAATCAAATAACATCAAAGTTTAAAAGAATTTAAAAGTTGAACGATGAAAATCCGAAATCAAAAATGATTGGAAAGATTAGGAAATTAACTGCAGGTGTTTTGTTGACAAATGTCTCGAATAAAAACTAAGATAAATATTAAAAAAACCATTATTATAAAAACATTTTTTACGTTATAATTTTCACAAATTTGTTTTAATGGTCCAACGGACTTTGACTTGTGGATTCAAGGGAATAATTTATTAATAAAGAAATTAAATAAAAAAAAACATAAATTGGAATTTACATCTCCTTTCACGACTTCCCTTTGAAGTTAATGTATGTTAATGTATGTTAATGTATGTTATTTTCGTAGCTATGTTTGTCAACGATTGTAAGAATGAACCATAAGAATGAACGAATGAACGAACGAACGAATGAATGAATGACCTTCTAAGGAAAATTGACGATCTTCATGATTGTGGTATTTTTTCCTTTTAAAATGAAACACTGGCAAATAGAATTACAATTGCCTGGATACCAAAGCATTATTTTAAAAATAAGATTAATTCGAGCTATCTTCGATTAATCTCGTTAATCTCTACGATTAATCGTGACTTTCGGGTATTTGCCTGTTTTCTTGGAACGAAATATTTTTTGAGATAACAATATTTTTGCAAGGATTTAAAATATTAAAAATAAATGTGCAATTTTGCAGAAACGAAGATTTATTTTTCGTTTGGAAGCCATTGTTAAGTCATTAAAATAGTTTTTATTTTATGTTTAACGTTCAAATTTAATTATTTCCTGATATATTAATAACTTTAATCAATAAGCCAATGATAAGTGATAATTTGATTTTATGAATTTGTTTTCATTCATTTACAAGGTTTTCTAGAAACCACAACTCCAACTAAAACAACAAATCTATCGTTGAGCGTCATTTCCACAACAGCAACAACAAATGCCCCAGATCGGAAGATATCGGTGATAATTCGAAAAATGAAAAAGCATTCCTTATGACACTCCATCAAAATAGTCCAAGACAAGATGGATTTATCTCAATTTATTATTCTGAAGAAACATATCCGCATTTGCAATATTTTTAAAAGCTGCACGTGTACATGCAAGTTTCCATTAATCAGAAGAACTGCTTTTAGACTCTTTTTAGCTCGGAGGAAATCATTAAAGATCTTAATTCAATTTCGTCTTAAATTGACTCAAACTAAGTGATCAATCTAGGATTATTTGACCAGAATAATTGCGAATTTCAATCCCTTAAAACTCGATTATGTAAAAATTTGTGGAAAAAACTGAACTGCACATGACAAGAAAAAGAGGGCTTAAAGTTTTTTTTTTGGGTCGTAAAAGAATTTTTTAGAGACTCTTGGAATAATACGTTTTTGGCAGAACATCAAAACTCTTGTGAAACTCTATCGAAATTATTTTGAAATGATTTTAGAAAATATTTCGGAAATATCTTGGAAATATTTAGGAATTCTTAGAATGGATGAGCAGTTTATTATTTTTATTTTTCACCTGGAATGTTATGAATAATTCATCCGGATTGATTTAATATTTAAATGTTTAGTAAAATGAATATTAATTAAATTGATTGATTGATTCAAGTACTGATTGAACAAATCCTCCATCAATGAGCTGAGCAAATGATTGAGTGTTTGAATGAATATCTAACTGATTGAATGACGATGATGGCTTGATAACCATTAATTGAACAGATACTCCGCTACATCAACGAGTTAAGCAACGCCCTGTTGACGGTCAACTCCTCGATCAACTTCATCATCTACTGTCTCGTCGGCAAAAAATTCCAGAAGAGCTTCATGTCCATCGTATCCTGCACTTCCAGGAATCACGAGACCGGAACGATCGTGGAAGCCACCAATCCACTCAAAACCTCCGCCAAACCAACGCTCAATGAAATCAAAAGTGACAAAACGAAAGAAGATTTGACGAAGAAAGCGACCGAAAGTTACTTGGTCGATGGAAAGTGCGACTCCGTTGCTGTGGCCCTTGTAAGAAGAAAAGAGGATGAGTTGTTTGCTAGGGATGAATAGGATTTTAGTCAAAAGGTGGACCCCAGGACTTGCTTAGTTGATGTAGACATCTTGAGTGTATTTCAAATATTTTTAATTTGATTATGAATTATTTATTATATTTTCAGTTCATTCGAAACTATGTGATTGTTCGTAAACGTTTATTTTGTAATCGTTGTCGGCAATGTAATACATTAAAACTAGCTTCAGGTTTTGTCAATTTGCTTTTAGATCGGCTGAGCAATAACGTGGCTAAAAATGAAAAATAATTTGGGGCTTTCAAGTAAATATGCAAGTTCTTAAAAATATATTTGACAATATTCATTTATCCTGATCCAAGTTTCAAGCCAACGATAGGAATAACAACACGAAAGCACATAGAACTCCGCCACAAGTCCTTAACATTGGTCAATAACCTCCAAAGTGATTGAAATCGACCTCACAAACACCGTAAGCTTTTCTGCAGAATTTTATGTCGTTTAGGCCAACGTAGGAGATTGTTTCAATGCAAACATCAACTCTTTCACCGACGGAACTTAGTTGCTTTCCTCCTCCGTGGAGTCGAAAGTTGTTTAAAGCCAATTTCAATCCTGAAAAGGAATTCCACTTCAATGAAAAGCGAATGAAATTTATGAAAGAGCTTTGGCCAGCTGTTGAAAATCTCCCTCTTTTACTGACGCATACCCTAAATCGACTTGGAGTACAAAGAAAAAACCACAAATAAATCTCAAATCCACATTGACATCTACTTATTTACTGAATATTATAAATGGTTATTGCAATAAAATGATTAATTAGCAAAATTTAAAAGAATCTGAAATAAGAATTTGCCATTATGCAGATTAGTCGAAAATTGATGAATAATAATGTAATGATAGCTTGTTCAATTTGTTGATTGAGAATGTTAACCAATGCACTCCCTTGACTCCAGTGATTATCTTTCAGCACTTGTCGACTTCACATAAGGGTCGCAAAGCAAACTGGCATCCTGCAAGCAAAAAAAAAAGCAAATTAGTTTTCAGAAGTTCATCTCTGATTAAATCGTCATCATCATTCCTAAGCTTAACAGTAAATGTAGAGTTGACTGAGCATGTTACTCGGAACCATTGCTATCCAGTCGACTATTTTGTTATCTGCAGCAGTGTCTGAATACATGGGCCACAGATTCAACAATAAATAACTAAAACAAGCTCATTACTTATCTGACGTTGGTAAGCAAAGTAATCTACAAATATACACTTATACAAACAAGTATTGGTTTTTCGCGAATATCTGGTCATAAGAAAAGCAAAACTTGCACTTAAACTCGATCCCAAAGACAGATCCATTCAAGTTTCGTTCGACATTTTTTCAGACATTCAACTGAAGATCTCGCTGGAGTCTCCATTTTCCAGGGCCGAAGAAGTCAAATCGGGATGACCGGCGAAAATCTCATTTTCATAAGCAACCGAGGCAATCTTTGAGTGGCATTTGAAATTGCTGTAAACAGAAATTTGATAAGGTGCCTGTTCTTCGTTTAAGTTAATTGCCTGACGCAACATTACTAATGTTTATTGCATTTTCAGATAATAAATGTTTTGCCTAACCTTTATTAAACATGAATTATTAGAAGAAAATTTTGGTTTTTCTTTTAAAACACTTTCAAATGTTTTGAAAACCATGAAAAAAATTATTGATGGCGAAGCCATTCGTAGGAATTCTAAAAACAATGCACTTGAAAGTTAAAAATTAGAAATCTTATATATTTTGAAGAAACAGCAAATTGTAAGAATTTGAACGAATTTTCATTTTCACTTTTCGTGAAATAAAAGAATTTCATTAAAATAGGAATTTTATTTTGCAGTAACTCAGCGATATATCTTTAATTTATCTTCAATTGAAGGTTTAACTGTTTAATGTCCATATAAATAAATTTAATATAATAATTGTTTGATGCTATTATCAATATAAGGTACGGTTTAAATAATCTTCTTTATTTTCATGAACACTTCTAGCTTTGAACTCACGGAAATCATTCTTAATACTTGAAAACATTCGGTATTACTATTATTATTTTATGACGGTGATAATATTATTTTTTGTTATTGTGTTATTTTTTTAATAAAACTTATCGGCATATTATGCCAATGCACTTCGAAGATAAATTCGTTTTTCGGTTTCAAAACATAAACTTCAAAAATTAGACGTTTGAACTTGAAAATTCACAGGAAATCTTTTAATTTCTTGCAACGGAATGTTAATTAATTAAAAATTAATGTTAATTATTTTAATTTCTTTGTTTCGAGCCAAAACATCGCCTTATTCCTTGGGTCAAGTTGCCGGAAACTTCAAACAGACAACAATTTTCCATTAACGCATACGATAAAAGTTGTGAAAGCCCTGAAAATGATTATTTTGAATGTTATGTTATATTTTTATTTACAAATTAAAAAAAAAACAGTTGTACAGTTATTATTGCGCACATTCGTTTCGTATGAAATTAATGACGACACTACTAAAAGCTAAAAAAAATGGCTAACCAATTATTAGCAGTTGTTTGCAAAAATGCTTCATTAATTTCATTAAAAATGGAAGTTAAATATTTTATGGATTAAGAGGCAAAGTACTTTTTATAATTTAAAAAGCATTTTATAAATAATTTAAACAATTCGTACTTAATTTAATTGTATTTAAGTACGTTAAATGAATACTTGTACTTTGAACAATGCTTATTATCAGTGTATGGACTTTGCAACCATTAAACCATTATTATAATTATTATTATTATTATTATTATTATTAACTTTGTGAATATTATTAAGCACTAATTAACATTTTTAAACATTACTAGTAATATTAAATTGATAATATATATTAATAATATTACTATGTATTGTATATTATTTTAATATTATTAATAAATGATTATTATATTTAATACTAATAATATTAATAATAGTGATAATATCGTTATTAAATGTAATAATAATAATAATAATATAATTATTATATCACGTCATGTTTTATCATCCATTAGGGTCGTG
Source organism: Hirudinaria manillensis (assembly GCA_034509925.1). Taxonomy (NCBI): domain Eukaryota; kingdom Metazoa; phylum Annelida; class Clitellata; order Hirudinida; family Hirudinidae; genus Hirudinaria; species Hirudinaria manillensis. Next base: position 2,259,620 of record CM067532.1, on the reverse strand, counting down.
ATCGAAATCGACTGGAGAGGTGTGTAATAGACGTGGAAACATGATGAAAGTACTAAGCTGATATTGGCAATCACCGCTTGTGAAACATTTTTCCAAGAGAGGACTATTTGGTAATAGTTCATTATAACATCCCTGTATTTCTCTGACCAGCTTGTGTATCTTGTGGCCTGATAATAAAAATAATTAAATCTAATAACCAAACGCAATTTAACTTAAATTCATATCACGCCATATTTTGTCATTCGTTAATATCATTATCCTTATCACCATCATCGTTACCATCATCATCATCATCATCGGGAGGAGCTGTGCAAATGATTTTTCCAATTGTTGATTGTGAGATTTGCAGTTATTGAATTAATTATGGAATTAATTTATTTTAATTTCATGTTGTTTCTTATAAATAAGGAATGAACTCGCTTTGGTCAGATAGGCAAAGTCTTCCAAAGATATCCATCAATTGCTTGTGAAGTACATTACAAAATCCACTCTGGATTTGGGTGCACCTAAGGGCCGATTTGTACTGATCCCTGTAAACGCATCGTGTAATTGATGCAACAATCATCCAGTTTGTAATTAATGTAATTTAAATGTAATTAAGTACAAGCTTGTCTGTCATATTCTCTAAAGCTAGTTTCGGGTCAAATTATACTTAATAATTAATAGGTCAGTAATTCGATAAAATTAACATATTATTTTTAATATATTTGATATTTGATTGTTGCTATTATTATGATACGTCAACGAACTTGCAGGTTAGGACCGTAGATGAATCAAAGAATTTAGGACCAGGGAAAGCCGGGAAGAGGTGATTCAACATCGGCAAGATACATTTATTAGCAACTTCGAAGTCATTCATGGGATTATTGCAATCTGGCAAACAAAGCCCCAACATTTTATGGAAATTTTTAAAAAATGAAAAACAATAAAAAACAAGTGCGCAAATATTTGTTACCTTTCAGTAAAAAAAATTAGAGCGTTATGTATTATTATTATTATTATTATTATTTTATTATTATTAATATTTTTAATATTGCAATGGCGGCACCATTTTGTCTTGGACTATTTTGTCGTGAGAATAATAATAATTATTGTTTACACTACGAAACTGTATTGAAGAACTACGCTTAGTATGATAAAATAGAGTAGATGTTATTACAAAAGGATTAATATTAATGTAATAATTTAAATAAATTAATGATTAATGAATTACAAATTTTATTAAATAATAATTACTAGCGAAATAAAATATAATTTATTGCTTCAACTACCTGCTTCAGCGGAATAAAAAAGCATGAAGGCAATCCAGATAAAAGTCAATTTCATGGTTCAGCTTTAATTCTAATTAAAATGTAATTTAAAGTTAAGCTGAATTGTACCTATAATGTTATTCTTATAATATAGATTACTTATATTAATTAAATAATTAATTTATTATATGTTAATTATTTATTAATATTAATACATTACTATTCAAAGAATTATACATTACAATAGTAATAACTTAATAATAGTAATATAACGAATCCTAGTCGTTTAACCATAACTTCTTAACCCCAATGTTAACCTTAACCACACCAATAACCCCAATCAAAGTCTTCCTTGCGTTGGTAATCAAAATGTTCTCACCTTCAACATGAGAGTTATGTCTACCCTTGGAAACTTTATTATTTGGCCGAGCATTTATATCCATAAAATATCAAATTTTTTACCTATTATTTATGAGGTAAAATGATGTTTTAAAAAACTTTGATGAACGACAATTTCAACTCTTGCACCCATCGACCGTTAAAATGTTCCATATTTCAATATTTTTTCATTACTTTTATGCAATTTTTCTTTTTTAAAATTTGTGCAAAATCGCACGATAACGTTTTACATCAATTTTTTTCATTAGAATGAATTTAAATAAATGTTACTTAAATCTAACTAAAATAAAACCCTTCTCGGAAAAGTAAACATTAGTCGCATCAGTTGTTTATTTTTATTTTGAGATTTGGAAGGCACCCAATTCTTGAAATCATGTTTGATATTTTGATTCACTATTTATTTAATGTGTTTTGGACAAAAAAGAAGCATTCAACGTTGGCAAAGTCTTTTTGCAATGCTGAGTTTGCTACTGCAAAATGGTTCTGCAGAGAAAGAATTCAAATTAATAAAATAATTGAATAAATATAAACGTTTTATAATAACTTTATAATAATAACTCTACATTTTTGTTAAGAATTATCCTATTTATTCAATATTTAGTTATATTTATATAAATGACATCGAGAAATACTTTTGTAATAAAATGCCAATTGCTTCGGCAGTTTAAGTTTAATCAATTTGAATCGTTGTTTTAAAAGCAATTGCATTAAGTCACCTTCTCCGATTTCCAATTCGAGTATTTTGATGGCCAAACTGGCAGCTTCAATGACTTCGTCCATGTTTATTCCATCGACGTCTTGCAATGCAGACAGCACACAGACATAACTGTCTTCAAAAGCCATGAATTTGTAGCTTTAAAAAAAGTAAAACATATAATTATTAACAAATGTTTATTACGAAGCATCCGATGTTAACGAAACTACATAGATTTATAAATGACCATGTAATGCAAGAAAGATTTATTCATAAGGGTGACGGATTAGACAGATTAATACAGATTTGGCAGCAATTGCCGAATAATTATAGAATAAATAGTTTTCATTTCAGTTTCAATTATTGAATGTTTAATAATAAAAAATACAAACTAAATCCAAATAATAAATAACGATTTAAATGGATGGAAGGCAGAACGACACCTGGAATCGCAGTGCGTGGTCCCAAGCGGGCACCTGTCCAGATGAACTTCGTGATTTGCTTCCTTGAGACAGGGACTGATGTTGTCGTTGATGGCAGATATTTGTTCACTCGTCAGTGAAATCAACTTTCGAATGACTCGGTGGACGTTCGAGAAATCTGAGTGAAAAAAAATTATCACTAAGTCGGTAACTTCGTCTTAATATTGGAGACAATTTTGTTTTTTCGGGATTGTAATAATTCAGTTTTTAATATCGAATAATTATTACTACAAGCATTATTTTTGTTAGCTACATACGGTTAATAATTGCGAATTAATATTATTATATATATTACGAAGGATCCGATGTTAACGAAACCACATATAAATGACTGTGTAATGTAGAACAAGATTTATTGCTACCGATGATGAATCAGTATATTTATTAATACATATATTATATATTAATAATTGAGAATTCATATTTAAATTCAAAACATCTTTCGTGGCCTGAGAAGCTACTTAGCTAGTTAGTCAACTTTGTTCACAACCTTCTCGATTTGTGCACAGGTGATTGAAATATTTCAGGATGTGTGGTCCCAATTGGTCCTGCTCTTGGCAAAAACCTTGCATTTCATCGACGCACGAAAACTGCTTCAAGATATCCCTGGTCGTTGAAAATGCAAATACTTTACAAGAATTGATGTATAATTAACTGATTATTGACTTATTTAATACTTAATCTATTTACGGATATGATTTCTAACAATTGGTTTGGTGATAATTTTATGAATGGATAAATCGTTTTTCCAATCAGTTTTTAGTTATGATGAAATCGGGGCTTAAAATACCTAGTTAATTATTGTAACAATGTGGATTTAAATATTGTAAGAAATAGTTATCATTTACTATCAGGTTAAAAGGTTATTATGAGCTCAAACCATTCCTAAATGAGCAACATAAATGTCTGCTTAGACATTTGACAGTGAAAATCATTCGTGGAAAAAATCTTGAATAATTGCTACCGGTTGCCACATCACGTCATGTCAAGTCATTTCATATCAAGCCAATTCATGTCATGTCAATCCATGTCATGCCATCTTGTGACAGTTTATGTCATGCGGACTCGTGTCGCGTCATATCATGCATCTTAACCTGCACAGAGATTTCTGAAGGCTGTCAGTGCTTCCTAAAGCGAGTCCAAGGTGCGAGTGAGCCAACTGGTACAACTTTGGAATTACACACTTCCTTAAGATGGCTCGGTTGTGATCTTTTTCTTTCGAGCAGATGTCTGATGTGGAAAATCGGCTACTTAAGAAATTAACGGAATATTTTACAAATATATTCGTAATAAACAAAAATCTCTATTTTCTTAATTTCCTATAATCGTCACAGAAATTTATGTAAGTGGTCGTTAGATGACCCTGCAATTTATTTTTATAAATAAAATATTCTTCGCCCACTCCAAAAAGAAAATTATAATTGCTGTTATTAAAGTCAGCAGTGTGTTTTTATGAAGCACTGCAATGAAAACTGAAAGAAAATAATCTTACCAGAGTAAAAATTACTTTTGACATCTGAAAAATGATCGAGAAATTGTCAACATAATTATCTTAATAATTAGCCAGATATTCAGCATTATGCATTTACTACAACATTTTATGCATGGATTTTCCAAAAACCTAAAATAAAATCCAGTATTTCAGTAGGTTTACTATGATCCAAAGACGCTGTCTAAACATTTCTTTTATCAGAATTGTTATCGTAACTCTGCCGACACAATTTTAACAATAATTATTATTTTAAAAAGCAGAAAGTATCTAAACTTTAAATACCATGACCAACCTTTGCCTGAACAATTTGAAAACAGTACGAACAAGACAACCACAACGGTTAATTTCATGTCCAAAATTAAAGATGAAAATTACCAAGATTTAACTTTTAAATGTTTTTTTTGTAATTCTCAAAAAGACGTCTTATTTTATCAATTTAAGACAAAAGTCTCATTTTATTCAGAACTCCAATAACTTATTGTCAAGTCTCACTAATTAATGTTTTGTTGAACTTTGCCTCAACATGATGAGGAGCGATGCTAAGAGGAGCCTCGTAATGGAGATAAGAAGGGAAGTTAAAACGCAGGCGAAAGCGGATTTTAAAATATTATTATTATAAAATATTAAAATATATTATAAAATATTATAATGTATTATAATATAATAAAATATATTATAAAATATTAAAATATATTATAATTACAATCTACAAAAGAATTCATAATTCATAATACAAAAACGTAAAACGAGCGTTCTCAAGCTGGCACAATTTTTGGATGCTTTAATGTTTTACTAAAATTTTAATATGATTAATATGCTTAATAGTTAATAAATTATTATGAATAATATGATATTAATCACATCTAAATAACTTTAAAAAATAAATTTAACTTGAATCACGACAAAAACAATCGGAAGATTTTATTTCTTTTCATTTCCACACAAAGGATTAATTGAAAGATTGTCATTCATTTGTCATTTTGTCTATAAATCCTTCATTTGTAAATCTGGATCTTTAATCTTTGATTTTGTCGTTTGGGTATTATTCTGTCGAGGTTAACATTTCAATAGCATTAACATTAAAATGTACGGATGGTAATTTAACAATTAATTACTAATTAATTTATGATAATTAAAAACTAATTAACGTAAATCAAGTATTAACCGTTTGGCACATCACTTTGGCAAGAGTCAGTAAGCTGTTACAGAACGGATCTGAAACAAGACAAAGGAATTCAAGAGTTCAACTGAGCTTTTAAATTTGGTTAAAATATTGTGCCGAAAATAAAATAAAACTAGATTTTTGAGTAATTCTAGAATTACAGAAAATATTTAGAAGTATAGAATATATCTTGAAAATTATAGAAAACAAATTAAAATCGAAAAGCAAAGATTCTTCTTCGATTGAAATGAATGGCTTGCTTCGGTCACCTTCACTGATTTCGATGGAGACACTCTTTAAGAAAAAATTGAAATCAGCCCTAAACTCCTCCGCCCAACTTTTCCCATGCCAACTGGACACTAGGCACACGTAAAAGGATTCTATCAATCTGCAAATGACATTTAAAAAAGGCCAAAAATTCACTCCCGTTAAAATTGATTTGTTAAAAGCCATTGGAGAGCTTAACTTTGTTTGCACAGAAGTGGATCCAAAATGCAACGCAGAACCATCATCACAGAGTTTCCTGATTCTCCGATGCAGGATTGCGCGAGCGGATAGGTGTCCGACATTCGGCTAGCTACTATTATCTCGTGAGCGAGTGTCAAAACACGGGCAGAGGCATATTCTGGAAAAAAAGAATTTAATTAAATTTAAATTTAAAAATAATAAATATATAATTATATTTCGCAAATTAATAGTTGTAAATCATATAAGCACAACTGTTTACATAATGCAGAACATCTTTGAACTAGTTGTTAAAACTGTCGCATATCATTTAACGTGTTTAGATCCCATCTAGTGGAAATAAACATATTGATAGATGATGAATGATGAATGGATGAACAAACAATTAGTATTGTTATTAATATCATAACTACTATTAATAGTATGGTGATTATTAATTATTATTTTTATTATTCCACTATACCATTAGCAGCTTTGCAGATTCTTTCGAGAAACTCCAAAAAGAGTTCAGGGATTTCGATCTGGCTTTTGCAAAACCCTCCGTTGGTCTCAATGCATTTGTTTGTCCTTGCATAGGCATCACTGGGCAATTCGAAAATTAATATTGCGTATGGCCATTTTTGTCTTGTAAATGTAGTGATGTAAATCTAATTTGACATCCGTGCAAATGTTCCGGCAGAATTTATGCTTTATTTAATGTTAAAAGTCACATCTCGAGCTTCTAAAGTGAGATTATTAAATGAACTTAAAGGACATTTCAAAGAAAAGCAACAACCAAATAACATAACCATGCGAATGTGTTTCATAGAAAATATCAGATTGGATTTCTAAACGGATTCAAAGATAACCTGCAGTCTACAGGACTGTGGTCGTTCAAATAGATTGCTTCTGAATGAATGCTTATGAATTCCTTTAACGTCGGAACTATGCATTTCATGAACAGTCCCACGTTGTGAAATTGCGAACATTGGTCTGGCAGAAACAAATAAATAAATTACTTGTTAATGCTTTGTTACTTTGACTTTTACGCAAGTTATATCATTAAGTTGCCTTAAGACAGGTATATCAAACCTAAGGCCCTCGAGGCTATTTTGTGCGGCTCGCGGCAACTTACCAAATATATTTCAAATAATAATTTAATAAAAACACTCCTTTACTTGATAATAACAAATTAATTGAAAAAATGAAAAGTTAATACAATATTTTCCCGACGAATTTGTTACTTTTCGCTCATAACAAAAGAGAGGACATCACAGATTTTCTCTTCAATGTCAATGTCCTTGCAACTGCAATTTGTAAGGCCCGCGGGCCGCTTAAGACTTTTTAATATGGCCCCACGTACACCGAGGGTTAAAGAAACCCGGCTAAAGCAAATGATCTACATAATCTAACGGTTATGGTAGTGACCTTACTTAGTCATTATCTTACATATTCAATTATCTTCGAGACCTAGATCTTTCATTGCTAGAAGCTATCTCCAAAAAATTAATCTAAATATCCCAAACGTTATTATATTTTTTAATTTTAACATTCATTTACCTGCTTCACCGGAGACCAGCGTCAGCAAAGTGGACCAGAAAACGATAGTCTTCATATTTTCGAAGCAATTTGTTTTACGTCCTGATTGTAAAAAAAAGTTTTTTTGTTTCGAAGTGAAGATTGGAAGGAACTCTGCTTGCAGGACGAAAATCAAAATATTTGGAATAATTTTAAACTTGCCTGTCGAAAGAATCATCTTTGAAACTGCCTTGCCCTTCTTTCTTCGGACTGAGTTTTGATTTGTGATCCTTTGAGTTCAATAATTGAGAAAACGTTCGACGAAGCCGAGACTTTAAATTGCAATAATTTTATGACTCAGTCTCGTGCATCAAAGTCATAATTCTTTTTTAATATCGTTCGTTCGTTCATACGTACATCATTTTAATGGTCTGCATAATTCATTGCCAAATGACCAAATGTAATTTAACAACGAGCATCATTTAACAAATGTTGTAAAAACTGGCAAATCCGACTGACAGAGGGAAGCTAACCTGCCCAGACCCTATCATACTTAACCCTGTGGCCAGACATTTAACCTAAGCCTACCTATCGTCTGACTCTGGAAATCCACGGTAAGCCAGTGAAACTCTTGTTACTTGTTCAGAAACCAAGATTCATTCGTTTGACATTGCTTGAGGTGGACGTAGCATTCGATTTCAGAAATTTTAATAATTTCTTAGTTCACTTTAGGAAAGTTGTTTGAGTTTTGTTACAGAACTCGCGGCATCTGTTGAACGTTTTCAAAGTTCTATGGCTACCTTATGCCTTCTCATTAACTAGCATTAGAAATTAGTTTTAAAAAAATGTTGAATTGGATTAAATTTAAATGAAATTCAAATTAATTATTAATGATTTATTTTACAAATTGTTTAAATTGTACGCGCAAGTTTAAGTATATCGAAAAATAATGAATAAAATCATTAAAATCATTCAAATATAATGATTTGTTAATAAAAATGGTTTTATTTTAGGCAAAGTAAGATTATTCCAAAACATTGTTTGTTTGTGTGTGTCGAAGATGATCTTAAATGAACTTGATCAAGAATTTGATTGTAAATTGTTTAAATTGATTAAAAAGATTTTTGTTTGTTTAAATTACTTTAAAAAACCCCATTTTCTTAAATCCCTTAAATGATCAGTGAACACCCAATGAATGGAATAAAAAAATGAAAGAATGAAAATTATTTTACAAAATTTTATTTTACTTCATCTCTTTGAGGCTGAGCAAATTAAAAAGTCATGAGAAAGATAAGCTGTCGATTGCATTTGAAATTTTATCGTTGCTAGCTGAATTGTATTCGTTGACACTGTAAAATTGCCGTAGAGCTTTTAGTTATGTTCCCTATACTGCAGAAGGACTCTGTGTCTTATCAAAGCGTGCCTCACTGTGAGATGCCTATTTGAAGCAGTCCTTCCTGACGATCGGCAGGCCTGGCACGACCATTGATCAGGCAGTATGTCGTTTATATTACCTAAACATTCGATGTGAAACTGTGACATGCACGAGTCGCAGGAAATCATCATATCTTGGTGCTCGAAAGAAAAGCATTCATTGCAGTAAGAGTTGTGGATGAGATTAAAAACCAGATTAATGGCTGGTGTCACGACCACAACCGGCGGTACTGGAATATCGGCCTGGATTGGTCTGTTTGTTGCTGCTGCTGCTGTCGGAGGATTTCTGTTTCTTGTTCTTGTTGTTTTCTTTTTTTTAATATCTACTTGCTTCACCAGTTCACCGGTGTCGTTGTTGATGACGCTTAAGAAACTAAATGGAATCCTATCATAAGGACAGGTGTCTTTGTTTTTTGCCCACCTTGTGATGCACCTGACGCAAAACATGTGCGAACATCCGGACGGTCTGCCAAAATTCTTACCTTTAATTTCCCCGAGACAGATGCCACACTCGACCTTTGGCTTTTTAGGCGCCCTGACTTGTCTCTTGGTCCTCTTTAGAGACGTTTTTGCTTCGACTTGTGCCACCGCTTTTTGCGCATTTGGATCGCAACTGTCAGGATCGGATTTCAGCTTTTTTGATTTTTTAACGGTTAACTTCTCAGCTTTATCTAATTGGCTCATTCTCTCTTCAAAATGCCGTTGACTTTTAATTAATTACTTAATTGATTTATTCCTATTATTCAGTTGTATTCGCTGGAATTCTGTAGATGGTTAATAACCGTGTGGCGCCGACCCGGTCATAAAAGATTATGAATATAATAATTGCATTAATTAAAATTAAAAAAAAATTTTTTATTAATTCTAAAATCGTGATTGAATACTTAAATTAAATATTAATTAACAATTAATTAATAAATTAAATTATTAAATTAAACAAAACAGCCTTATTTTAACAAAGATATTAATTTCGTGTTAAATTCTCAAAGACTCAAAGATATTTATCTTGACTCTGATCCAATTTGATATGGTATACCATGATATTTTTTGGAGAAAATTTAGAGTCTGCGCCGGTAAAAGCAAATAATTTTTAAATTTAATATTTCGATCGCAAGGACAATTACAAAGATCATGGATCGATATTGGAATAAAACTCTAAAAAAAACTTTATAAATAGACAATAGGGCTACTAATTAGTAGAAAATTTTAAAATTTCACAGCGTATCTATTACCGGAGACAGGTTTCAGATGGCATTATTTTCATGGTGTAATTAGTGTAATTTGAAACGTCAAATTAATTAAACTAGTACTTCAATTTAAAAACAGAGGTGGTCCCATAAATCAGAATGATAATTAGTTAATTTACCATTTCATCTATCTAATTTATTTAAATAAATTCAAATAATTTAAACAGATTTCACTGCACATCGTAACACAAGTCCTTGTTTTGACAGCCCAGCGCTCATCTGATGCATGCCATCCATCCTTCCACGCAATAAAGGCCTTGAAAGGTGAAACACTGGAGATTGGAGAGCGAAAGCGTCTTGAAAGCGTTGTCAGCACTCTTGGTGAAGTAGGAACAGATCTTTAAATATAACATTTTTTGAGACGTTTTGATCAGATGACATTCATCAGAATGGGAAGCAGCTGTTTATGGAAATTGTTAGCAACTGGGACATTATTCTTGCACTGCTTCGTAGTTTTAGAATCAAAGCAATTTGTAAAAGGTCCGTCTGATTTTGGAACAGCGAATTGTGCACTGCTAAGCCCAGGGAGCGGTTGTCTCGATTCCAACTCTTCCACAAATGTGAGTCTTTGCGAGGAAATTCTTTTGAAAGAAAGGTATTCTTCTGCATTGGCAACAGTTCTGTGTGCCTATTTGTGCCAAATGAAAAAAGGTTGTTTCAGTTTTAATTACAGAATGCAACCGCAATCCTGCCAATTATTTAATTTCTATCCCTTTGCCTACTACTACGATCACCGATGCCAAAACTTTGAGGTAATTTTTGTATCAGAATTTCACTTTTATTATTTTGGTCAATAATGTTTGGATGAGTAATTAGTGAAATACGTTACCCAGAAATAACCTCTTGATTATTTAATTTTATTTCATGTAATTTTAGTTGCTTGATCTGCAATATTTGGTTTGAAATCAAACTATTTTCATGACTATTTAAAAAATAATTCTTAAATATGCAGATGCTAAAGGTACTGAATATATCCATGCTTCAAGGTTATACATGAGTAATCTCTTACAATAAAAATTTCATTTAAGCGGATCCCATTAATAATTATAAATACGCCGAAATTAAATTTATGCAACACGAAAATATAATCTACAATTACAATTTCAAGGAAATCCTAATCTTGCATTTCGCAAACGATCTCTAATGAGTTCGACGCACAACAACTACCCTCCTTGGTTCGGATCTTGGCTCGCCTTCGATGGAAACTACGGTACTGATGTCGACGTTTTACACCAGTGTGCACACACGAATGAAGCGGGTCTTGGAAAGAGCTGGCTGGCTGTGGATCTCGAATGGACTGTGAAGGTCAGCTTGGTGCAGGTCCTCAACAGGAATGATGTCACGCAAGGTGAGAATTTTAATAATCTCGGCGAAATCCTTGCGTTCTCGTGGCAGGGCCGCATCTGATGAGTGAACTGATGTTCCATATCAGTTCGACTTTGGTTTTTCGCAGTAGCCTTTATTAAACATAAACAACATTAAACATTCGACAAAATAAATTCTACATCGAAACAGTTGTTTAAGAAAAAAACCTTCTGAACCTCCGCGGTTCAAAAAAATATACAATCGCCGTTGCAGATTGTCTTAGATTTGATGCCCCTCTTTTTTGTTTAATCTACAGGGAAACTCTAAATAACTTGAACGTTATATCTCGCCTTGATTATGGAAGCTTACTTCCTATTCTTCCCTGGGTCAAATTTGACTCCGATTCTCAGAATGATAGTGCTACAACAAATCTTCTACAATAAAAAGAGTTTTTTTGCCAGGCCCTGGCACCCGGCAAAAAATGACCCATGGTCGACCATCAAGGGCGGATGCATGGGCGTAAAGAACTTGGGGAAAGTTTTCAATGAGTTCCTCCGAGACAAAAATTAGGAGGCAACCACAATCAGTAGGATGACCTACAGTCTGAAAGCGATTGCTGATTGGCTGTTGCACGACAGATTCAAAGTTTGGCTCCTGCAGTTCTGCTACCAGGACTGCTATGGCCACAAACCATATAGGCCTGCAGTTGGTAGAAAAGATGGAAAGGAAAATAAATCGATGGAAATGGTTCGGATTGCGGTCTTCGATATCGTCATTCGCCCTGTACAACAAGAGCATACGGCTGAGGCTGCTCCTCAAATCCATTATGAATAGGAAGCGAGTCGTTCAGGAAACCCTGGACAAGCTGGACGAATTGCTAGGATGGTGTCGTATGGCCTTCAAACCTGCGAAGTCCAGGAGTCTCTCTTTGGTTAGAGGGAAAATTTGCAGGGACGCGTTCTTCGAGGTGGCGGGATAACGAATCCCCACAGTATCCGAGGAGCCTGTGAAGAGCCTAGGAAGGATGTTTGACGACTCGCTCACCGACAAGAGCATGAAGAACGCCATAGTCACGCAAACCAGTAAGGGGCTGCAAGCGATCGAGGCGGCGCCGCTCCAGGGCCGTTTCAAAGTGTGGCTTTTGCAGTTTGTGCTCCTGCCCAGACTCCTTTGGCCTTTGACCATCTATGAGATTGGTCTATCGGCGGTCGAGGGGTTAGAGAGGAAAATCAATCGGCACACCAGGACATGGCTGGGTTTACCTCCAGCATTGTCGTCGGTTGCCCTCTACATCAGGAGCGCGAGCCTTAGACTGCCACTTAGGTCCATCGTGGAGGAGTACAAACTCTCCAAAATCCGAACGCAGTGGATGCTCAATAACTCCGCGGACAACAGGATCCGTGAAGTTAATCCACTGCTCAGATCTGGAAAGAAGTTCCGAGCGCAGAAAGAGATCGACGAGTCAGTAAATGTACTGATGTTCGAAGAAGTGAGAGGTCCTATCCAGACAGACCGTCACGCAGTGGGATGGAACCACTTCCAAAAATGGTCCCAGGCCAGCTCATCGACCAGGGGTGCGATGATTGGCCAGGAGAGGAGGCGGAAAGAGGAACAAGATCGAGTCACAAAGGCCGTACAGCTAGCACAACAGGGTAAGTGGACAACTTGGGAGGATGTGATCCAACGGTCCCTTACCTGGAGCGACTTATGGAAGTTGTCTCCGCTCCGGCTGGCCTTTGCGGTAAGATCGATTTATGATCAGTTGCCTTCCAAGGACAATTTAAGGAGGTGGGGGTTAGTAGAAGACGGCAAATGTGGACTCTGCGACGGAGCCGAGACACTGCATCATGTGCTCAGCAACTGCACATACGCCCTTGCCCATGGTCGGTATACATGGCGACACAATCAGGTCCTTCGAGAAGTGTGTGAGGCCACCAAAGCAGCAGTAACCAAAGCAAACTCGCGCGCAATCTCCAAGCAGCGGAAGATTTACTTCCTGCGCGAGGGCCACGCACACCTCTGCAGAAAGCGATGTAAAACGCCAAGAAAGGACATCCTTGCAGAGGCAAACGATTGGACAGTCGCAGCCGACTTAGAAGGAATGAGGCACTATCCCCAGGTGCTGATTGAGAGTGGCAAGAGGCCCGATGTGGTGTTGATGTCACCGATGCCATCATTGGTGGAGTTGACGGTCCCATGGGAGGACAGAATGCAATATAGCAATGCGCTGAAAGCGGAACGCAAGGGGCGTAGTCGGCAAGTCGACCTCTGAGGATCCCTGTCGGAAAGCTCCGAGGAGGAGTTTCCAGCATCATTATTGAGGAATACAAGATCACCAAAATCAGAACGCAATGGTCGCTTAACAACTCTAGGATCTGCGGCGTCATGCCGCAACTCTGCTCAGGAAGAAAATGCAGGGCTCAAGAAGAGATCGAGAAGTCCAAGGAAATCCTAGTATTCGAGGAGAAAAGGAGATCCGTTCAAATAGACCGCCATGGAGAAAGATGGAACTACAAGACGGTCCACAGCGAATGGGCAGTCAAAAGATACCATGATAATCCAAGAGACCGAAAAGCTCGCGCTGGCAGTGAAGCAAACCCAGCAAGGTCTATGATGTACTCCCTTCCAGGTTTAACTTGCAAAAATGGGGGGTAGCTCAAGACTCTAGCTGTGACATCTGCGGAGGTGTCCATTCACTAGGAATATGTATTTCATCGTGCACGTATTCGTCCAATAATTTCAAATAATACATGAAATATTAATGTATTATTATATATATATATATATATAATTGTTATTATTATGCATTTAACACAAATCTCTAGGCTCAATGACTCAGCTTTGCTGTGATTCTACTCTTTTCAACTGAAAAGGAAGTAAAACGTAAAACAAAAATAGCACGCAAATCCATTATTCTCACACATCGAAATGAATGAAGCTTTGACAGAAAAAAGAAAACTTCTCAATTATCACCTGAAAGAATTCGAAAGCATCGGAACAAAGAAGGAATATCTCTTAACAATGTTCATTAAACGAAATCATCTTAACGATTTTTTTTTGTTCTTCCATCGATTTTTCACAGCTGCAATACGGCTGTCAGACCTGGCTGTCTACGTCTTCAACTCCTCGTCTCTGTCGAACATTCCTCCAAAGAGCCAACTCAAGCCATGCGGAACATTCCAGGGAAAGTCCATGCCCAGCCAGATGTTGTCCATAAAATGTTCCTTAGAAACTCCAGCAGCTCGATTTGTTCTACTTCAGCAATCGCTTCTTTACGACTACATGGCCGTTTGCGAGATGGAAGTCTACGCCAGTAAAAGTTGGCTATATTCGCATTTTAATTTTACGGCTACTTGAAGAGTTTTTTCAAAACTGGTGAGTTTGGTTTTGATGAACGCTTTAGTCATAGAATAGGCATCAATTAACTAGTTTATTATTAATTTATAATTAACCTTAACAAGTAATGCATAATTTATTAACAGTCTAAATATGTATTGATTTGATAGTTTTGGAATTGTGTCGCAATAACCATATGAGATCAGCATCAAGCAAGAATGACCTCGTTGAACTCTGTTTAAATTGTCTGATTTTATTTATTAAAAATTTATTAAAATAAAACAATTTAAATGACGGTTTTTGTCACGTCCCTCAACAACTCGGTACATTCTATATAACAGAATAAATAGATTTGTTTTAAAATTGAAAAGAAAATATTTGCAATGTTTTGTGAACAATATTATTGCACTTAGCAGATTCTCATAATTAAAAATTCGCTTAAATAATCGTCAACAGGAACATAAAAATTATTGCAATATTTCCCAAATGTTTTCTAAATATCCTCTAAACATTTAGAAAATTTCTTATTACATTTAAAGTTGAAATTTATTTTTATGATCCAGAAACTCGTCAGCTAACTATTTGGTTATACACATAATTACATTCCATCTAATGTCTAAATAATGGTTACCTAGCCTCGATGCAAATTGTGTTAAACTTGTAGCAATAAAACAAAGCTCTTAATTTCATTGTTGACAAAACGAAAAATAATCTTGAGACTAAGTTGTTGCCGATCTCTGATTGAAGTTTTCCTCGTAATCCTAAATGGACAGCATAATGTTGCATAGTACCTGAAAATGAGTATAATTGCAATATGATGCGGCTTGTTGTGTTGTGTTTTTTTTTAATATAATTCTATTAGAATATAAAAAATGTAAAGACAATTAAATAAATTGCTAACTTTAAAACTCGATTAAGTCGTGAAAATTAAAAATTAGTAATGAAATTAAAGAATAAAAATAAACATTAAAAATAAAATATCAAAGCCACATATTTGCTTGCGGATCTGGATCTAAATAGTACTTCTAGTCAAAGTCACTACTCTGGTGACCTCAACTCTTCTGTAATTAAATTAATTACTATTTTACTCAAATAAAATATTTAGTAGTCTAAAATGGATTACAATTGTTACTTAATAAAAATAATAAATCAAATTAATTTCAAAGTTGGACTTTTATACCAAACTACATTTTTTTTGGCCACTTCGGGACTTCACAGCTCAAAGCCGCATACCTAGCGAATTTAAGGTTATCTCTTATCTACACTAATACTTCAGTCATAAGACAATCGTGGAACCATAATTTTAATGACACAAATCATATATATATATATATATACCAATTATTGATTTGATAGGCGAATATTCAGTTGCTACCAATTTCAGAGTTATTAATTCCAATGATTTTGAACAAATATATTTTGTAAATTTATTTTTCGTGGAATTTCATTTATATTCAGATTTTACTTCACAACTTGAAACATTATGGAGTGAGAGTAGATGTATGAAATAAAAAAAACTTTGAGCAATTACATGGTATGGTTTTTCAGAAAACTAGACAAAATGTAAAATTCTAGCCCCTGTCCCAACCTTATGACAAGCACTTCAAACCAAGCTTCGGCCAAACAAGAGATGAAGTTTGTAAGTATAATATATTTTCAAGTCCTTCACAGAACGTACAGTACGAAGTGGGTTATGTACTTAAATTTCGGAGGGTTTTATCTATTTTATTTATGTAAATCAGAGGCTTTTAAATTAATAAATTTTGTTTATAAATTTGTTTTTGCTTCCTCGTCTGACGCATGCCTTCCATCCATCATTGGTGATAAAAGCCATCGAGACGTGAGACGTCGGATTTTGAAGAGCTACAGATTGTCTTTGAAGAGGTTGTCAGTTAGTGCAGTTTGGGCCAGTATTTCCAGCAACAAAATCTTGGCGAAGTTCCAATGACATCCATTAAAATGGGCAGTAACTGTGTCTGGAAGTTGATAACCACTGGAACATTACTCTCTTACTGCTTCGTAGTTTTAGAATCAAAGCAATTTGTAAAAGGTCCGCTTGATTTTGGAACAGCGAATTGTGCACTGCTAAATCCAGGAAGCGGTTGTCTTGATTCTAACTCATCCACAAACGTGAGTCTTTGCGAGGAACTTCATTTGGAAGAAAGGTATTATTCTGCATTGGCAGCAGCTCTATGTGCGTATTTGTGCCAAATGAAAAAAGATTGTTTCAGTTTCAATTACAGAGTGGAACCACAATCCTGCCAATTATTTAATTTCTATCCTTTTGCCTACTACTACGATCAGCGATGCCAAAACTTTGAGGTAATTTTTGTATCAGAATTGTACTTTTACTATTTTGGTTAATGATTTGGTTGAGTAATTAGTTAGTTGTGAATCGGTATTAACGATTTTGAATATTTAATTTTATGTTTAACTAGTTATGTTATTTACGTTGTATGGTTTCAACAGAAGTCATTTCCATGGCAATATTTGAACATTAATTTTTAAATAAATGCAGATGCTAAAGGTACGGAATATCTCTCTGCTTCTAGGTAAATCACAACTAACCTAATAAAATTTTCCATTAAGCGGATCCCATTAATGTACATTGTTCACATCTATCGAAATTCAAATTTGTGTAACACGAAGATTGATTCTTAAAATAATTACAATTCCAAGGAAATCCTAATCTTGCATATCGCAAACGATCTCTAATGAGTTCGACGTACGTCAACTACCCTCCTTGGTTCGGATCTTGGCTCGCCTTCGATGGAAACTACGGCACTGACGTTAATACGTTCCACCAGTGTGCACATACGAATGACGGGACTTTTGGAACGAGTTGGCTGGCTGTGGATCTCGAATGGACTGTGAAGGTCAGCTTGGTGCAGGTCCTCAACAGGAATGGTAGCCGACAAGGTGATGATTTTACTTTCAGACCATTTTTACCATTTAATAATTTTGATTGCAATTATATTTAATATAATTCTGTAACTTGATATAATAAGTAAAATAACAATTATGTATTTAATAATTCGAATTGTGAAAATCAATTTTTGTGAATCGATAAAACTAAAAAATCTTTTTAAATCTTAAAATTTCTGTAAAATCTGACGCTAACATACAATATTTGAATGATGTTTTCTTTAACATTATTATAATTTATTATAACATTTGAAACTCTTGTCGGAGTCCTTGTGCTCTCATGGCAAGGCCGATGGTTGGACCGATGTTCCTATCAGTTTTTCGCATACTTTTTATTAAACTTTCTTTCCACTGGTATAAGCATTTGTCGAAGTAAATTCTTTGCCCGAAGCAAAATTTAAGAAAAAAAAAACCACTCGAGAGATCTGGAGTCAGAAAAAACCTACAAAGTCGCTGCTGTAACTGGTCTATTTATATCCAGTTGGTATTACTGATACCCTGGGCGTTTTATCCGTTTTGGCAGAGTCTACAGCGACCCTCCAGACAGCTAGTATTCGTCGCCTTGATTTTAAAAGCCTACTTGCTATCCTTCGTGATCCAAATCCTGTTGAAACCAATTCTGCATCCCAGGCCCAGGCTATCTTTTGCACAAAGTGCTTTGTTTGCTTTGAGAATCAGGCCTATTGCCCTGAGAATACGCTGATAGACTACGCAACCCGCTCGCTCCGAATTCTATGAAGACAATGGTCTACAGGAGACCAATGATTTCCACAATCCCAATCCTGCTGGTACATATGATTCCCAAGTCATGGCCCCTGGTTAAAATGATCCCCAGTCACATCGTAGTTCGTCGAAGGGACAAATCTTCCGAAATATATATATATAATAAGAGTATATAATTATTATCATGAAACATTTAACACAAATCTCTAGGCTCAATGATAAAATTCTGTGATTGAATTTTTTTCAATTGGAAAGAAAGTCATACGAAGCAGCACTCAAATCAATTATCGTTAAAAGCAAAATGAATTAATCTTTAAAAAAAAAAACAAGAAAACTTCTCGATTTTCATTCGAAAGCATCAGAACAAAGACAGGAAAACCTCTTAGCAACGCTCATTAAAGGAATTCTTTTTGAGTATTTTGTATCGATTTTTTACTGCAGCGCCACGTCTGTCAAATCTGACTGCCTATGTCTTCAACTCCTCATCTCTGTCGAACATTCCTCCAAAGAGCCAACTCAAATCATGTGGAACATTCCAGGGGAATCCCATGCCCAGCCAGATGTTGTCCATAAACTGCTCCTTAGAAACTCCACCAGCTCGATTTGTTCTACTTCAACAATCGCCTCCTTACAGCTACATGGCCGTTTGCGAGATGGAAGTCTATGCCAACAAAAGTTGGCTAGATTCGCAACTGAATTTTATGGCTATTTGAAGAGTTCTTGTTTTTTCAAAACTGGTGAGTTTGGTTCCGATGAATGCCTTTAGGCTTAGAACAGGCATCAAGTATAAAGTTTATTATTAATTTATAATTTAACTTAATAAGTAGTGCATAATTTATCACCAGGTATATAGTTTTGATATGTGCATAATTTATCACCGGGTATATAGTTTTGATATGTCACTCAACAACTCGGTACATTCTACATGTCAGAATAAATTGAATTTGTTTGATATTGAAAAGAAAATATTTGCAATGTTTTGTGAACAATATTGTTGCACTTAGCAAATTCTCAAAACTAAAGATTCGCCTAAATAATCGTCAAAAGGAATATAAAAATTAATCTAATATCTCCTAAATAATTCTTGAATATCTTTTAAACATTTAGAATATTTCATATTGCATTTAACATTGTCATTTATGATTAGCAATCCCATCAAATAACTTTGCGGTTATTGACATAATTTGCACTGCTATAATTAAACTACCTAATGTTAAAAATAAGTGTTATTTGACATCGGTGCAAAATACATTAAACTTGTGGCAATAAAACATGAGTGAATGAAGAAAAAAGAAATGGAACGAAATGCACCGGAAGTTCTGAAAAACAGTTATTCTACAATTCGTCCTAAATATCCAGACAATCTATTCAATGTTATTTTGACGAATTATCCAGCTTTTTAAGTAGAAATTTAAAAATTAATTACTAGAACATAATTATTTTAAATTAAAAACATGAAATAAAACGAATTAAAGCAATTTATCACCATCAATAAAGTTTCAATAAATTTTAAATAGATTGCAATTAAAAGAAAAATTTAATATGAAAAATGAGAATATGAAATATGTGGACGTCATATCAGTGCAAACTCATCTTCGCCACCAAAAGCGCCCGGCAAAGCAATAGAAAGTTTTCCAAATGGCTGTGAATTTTCTCACGATTTTTATGATATTTTCACGATATTTTTTTAAAAATGAATTATAAAAGGAAATCATTCTGTTATAAAAAAAAAAAACCTGTTTTGTCCTAAAGCATTTTATCGACCGGTTTTTGGCGTTTTATTGCATTCCTCTGTAATTGTTGAAATGAAAAATGTTAGAATGAAAAGTTTGGAATCTAGTAATTAACTTTTGAAGTTTTTGAAATATTGTTCATTTCTGAATATCACTTGTCAAAAAACTCGTAAAAACAAAATTGTTGCGACATTAATTACTAAATCCTAATCGATAAAATTATTCCAATGGATTGGCATCACCACCTCCTCAATAGTGGTAGGATAACTGGTGTACAAGAGAAATTTTTGGAAGAGCAGTTACAGCATTTGTCTCAGAGATGCTCTTAATTTTATTGCTCACAAAACGATAAATAATCCTGGGACGAAGATGTTATCGATATCTGATTGAAAGTTTCTTCCTAATTGGACTCTAATTCTAATTGTGATTCTCCAGCAGTTATCATTGGCTGACGATTTTCATACATTGGCACTGTGCTACAACGTTTACTTTTCGATGGATCAGAGTATAAACAAGTGATAATCTTGATGTTTGATTTCAAAATGCAAATAATTTATAATTTCAGTTGCTTTGCAGCTATTTAGGGGAAGTTCTTTTCGTATTGTAAATTGTTAAGGTCGCGTAGTAGATTATTAATAAATTAATGAATAAATCATTAACATTATTTTCGTTGGCTCGAGCAAATCATTAATGTCAGAAAAATGTGCCATTTCTTCTGTGTGTGATTCTTGATTCATTGCCTCACAATAAATGATTTTTTTTTCTTCACTGCCATCTTCTGAAAAGCACAAAAGGGAAAATACGCTGAGATAACGCAACCACGAAAGTGGAGTTTATCAATTATGCGTAAATCACAACAGAACGACAGAGTAAACAAGAAAGTACTAGATGTTGGCGTCTTAATTAGGCTCAAATAATTAACTGCAATCATTAACTGAGCTCAACCATGCAACAAGAAGGTAGACTTTTGTTTATCCTTATAGTGAATCGTTACAAACTTTCGTCATTGACGTTCCTGATTTTCACAGCTTTGGAGTCCCTTGACTTGCTTGAAGCCTCATGCAGTAAGAATTGACTCTCTGCAAAGATTAATTTGGTTTAATAAATATAACAATCAACGATAGCGGTGTTAATTTAATATGTATGATAATTAAATGGATTAATTATAATAAGTCTAATATATTTGAGTGACATTAACACTGTACAGTACGTGAAAATGGGTGTAATTGTAATATGATGTGACTTATTTTTTAAATATAAATCTGTTAGGATATAAAGAAAAATGTAAAGACAATCAAATAAATGTCTAACTTTAAAACTCGATTAAATCGTGACAACAAAAAATAAACAATGAAATTAAAGAACAAAAATAAACGCTAAAATAAATAATTAAAGCCACATATTTGCTTGTGGATCTGGATTTGAGTTTAAGTAATACTTCTGGTCAAAGTCACTACTCTGGTTATCAACTCTTTGTAATTAAATTATATATTATTTGTACTCAAATAAAATATTTGATAATCTAAAATGGGTTATAATTGTTATTTAATAAAAATAATAAATCAAATTAATTTCAAAGTTGGGCTTTTATATGCCAAATTACAATTTTCTGGAATTTATAACTCAGCCCGTACACCTGGTGAATTTAAGATTATCATATTTCTATCCTGTACAAAATGTCATCCTAGAACACAAAAGATGAGATTTATAAATAAAATAAATTTATAATTATTCAATTCCATTATTGTGCGTACAATATTGGTACAATCTAATAATAATAATAATAATAATATTGGGCTATGTTTTCAAATTTCGAAAGGTTACATCTACTTATCCACAGCACATAAAACATTATGTTGATATATCAACATAAACTGTACATTATGTTTATTATATATATTATGTATAGTATATCTCATACTTATTACATACATGTATTTTCCTTTGAGGCCACGCAGAAAGAATGATTAAAACTTCAGTCAATTTGGATATTATTGGAACACTTTTATTTATTTATTTTTGTTCAAATGCCTTCAACAAGCGTTAAGCTCCTGAAAGAATAGTATAGTAGAATAGAATAGTATCGTAAATAAATTTCTGTTTACTTATTCATCTGATGCATGCCTTCTATCCTTCCATGGCAACAAAAAGCATCGAGTGGTGACACATCGGGTTTTAAAGACCGGCAGAGTATCTTTAAAGAGGTTGTCAGTCAGTGCAGTTGGGGGCA
Organism: Hirudinaria manillensis; assembly: GCA_034509925.1. Classification (NCBI taxonomy): domain Eukaryota; kingdom Metazoa; phylum Annelida; class Clitellata; order Hirudinida; family Hirudinidae; genus Hirudinaria; species Hirudinaria manillensis. The sequence goes on along the minus strand of CM067532.1, from coordinate 2,237,246 downwards.
GTATTTCCAGCAACAACAAAATCTTGGCGAAGTCCAATGACATCTATTGAAATGGGCAGTAACTGTGTTTTGAAGTTCATAACAACTGGAACAATATTCTCTTACTGCTTCGTAGCTTTAGAATCAAAGCGATTTGTAAAAGGCCCGTCTGATTTTGGAACAGCGAATTGTGCACTGCTAAATCCAGGAAGCGGTTGTCTTGATTCTAACTCATCCACAAACGTGAGTCTTTGCGAGGAACTTCATTTGGAAGAAAGATATTCTTCTGCATTGGCAGCAGTTCTGTGTGCCTATTTGTGCCAGATGAGAAAAGATTGTTTCAGTTTCAATTACAGAATGCAACCGCAATCTTGCCAATTATTTTATTTCTATCCTTTTGCTTACTACTACGATCTTCAATGCCAAAACTTTGAGGTAGAATATTTTTCTATATCGTTAATTGTAACAATTTTGTTATTATAGTTAACTTTAATTATAATTTTTGGATAAGTAATTAGTTAAGTATGTCAGATAATAATACAGGTTTTCAACTCATAATCGTCGACGTCGTTGTTAGCCAAAGGTTTAATGAGAACAACTTATTTAAGACATGGAAAGATATTTTCATAACAATGTTTAGACGTTAATTCTTAATTATACAGATGCTTAAACGACTGGACATTTCCCTGCTTCAAGGTAACTTATAACTTTGATAACGAATTTTATAACATCGTTGAGTACTGACGTACTGAATATACTACTGTTGGCATTTTTATTTTATATAAAGTAGACAACATGCTCTAATATTAGCTTAAAATCAATTTAAAATGTTGAAAATTATTATTACCATCTTAAATTGTTCTCAATCCGATGTTATGGCCCTAGACTTTCCTCTGTAGCATCTTTATCTAATAAGGGCCAAATTCAATGATCATGTGTTTTATTTATTAAGATTTAAGAAATAATAGAAGCAGTGATTATTATTTATAAATTGAATAAATATTTAACTGCTCCTTAGTTTTGTTTATTTCTGTTGTAATGATTCGTAGGTAGAGTCACTCTGATATGCTATATAGAATGCTATTCCTTAAGGCTGACCATTCGAGTTTATTATTCCTTGTAATATTGGCAACAATGCCAATGTGCACTGTGAATTTAATTGTAAAAAATCAAGTTTTTTTTTTTTAAATTGAATTAACTCACAAAAATGGAGGAGATGAAGCAGCTTTAATGAAGCATTAATGAAGCAGTCATTTAATTCTTTTACGGTATTCACAGTCAGATTAAAGACCATGTCCTACCAACGTTTTCTTCTTTCAAAATTATTATCTTTTCATTTTTAACCTTTTACTTCAACGTATCTCTTTTGTTTCATTTAGAAACATAATCTTTTTATTATAACAACGGAAAAATCGATTTGCCTCAACATCTTGCAACAGGACCGTGCGTTGAGATTCCAATACAAATTATACCCACACTAAATATATGCATTGAGAACGAATTTATGCATAATAACAGATAAAATGTCAATAATAAAAATAATTATTATATCTTTCATATTATTAATATTACATTATTGTTATTATTAGCAATCATTGCTTTAATAGCAACTAATAATAATTTATTAGTAATATTTTACAAATTAAATTTCAAAGGAAATCCTAATCTGGCACTTCGCAAAAGATCTCTAATGAGTTCGACGTACGGCAACTACCCTCCTTGGTTCGGATCTTGGCTCGCCTTCGATGGAAACTACGGTACTGATGTCGACGTTTTACACCAGTGTGCACATACGAATGAAGCGGGTCTTGGAAAGAGTTGGCTGGCTGTGGATCTCGAATGGACTGTGAAGGTCAGCTTGGTTAAGGTGCTCAACAGGGGCAGTACCATGCAAGGTGAGTATTTTACGTTCAATTGCTTTTAATTTCTAAAAAAAGAATTAATCTGAGGTGAATGAGTTTATTAAAATATTGAAATTGCTTTCAAATTTAAAAAATATTGAGTGGGCAAATATGTACTAGTATTATTGATATAACAATAATAATAGTAATAATAATAATAATAATAATAATAATAAATGGTGTATAATGTATACATTTATTTATTATATATTGTTAATAATCTAATTTGTATATAATGTTATATTCATTATCATACCTCAGACCTCTTAGTGTGTTGATAAAATATAATTCCGTCTTTTAGTAAAAACAAAACTGTTGATACACGTCTGAAATTCCAGCAGAACAAAAGCAGTCACTCAACATCGCTCATTAAAGAAATTCATTGTTAAAATTTCGCCTATCGATTTTCACAGCTGCAATACGGCTGTCAGACCTGTCTGTCTACGTCTTCAACTCCTCGTCTCTGTCCAACATCCCTCCAAAGAGCCAATTCAAGCCATGTGGAACAGTCCAGGGGAAACCCATGCCTAGCCAGATGTTGTCCATAAACTGTTCCTTAGAAACTCCAGCAGCTCGATTTGTTCTACTTCAGCAATCGCCTCTTTACAGCTACATGGCCGTTTGCGAGGTGGAAGTCTACGCTGATAGATATTGGCTAAATTCGCAACTGAATTTGACGACTACCTGAAGATTCTCAGAACAGGTGGATTTCGATTTCAATGATCGGATTCTGATTGATGCTTTTGGTCATCGAGTGACGAGTTTTTTTCTTTAAATCAAGCTTGACAAATAATAACTAACTAATTAATAATCCTAGTTTTTACAAATTAAATTACGATTTCGAAACAATCAGGTTTGGTACTGAGGCGAGCATGAGTGATATTGTTGAACTTTCTGAACTCTTTTGTTAATTCGATTTTCGATGACATTTTTGATGTTTCTCTTTGCAACGCAACTCGGTACGTTCGAAATTGTCACAAAATTGAAAAGAAATCATTTTTGAAACTCTAAAATATTTTAGGCAATATTGTTGTTATTGGAGTTACTATAAAAACATTAAATAATAATCTACAGGAACATAGAATAATTATCTCCTAAATGTATCAACTTTTAACGAATTATTTATCGAATTTTACGTCAATGCAAACATATTCTGCATTATACTTTTATTATCAGGAACCTGAATAAGAACCAAGAATCAAATAACGGTTTATTTATGTACATAATTACAACTAACTAATGCCAAAATAAGTAACATTTAACACGCTAAACTCGTAACTGAAAAAACACGAATGAACGAATGAATGAATGAAACATCAAGAAGAGACAAATGAAGCACCGGAGTTTGTGAAAACAAATGATTTTAGAATCCAATTCCCTAAACATCCAAGTGTTTGTCTTCCTTTTCAGTCCCTTTTATCAACGATGTTTTGCTAGATTTACCTGATTTTTAAGTAGAAATTGAAAAAAATAGTTACTGGTGATAATGTTTAAGTAGGTCAGAAATGAATTAAAATCAGGAATTTAACATAAATACGAATTAAGTTCGTTAAATAAATCTAATAAATGGTTGGAAATAATAATGGACTTAATAATTAAATAACTAAATTATAATTTTAAAAATAAAATAAATATATTTAAAAAAAAAACAAATATAAATTATGAGGACGTCAAATAAGCCATTTAAAGACAAACAATGGCACATCTTCTGCACCAAAATTGCACCGCACGTGAAACAACAATGGAACATTTTCAGTGACTGTGAAATTTCTCGCGTGACTTTTAATATTTACACGTTAAAAATATTTATTTATTTTTTCTTTCTTTCTTTCTTTCTTTATATATATATATATATATATTTAATTAATTAATTAATTTATTTATTTAAATACCAGATTAATAACGGTTGCATGTTTTTCTTGATTTAAAATCTTAAATGAAATGAAATCTCACAAGTTTTGGGTCTGTTGATGAGTTTGATTTTGACGAGATAAACGATGCAAATCACTGTCAGGAGACACAACAGGAAGGCAAGTACTACCATCACAACTATCAGTAATTGGTTCAAAGCTTGGCTTTCCAATCCGAAAGCTAGAAAATTATTAAACTGTAACCATAAATAGTAATTACGTTAACGTATTTTCATTAATTATTAATTATTAATAACATTAATTTTCTGCTTCTTTTTCCATAAAATTGGAAAATGTTTTTTTAATTCTTAAGTGTTTTTGTAGGTTTATGAAACGAAAATCCTCAAATTTTGTCCACCTAAATAAATAATAAATAATATTTATTATTAAATAAATAAATTTATAATAAATTTTAATACATTTTTCAGTTTGTATTTTTAAATCTTTCATTTCAGAAACTCATTCGTGAAACATTGGTGATTAAATCAAAATTATTAATTGACATCAATTATACGATTTCCAAATTAATAAAATGATTTCAGATCGCATTATTCCAAATTAAATTTATTTAAAAATATCTAAAATATTATCTCACTCCATTTATTGGTTGGTTGACGGACCATTCCTGACTTCAATTTCCTTTCTAAAGTGCAATATTCAATATAATTAATGTTATATTTAATAAAATATTTATACATATAAATAATTTAAAAATAACAATAAAATATCTAAAAATAAAAATAAAAAATTATATCGAGTGGATAATTTTACCGACAGATTATAATTGCAGTTCTGAAACTGAATTCAGGAAGACTTAAAAACATACAATCTTATTGAACAAAATTGTCGAAAGACATGACTCTTTTTGATCTTAAATTATACAAATATTAATAAATAAAAAAAAGATGTCAATATATTTTAAAATTCAAATTCACTTTTAATATATATTCTCAAGAACCATCGAGCCTAAAAACAATTGATTTTTTTTTAAAATTCAAATCAATTATTAATGAACTAATTATTATTCATTTGATAATGTCCACTTAATTAATTACAAATAATTAATTATAAAACAATTGATTTATAAATGCAAATAAATCGGTGATTAATTAATCATAATCATTTAATAATATTCATAATATTAATTAATTATTTAATAATATTCAGTAATATTCATAATATTAATTAATTATTTAATAATATTCATTAATATTCATAATATTAATTAATTATTCAATTTGTTACTTGAAAACTTTTCTACTTCAGTTGACTGCTGCTCCTGATTTTTCCCAGTTTTAGAAACTTTTGACTTTCCTTGGACGTCCTGCAGCGAAGAATTAACTTTCTTCTGAAAAATATTTTTGAATATTCTGAATATTTAAAATAATTTCATTAATGTTATACACACATATTATATTACATTACATTACGAATATAATCATAACCTGTAATAACAATAATAATCAATAGTAATCGACTATTTATTGATAAGACAGATGTTAAAGTAGTTTTAAGCTTTGGCATAACGTAGAATATTATCGTGTACAAATGTGTATGACAAATGACCTATTCGTAAGTAAACATTTTTATTAGAAAATTGTTAACACAAATAAATAAATTGTCAACTTTGGTAATTAATTAAGAAATAAACAATGAAAATAAAGATTAAAAATAAATTATAAAAGCCTCACATTTGCTTGCTGATCTTGATTCGAATTCAGAAAGTACTTCTCGTCAAAATCACTGCTCTGATGATTAACATTTTGCTATTAATTTAAATTCTATTCTATTTTTACGGTAAATAAATTCATTGGTAACTGGCAAGGATATAGTTATTATTAATTATTGTTAACAACAAATCAAATAATAACAAAATTTATTCAAAATTCAATTAAAAGAAACAAGTTAAACAAAAATCTAGATTCAATTAACTACATAAACAAGTCTTAATCATCATTCTACAATCAATCAATCAATCAATCAATCAATCAATCAATCAATCAATCAATCAATCAATCAATCAATCAATCAATCAATCAATCAATCAATCAATCAATCAATCAATCAATCAATCAATCAATCAATCAATCAATCAATCAATCAATCAATCAATCAATCAATCAATCAATCAATGAATCAATCAATCAACCAATCAACCAATCAATCAATCAACCAATCAATCAACCAATCCAAAATTAATCCACCCACCTACCGACAAATCATAGACTTCATCGTCCAGATGGACTTCAATGACCCTATCGAGATCTTCCAGGTCCTCCTTCTTGTCAATGTCAGGTGCCTGGTCATCGGTCTGGTCTTCGTCTTCCTCTGGGGGGACGATGATGTTCTCAGAGTAGACCAACGTCAGTGACTGACCGTCGTCCCTCTCGTCGGTCAAATCGACCACGGGCTTCTGCTTCGATTCCCCTGCGGAGAGCATTTGCAATTTTCCTGCTATTTTCATTGGAGTAAAAAGGTTAATAACGATGATGACGATGTTGATGATGATGATGTTGATGTTATACGATATTAAAAATTCTTTGGTAATTAATATATAATAAGATAGCGATGGAATTATTGTTTTTATTATTATTGGTAATGCAAATAATTGCTATAATGCCATTATTATTATCATTTTAATAACTTTCAGCATGATTAATATAATATATAATACAATAGAAATATTAACGATAGGTTTGTCTACCGTATCATGGAATAAATCATTTATAAATAAAAATCATAAATAAACGCAATGCTAAATCTATTCAAACTAGGGTTAGGGTTAGGGTTAGGGAGCCAATTAATTGTAAGTAGTTTTAAACGGTTTGTTGGATCTCTGAAATGCTGACCATAGTTACAATGCGCGAAGCTGATGAATTGTTCCTTGATGAATTATGAATTATCAGGCATTCACATTATTCAAATTATTCAGAAATTATATATTTCTCTTCAAATATCGCTTCAGGAAAATGCAACATTCTGAGAGGTTTTGGTAACTGATTTTTCTCTTTTAAATATTTAAAATGCTTTAAATTGTTAAATTTAAGCAATTTCAGGTCGGACTTTGTACTCAGGAATTTGAAAATTTTCGATTGATGGTATTTTGATCGTCACCGAGTGTTTGACCCACATGCTTCAGACATAAATATAAATTTTTAATTTAATTATAAATATTACCTTAAATATTAATAATTAAAAATGATTGATTATCATATAGTCCCTACAATTTTCTTTGGGTTATTGGGATCTGGGGATAAGCTTGAAAAATATTTTTCGTGGAGAATTTTATTAAAAAAGGTCATTAATATCTTTTAAAATAAATTAATGATAAAAGTTTATCATATTGACAAAGAAATTAATAATATGAGATTTTTAGAAAAAATAAATAAATTGTAAAACCAATGTGAGCGAAAATAGGCTAAACTGTTTTAAATTTAATCATTGGAGTAGGATTTCAAGATTCGTTTAAAATGCCATTGAAATTAATAAGTGTACAAATGATTTTGCAAATGATAATTTAAGAAAATATTTATTACCTCATAAATTATTATTACAGGTGCGACCAAGTCATTTCGAGCATTGCATCTCAACAGTTTGGTTATACAAGTCAAGAAATTTCAAGTAACCTTGCTTTCTGACCAGGCATCCATGAATGAAGCAAATCTGGACAAAAATTAATAATACCATGGTAACATCTGAATATCTCATGATGAATCAAATCCCTTTTCATTCCATAAGTCAGCAACCGAATGAGAACCATCCGTAGTCATGAAATTTCTAAGTTAGCAATCAGAGAGGACATGTTTCATTGGAAATTTTTCCTTAGTAAATCACTCTTATGACCTTCGATCCTACTTATGCTGAACTGGACTTGAAAACAATATCATGTAATGAATGACATTACTATGCGCAACGGGCCCGGCATTTTCGATAGGCTGCCATTCAATCTCCAAGCTGGTGATATCGAGTTCAGTCCGAACCGAACAAGAATTTCAGTTACCTCGAAACGACAATAGTTACTGTGCTAACCCTCGAAGCTGTATTATTTAACACATTCAAATTATTATTTTGAATATTATGATTGGTCGCCAGTCACGATTTTGATCGATAGAACGACTTGATAAAGTTTATACCTAAAAGAAATGAATTGAATTTATTAATTTATTTATTTATTATTTATTATTTAGTAGGTCGTCATTGCAAATGGAATATCGGACCATTAATTAAAATATTATTTGTAATCATATGTGATGTTGAGAAATATGTAAATGATATCACTATCACGCCTTATTTAAATAAACATCCTTGAAATGAGAAGACCTAATTCATATTTCGGATAATGATAAAAAAATACAATCAGATGTATCTGTAAACATAATTCAAATTATTTATTAAATTAGATATTTTAGCAACTGTTTGGGAAAAACACTTGGTCTGCTAAAATGCATTTCCCATATTTAAACAGCTAATGTTCTTTTATCAATTTCTAAACTTAAATATTATAATACAATCATTGTTTTCCTCGGCGTTATCTGAAGTGTTTTCTATTTATACTTGCATTTTATTTACAGTACATAAATAACTTGAACTTTGGGAACTGTTGCTATTCAAAATGACCTATGACCTTGCTGAGGATATAATAAGAAAAAAAAAGTAACCTTAATTTAAGAACTCTTATCAGAGCAAGAATTTCATTCAAATCATTCTACATACATGACGTGTTCAAGTTTTGACAGAGTTTATTTTGGAAATAGTAGCAAATAAAGAGTTAATGGCATAAAATGTATAATAACCCGATTTTCCCAGAGAGTTTATTAAGCGTAGAATGTTTATTAACACTAAATTAATTTTTAAAAAATAAAATAAAACTCTAAACTTTTGATTTTTTTTTGATTGATTGATTGATTGATTGATTGATTGATTGATTGATTGATTGATTGATTGATTGATTGATTGATTGATTGATTGATTGATTGATTGATTGATTGATTGATTGATTGATTGATTGATTGATTGATTGAGTGATTGATTGATTGATTGATTGATTGATTGATTGATTGATTGATTGATTGATTGATCTCAATTATTTACTTTTGAATGTCCAATTGTTTGTACATCGAGCCATTGGAGATTGCAGTTTCTATGCAATGAGATGACGTCTCATATTTAACGCAACAAAACAAACATCCAATCTTGAAACATCAGCCGAACATCAAACTTTCTCAGAATGATTGCACTTTCGATTGAAATATTCGTCTTGAAATGTAGCCATAACATCACAGTTGGATGAAAAGTCGATTAAAAATCAATAAAAAAATTATTTCAATTCTCCGGATTTTTATTGACAAGGAAACATGGTTGGCCATCTCTTCGTGTTGCCTTTCTGTTCAGATTGAACGTTTAATTCAATTCCGTCACTTAAATATTCTTTGCTTAAAACAAACTCAGAGTTGACCAACGTTGCATGTAAGGTTTAGAGATAGATTTAATAGTTGTTGTTGTAAAATTACTTGTTAAGGTCATGTTTTAGTAAATTCTTATCTTATTTATAAAGTTAAGACCACTGTGTAAACAGTAACCTCTGGAATTAATAAATATTGCTTTAATTTATAATTACTTAAATACTTTCTTTAATCAGAATTATAGATTTAATTAGTGTCATTAGAAAAGATGTAAAGGATATATCGACCAACATACATTGTATAACTAGTGATGAGACATCATGCAAATCGGTGAAAAAAGAGATAAGGATAAAAGTCATGACAAACGACTTGATTAAAACAAATTAATTAATGTTGAATATAATAAACGAAATTAATAAAGTTATAATAAACAAAATAATACAAAATGCAAATTGGCCAAATGTTGTTGAATCCAGAACAACCACTGGAACGAAGCAAATGATTGTTGGTGCGCCCCATCGACACAAGGGCCTCAGATGCCTTTCAATCAGGTTGGTTGAAACTTTCTGATTGATTGATTGAGTCAACTGATTGAAATCTATTCAAAGTAGGAATCATTTAGCAATACCTGTTGTAATACATCCCTGATAATATTTAACCCAATATGATCTCATCCACAATGTAGATCCACAACTGGCCTTGAAATGTTCTACGAATTGGATCTACTTTTCTTGTGGATGTTTTTGTTGTTTTCGTTGAAGTGCAACTATTCTTTTCCAATTCTCGAGATGTGACTTTGGATTCGTCATCTTTGATTTGTAACATTTTCATTGCGTAATTAATTCGCAGCAAATTTGGCACACCATTAGCGAGAGCTCACACCTGGATTTTTGTCTCTATACAACTCTTAGTATTCCTATGAATGTTGGAGTGTGTTTGCTTGTTTGTCTGCCTTTGTTTCTTTAATTAAAGTCCTTTTCTGTTGTGATTTCATTTCAAAGGCGGCTCAAATAATTGATTAATGGAATTATTTTGCAATCTAAGCATAAAATATGTTGGCATCGTGATAATGTTGTTAATCGTGATAACGTTTGATACCTGTTTGCATAATCATCAGCTTTGCTAACAAGTGCCATTGCGTAGTCGTTTGATACCAATAAAGTTATATCATGATTATCTTCATCATCATTATCATCAACAATAACGGATTTATTTTGCATGTTGTTGCCTGATTCACTTATATTAGACCATGTCTAATGATGCTTTTGTAATCCACGTTACACGGTTTGGATGCTTATGGGTCAAGTTTTCTCACAACTTTTAAATTTTTTTTTTAAATTGGAATTCATTTTGAAATTATTTTGATTAGAAAATATCGACAGGATTTTAGAAATTAATTTTAAATAATTTCGTTGATAAATATCGCATCATTTTCTTTAAAAAGTAGGATTTAAGAAATTACATGAATTAAATAAATTTACAATTTAAAATATTTGTTTTCAATTTTGAATCATCGTTATTAATAACAGGTGCATAACCTCAACTCGTATCCTGAAAATGTAAGGAACCATATCTATTTTCCTAATCAATTGATTCATTTAATTTAATTTATTTTTAAAATCAATTTATTATAAGAATATACAAAGGTTTTAAATCCATGAAATCTCAGAGATTTAAATTTATAAATTACAAAAAAAGATTTAAAAAAAGATTAAAAATTGTTAAAAAACAAACAAAGAACTAATTTAAACAAAAATAGTTACTACAGCCTTGGCAACCAAACCATTACGAGGTAAGGTTTTTTTTTTCTAAGATTTGATACTGATTTATTGTATTTATTGAATATTAAGTTAATATTGCTATTATTGATAGTATTTATTTTATTATTATTATTATTATTAAGTTAATATTATTTAGATAAAATAGGTTGCCGTGTTGCGCAATATTATTGACTGCACTTTTGTCAGGCAATTCGCTTTTAAATGAATGCATGATTGCAATGCATCAGAAATGGGTTTATTAAACGAATGATTAAATTTCCGATAATTATTATGCGAAATTAATAAATAAATTAAAAAATTTAAAAATACACTTGTTTTTTTTACAATTCCATATAAATTGCCACAAGAATTATACTAGTGATCATAATAATAGTGATTAACAAAATATTATTAAAATTATATTTTTATTTATTTATTTTTGAATTATATTTATTTTTAAATTTCTTTCAGCAACGAGCATTCCCCACAGAGGTTAGCAAAAGCTATTTATTATTTATTATCGTAATTCATAGCAATTAACTCAAAATAATTACATTAACTTGTAATCAAGTCAAGTAAATTCTGAAAAAAGATAGGCTTATTGCTAGGGAACGTTCTAACCGCTATTTACATGATATAATTAGCAACCAATTATAATATATTAATTATAATCTATTAATTAATATTTAATAATAAAACCTCATTTAATAATTTATACAGCAGCAATATTACCCCATGAACAGCAACCCACACCGGCCTCCACCTTATCCGCCTGCATTAGTGAGTCATAATCGACGATAATAAAACAATATCATTATTATTTCAACAACGGTTCATTATTCCAACAATTAGAAATAATTAATAATTATATTAATTATAATTATGCAAATTATAATTATGCTTATTCATGAATATTAATGAGTTCATTCGAATGGAAAACATTGATTTGGCTTTTCACGTGCATATGTTTATAAATATTTTCAATCTTATTATTTAACAGGACATGACTCCCAACTATTGGAAACAGGTTAGTTTAATTAATTCATTCATAAATTAATTAATTATTTGTTTAAATGTTTATTAATTTGTTTATTAATTAGAAATGCAAACTCAGCACATTAACATAATTGCATATTAATTATGTAACCAATGAACTCATTCCTATCATTATCATATTACTTAACCAATCCATATGATTTCCATAGCCGAATTACCACAACCCATTGCCAGCTGTCTATCCATATCCGATTCCAAAACCAGTGAATAATTACTTTTAATAAAAGTTGTTTAAATTAGAATTAACTTGCTTCAATTATAACTTAATATTGGTCATTATATTTGACATTTAAACTTAATTTAATCATTTAAATGAATAATAAATCATTAAAATAAATAAGAAACTAATTTTAATAACAAAATAACAAGAAACATAAATAAATGATAATAACAGTAACAATAGTAATAATAGTAATAATATTAACAATAATTATCGTTAAATACGGACAATAAGCCGCCAAATAAATAGAAATGAAAAGGTGGTAATGAATGAATAAATAAACAAAATTTGAGTGAATTTAATTAAAATTAATTTCATAAATAAATCAATAAAAAATAATTTAATTTTAATTTTAAAATTACTTAACTATTTAATTATTTTATTACATATTGATTTCATTTAATAATAATTAAATAAACCTTATTGAAGGCCCACCACAGAAATGTTCGCAAAGTAAGTTTTATAAATTAATTTCTTGAATTCAATTTCGCTTTTAATTATGGAATTAATGATAAATCAATTAAGAATCATACCATTAATAATAATAATAATAATAATAATAATAATAATAATAATAATAATAATAATAAATAATAATAATAATAATAATAATAATAATAAGTTAAATCTTTTTGAATCAATAAATGAAGTTAACAATTACTTCACTCCTTGACATCGTATGTTGTGTTGAGTTGTGTTTGGGTTGTTCAAAGGACCATCCAACAACATTATTATTATTATTATTGTTATTATTATTGTTATTATTATTTTTTTTATTTTTATATGTATTAATGTCATAACATAATAATAATGATAATATAAATATGTTATATATTTATATTAGTTAAATAAATAATTTGGTAATTAATTAAAAAGAGGAGCCGTAGGCAGACACAAATTTGATTTGACATCAAACAAATATTAACAATTATTAACAAATTTCTAACATATTCCTTAGAATATTATAATTATTTTTCAATTTTTAGTTCATTTGACACCCACAGTAATTTAAATAAGACTTCGTCAGATTATGTTACGTTTCTTGCCTGATTTGAAGTGCTGCTGTTAATGAAACTAATATAACTGTTATTTGTTAATACATTTTAATAATTATTTTTAACGTCATAATTATTATTGCCAACATTAATTATAATATCTTCAATAATATCCAGGATCACTTGATCCCCGTAGCGTACAGGGAAGAATACAGCGTAAGAAAGTTCTGCCGAAATTTCTCTGATTATTTTAAATAATTTTTTAATATGTTTATAGTAATAATTTAATATAATATTTTAATATATAATAATTTAACTTAATTGGTTTTAATTCATTAACTCTTCCATGATATGTTAGCTATAAAGCATGATAATAAATGTTATTATTATCAACATATTCAATTTCACTTGATTCTCCTAAGAACATATTTAATTACACTTTTATATATTAATTTATCAATTATGATATTGTCAAAAAAAATAGAAAGTTAGTAAAAATATAAAATATAATAAAAGTTATAAAATAATTATTGAATATTTTTTAATAACAGGATAGCGACAGCCAGGAAAGTCAAACAGTCGGTAGCTTTAGGAATATTATAAATATATTATTCTAACATAATATTGTAATAAATTCCATTCCACAAATATTAAAGTTAAAATTAATTGTTTATTAGGTAATAAATTATTTAATCATTTATTTATTTATTTATTTATTTATTTATTTATTTACTTACTTATTTATTTATTTATTTATTGAAGGGTCCAGATGACAATGCTAGTATCGACAATTACAAACCAAGGAGAGTTAGGAAACCGAAAAAAGACCTGCCACATTGTGTACTTATTAAGTGTACCTTAATTAATTAATTATAATAATATGTTAAATATAAATTTATTTATAATATTTAATAATAATTTATAATAATATAATAAAATTATTTATTTATTTAACTAATTATTTAATTAATTTTTAATAACATAACCGACTACCAATGATTAATAATAAGTAATAACCAATTACTAGATAATTAAATTTTCAATTTAAATCATCGATAATTATAATATCGATTAGAAATTAAGCATGTATCATTTCATTGCACTTTTAAAATTACATTTAAAATAGATTGTGAAGTAACCATTAGTTACATGCTAATTGATTATAAACTCAGGAATTAATCACATTTCTACGAATTAAAATAACTTTATGGAGTGTAAGACCAGGTACATGCGTAACTTGCACCCGAATAAATCAAGTATTTAGTAATTTAAGTGAATAAAAATATTAAAGAGAGATTTTTTAAACTTATAGAATCGTTATTAATTATTTAATTATTATTAATTTTCAATTTTAAAATTATTTCATCAGAAGATTGGTCATTCCTAGTATAAGCGAAAACATAAATCTAGAGCAAAATCAAAGGTTGATAATAGTTGAATTGTAATTTATCAGAAAGTCCTTTTGTTTTTAATAAATTCAAATCAATTTTAATTAATTAATTAATTTTAATTAAATTAATTATTTTATTATGATAAAAGTGTAACGAACAACTTGAATGTTTAAAAATGTCAAAATATTTTAACAAAAAGCATTTAAATGTTTTAAAATTTATATAATTTAATTTATTTATTTAAATAATATTTAAATGGAATTATTTCATAACAGAATAATTTGTAATTGATTTATTTTTAAAGTCTATAATCTGCTACCCAATGTGCGGGTCTTGCTGCGTGCCTGTGAGAGTTAATATTTTTAACCTTTTTACTTTTTGACCTTTGACTTGCTTTCATTAGGCGGCTTTGAATTTATCATATTATTTATTAATTCCAATGTTAATTTCAAGTTCGAATATTTAAAATATTTAAAATACGAATATAATATTAATAATTTTAAATATATTTTAATTTTAAATTACAATTGAGTTAATTTAATTATTTAATTGGTTTAAATTCAATTAATATTCGAAGGACTATCCGTTGTATCCCTGTGCAACTTGTTCCATGTGCAACAATTGCTTGCCCGCTTGCTGTACAGTGGTAATTAAAATTAAATTAATATACATTTACATTAGCTACAGTGAAAAGCAAAATCAAAGAAAGTGACCCTATACTAAGTCTAACCCAAACTCGACTAATCTTAAAATCCAAGACAATGGAGCTATTGCAAAATTATTATTTATCACAATTATAGTAACAATTATTATTTATTACATTATTAAATATATTACATATTAGAGATGCCGAGCGGGAAATTATAATATATATTATTTATATGCATAGTGTAATTATATTATATTATATTATATTATATTATATTATATTATATTATATTATATTATATTATATTATATTATATTATATTATATTATATTATATTATATTATATTATATTATATTATATTATATTATATTATATTATATTATATTATATTATATATTTATCAGCTCCCAAATGGTCGAAGGCGCTCGGCGAAAAGAAAGAATTCCAAATGGGGCAGACGAACGGAATTAAGTCCAGTAAATTTGAATTAATTTTTATTATTTTATTAATTATTAATTTTATTATTTTTAATTAATTAATTAATTAATTTAATGTTACTCAATTAATTTATTTATTCACATATTTGTTTGTTTCATTTCCAATTACATTTACATTTATTTAACCGATTTTTAAAGTGCGCATTCTATTGCAAGAGGATGTAATAGGCAGACGAGACAGACCGCAGACAGACATCAGAGCAGGAAATCAAGATAATAATAATAATATTAATATCAATAATAATAATAATAATTATTATTATTATTATGAAAAAAATATATAAAATAGATAAATTATTTGATAAAAGAAAAGTAAACAAATAAAATACATGACGAAAACAACGAAATACGGGTCTAAAATAATTCAGTACTCTCGTGCGAACAAGTAAGTTTTCAGTTTTTGGTTTGAGTGCGTCAGACGAACCTACTGAGGGAGGGGTGTTCCATGGGTGCACTGTCAAAGAAAGACCGGTCGCCCTGCTTTACCGTCAGAGTCCTTAGGGGACAACTAGGGTCCTAGGACCAGAAGAACAAAGAGACGCTCAGCCAGGAACGCAAAAGGTTCTTGTAAGAAGAACAGACAGATATATCGAGGGACACTATCCAAAGGAATGGCAGAAGTTCTTGTCGGAAGAATTACCCGCAGCTCCTATTAAGTCTTGAGGGCTGTCATTTGTGTTTAGCTGATCAAAGTTTATCAGGATTTGACGTGGTTTATGCGCTCAACTTGATGCAACTTTGAGTCGAACGATGAGAGATCTGAAGTTCTCAGCCGGCAAGAATGATTTTCCTTCCTTGATGACGCCTGACATAGGAGCTGGTGGCGACCATTTTTCATTGTATCTCATTGGTTCAATCAATGGTGACTGCGTTGTGATTAGCGATGTGGTGATTGATAATTAGTTCCAATTATTTTTACTTTTAATAAATATATTATTTGACAAAATTAGGAAATTGAATATCGTTTTAGTCAACACCGAGTACTGAAAAATCTGGAGAAAGTTACGACTCTTGCAGTGAATATTCCGCTGGTGGTTACAGAAATCAGGTCAGCATTATTATGATTATCATTATTTTATTTATAATTATTAATTAATTAATCAATTTTGAGGTGATATTGTGGGCTATGTGATTGTCATTGGTTATCATTACTTTTGCCACTATTTTCAATGCTGTTTACTTTTGCTATTGTTGTTAGTAGTAATGCTATGCCACTTCTATTTGTTTATCTATTTGTTTTTCTATCAGTTTAGGAATAAAATAATATATTATATTAAATATATAAAAATGAAAGATTTTGATTGTTGACTTTTGGTATGAAGAATAAAATGGGCTACCACTGTAAAAGCCACGTTTAAGTAATTATTTATTGATCTACAGTCCTGCAACAAATGCTACAACAGCAATCGTTTGGTGAGTGTTGGTGCTCAAATAAAATAACAACAACAACAACAATAGCAGCAACAACAACAGCAACAAATCAGAAAAATTTCAAATCTTTAATACCTATCATTCATACCTTGAATACCATCAATGGTCTTCGAATGTCCTGCTCAATTTAAAAATATAAAAAAACTCTAGTAATTAAAATCAATTAAATGAATATTATTTCTATTAAGACGAGAAACAACTCTTTGCCGTGCACTTGTGTGAGTCCACTTCCTGTCCAAGAACTTACAGACAGATGGTTAAAGGTTTGTTTGTAATTATTTGGACCTGAGTATTATATCTTGATATAATAAATCATAATAAATAAATGAAAGAAGATACAATGGATGAGAGTGATGGTGGCTCCGATGATATTTAATGATCCATTATTTTCAAACGATAATATTTCGCTATTACTACTTTAATATTTTAATAAAATTAATAAAATTTATTTAAAAAATTCTTTCTTTATTTATTTATTAATTAATTTTATTCATTTATTTATTTATCATTAAATTGTTATTTAAAAATAATTAATCGTGAAAAGTATCCGAGGCGAAGTAGATGTGACTCAGGAGACACAGATTCGTTAAAAGTACACAATTCGTTCGTTAAGCCAGAACTTTCTAAAAAGGTGAAGAAATCCTTTAAAATGTTTCAATTGCAGTTCATTAATTCTGTTCTATTTGATTCGTTCATTTTCAATACGTGCTGATGATATCATGGTATCATAGTATCATGGTATCATGGTATTGCATTGTTCGGTTTAACCATCAAACAATTTAAAGTCTAGATTAATTACTTGCATATATTTATAATCATATTGTAATAAATATACATTTATTTATAATCACGTATTTCTGGACAATTCATTTTCTGTTTTAATTTCCAGGAAAGTTCCAGGCGCTCGAAGCACAAAGTAATTGTCATTGAGTGACTTCTTGATGTTTCATTAATGCGTTTTGTTAAATTGATTTTTTTTGGAATTTTAAAAAGTTCGATTGACTAAATAAAATGTACATTTTAGTGTTATTAAAATAAATTCTTTTAAAAATAAAATATTAATAATTCTTAAAGAAATTATCGTTTCTAATCAAATCATTAAAGTGAATTGTTCCAATTGAAATGTTTCTCACTTAATTTCATGTCAGCTCCAGAGATGCTTTTGTGAATGTTAGCCTCTCGTTATCTCGAGTTAGTGAATTTTTTGAAATTACTTTTATTTTCCATAATAAATAATCAAAATTTAATTATTTGCACGTACATAAGTACTTCAAGAGTGTGGTTGTATCGAACATTCAATTATCACTTAACTTATACTTTCAGATCGCTTCTCTAGACCAAGAAGAAAACCGTTTAACCGATTTGACCTTTCAAACTCGTCGTGTGGAATGTTACCCCATTTAGAATCCGATATTTTCCTATCTTTTAAATCATTGCTAAGAGACTCAGAACTCTAAGGCACGAATAATAAGAAAAAAGAAAGATCTTTAACTGGATGACCCTATGGGTCAGTGACCCAGTGACCCATTGACCTCGTGGCATGCAGCACTCGCTTGCTCAAGAAATAACTGTTATTTGCTGAGTAATCGAAATAGAGAATAAAGAGCAGAAAAATCCGATCGAAAAATCAAAGTAAATATCAGATTCATGCATTCATACATTCGAACGATTCAGATCTTATTGAATGGTGAATAAAATTGTCACTTCAATTTATCATAAACCCGTGTAACTAACGCTTCTGGCAAAAACATTCGTAAAATTAGACCCGAATTATTTAACCCAAGTAACTTTCAATTAGCCAACTAATCTCTCTGTACCTCCTGGAAAAGCAGATCAAGCTTTTTAAATCGCAGAATCCACGAGCAATTAGGAAACTTCACGATCCCACGTGCCACCTTATCTATCCTTCACTCCCAAAATTCCATTTCGTATCAAGAAGCCTAGAGTTAGATATCTGAGAGATATCAAGTATAACCAAAACTAAAAAAAAGTAACCAACATTTTAAGTCACAGGTTTATTCTGATAAGTCATGAAAATATTAAGTGATCCAACAAATGTATATGTGAATTATGTACGTAAATTATTATTAATATGAACAACAAATCCAGATATCATGTTCAATATTAGCCTAACCCTGAGTATAGCAATCTTTCCGTTTCTGCCGCTTAAGCTTTTCCAAAATTAATTCACCAAAATCGAGATTGATTAAATTGATTACAATATATTTGAATAACCCTTTTATAAAGATTGTTCTAATTGTGGTGATTTAAATATTAAATTTGCTCAAAAACACGCGTATTATATTCGTTTGAAATTAAGTGATATTGTATAATAATTTTGGCAAATGTCTTCAATTTAATGAATGCATTGATACGGATCGATGGTATTAGAGATGATGACGATGACGACGATAATAATAACAATAATAATAATAATAATAATTAATTAATTATTAACAATTAATATTAACACTATTAAAGTACTTCGTTAGATTTATTTAAACAAAATTTTAAAAGACATAAAATGATTATCTATGAAACATTAGCGCTGGTCTTGGGGTTATTTGCAGCTCCCTTCTCCAAAATCTGACAATGAACCTTAAACAACTGCAGGGCAAAAGTCCTTTTCGTGGCATTGATTTCTCGCTGTGAGGTGTCTATTGGTGTCGTGGATCCGTTGGTAGAACACACGTGGCACTTCCATGAAGCTATTGAAACAGAGTTTGGATTTGGCAGGCAGCCAATGTGAAACGAGGCATTACATGTGTCGCAAGCAATGAGCCAATTCTGCTTATCGTTGGAATGGCAACAGTTACAGACAGTCAGATTAATCAATAATCCCTGTCTATCTATTCGCCTGTCCACCTTGCCAGTCTGTTTTTTCACGACATTCATGTAGCAAAAGTCAATTCTGTCGAGCGGACAACTCGAATGATCTTTTGCCCATTTCTTCAGGCACAATAAACAGAATCTGTGCTTGCAATGAGATGGAACAGCGATATTTGCCGCTATGTTTTTCAAACAAATCGGACATTTTTCCTCCTCGTCGGGCTTTTGCTTTTTTGACAAAGATTTCGGCTCCTCATCCGGCTTCCTCTTCCTCGAAGCTTTCCCTTTCCCTTTTTTGGGCACAGTTGCCATCTTCGTTTCACCTTCATTTAGGTGAGGTGAATTAGATACCGCCTCGTTTTTTACAGCTTCTTCGACAGTGAGAGAAAGAGCCAAGCGCTTCTTCAAACACCCAGCGAAGCCTGACTCAATCGATTTTTGTGCAGTCCTTTTTCTGTGTCTTAAAACCTTGTTGGCAACCCTTCGAGGCTTTGAATTTGTCACAGCATTGTCATTCATATCCACGGTGGAAGCCATTTCCGTCTCAATTTCTTCAGTTTCACTGTCGCTGAGCGAAAGAACCTCTCGTTTCTGATATTTAACACCTTCGACAATGTCGTGGTTTGGTTCAGACCCGTTCGTCTTTCTTAAAACCTTGTTATCAGGTATCAAAGGTACTTCTGTATCGATAAACGTAGTTTGCTCAGACGACGCGACCAATTTTTCATCAGTTTCTTCACTTTCGCTTTCAGAAAGAGACATGATTTTATACTTGCCAAGGTATAACGAATCATCCATTATTGCGCAACCGATACTTTCAATGCCCGCTATGATCTGCTTCAGCTCAGAATATACGCGCACGAAGTATAGAAAAAGATTCTGAATATTAATAATTTTTGCCTAATTAAAAATGGTTCGTAGGGTTTTTTCTGAATAAATTAATTTTTAAATGCACCAAACACTTAATAAATTATTTATTAATTGTGAAATAATTATAAGCAGCATTACGTAATTATGAATTAATGCGAAAATGAATAAATATAAACCGAAAATAATTGTTTATTTTAAAATGTTTCGCTAGGTTTTTCCGCACAAAGTTACTTTTTAAATGCGGCGAACATTTAATAAATTATTAATTGAATATGAAATAATTATAAACACCATTAAGTCATTAAAAATTATTACGAAAGTGAATAAACACGAAACTAACCTATTATTCAAAAAGCATAAAAAGCATTTATTCGTTAGAGGCTCATAAATCTCAGCAGTCATCTCAAACATCATGACTCACTGCAGTGCAACAAGTACAAAACCACAAGTACTTCTTTTTTCTTTTTTGCTAGAGACAAAGAAGCCGAAATTTTTTGAGAATTTTATTCGGCACTGGCGTCCAGCTTCGGTGAGATGTGGATATCTAAGCTTAAACAACCCGACGTGCTCGTTCTTAATCGGCAACAGTTTAACGAAATATTTAAAAAATGTTTATAATATTATCGCCATATTTGTAATATTATCGCTATATATATAATATTATCGCTATATTTATAATATTATCGCTTATAAAATATTATAACTTATCGCTTTTTAATGTGTACTGAGCTCCACCTTAGACAAAAGCCACAACAGAATTTGGATGTCCAAACATTCATGGCAAAAAAAAAACTGTGTTTTTCCAAAAAATAA
Source organism: Hirudinaria manillensis (assembly GCA_034509925.1). Taxonomy (NCBI): domain Eukaryota; kingdom Metazoa; phylum Annelida; class Clitellata; order Hirudinida; family Hirudinidae; genus Hirudinaria; species Hirudinaria manillensis. The sequence continues at coordinate 2,215,542 of CM067532.1, read as the reverse complement.
TGAAATCCCAGTTTAATAATCAAAAACACATTCCACTTTTGGAATATTATTGTCTCGAAAAAGCTTCATAGAAGATAATAATAATAATAATAAATAAAAGAGATAATTCCTAAGTCCATGACAATTCACTTGAGGACATGCTTGGTAAATTGGTCGGCGAGACTGAAGAACTGATGTTCCTGGCTGAACTTGAGGGGGGCCGGTGCACCCACGGACGACCTTCGGGCAGACACCGGGCTCGGTGATCCGCTTCGGAAATGTCGGTAGACGGCGTTCAGACACGAAGACTGGTGACGAGAAAGAAAAACAGATTTAAAAAAAGAAAACAAAATTTAAAAAGCACCACATAAATTAATTTATTAACGTAATAATAATAATACTAATAAATTAATTCATTAATTATCAATAATTTAACAATAACAGTAATAATAATAATAACCATTATCATTATTATTATTATTATCGTTATCAATATTAAATAATTAATTATAATGATAATGGTGACTAATAGCAATCATTGTTATGATGATAATTGAGCAACAACATTGATGAGTTTTACAAATAATTAGAGATAAGATAATTAAATAAATAAATTGATAAAAGAGATTGTTTATGTATCCGACCAGTTCGTTGTTGAGATAACTCTTGAGTATCTGCTTCTCTTGTGGTGACACCTTTGGATTTTTGAGGCAGTGAGAGGCATGGCTCATCATCAGGTACAGGACTTGATCCATCGTGAACATGATCAGAGGCCTGATTGAAGGATATGATTGAAGGATTTAATCAATCGATTAATTGTACTTTCGCTAATGTTTATGTAAGTGCGTATTTCTTTGAGAGTAGATACGTAGGTTGGAATAATTGCAACATAATTCGCATAAACAAAAATTGTCTACAGTGGAAGAAGAATCCTTAATAATCTGTAGATATTAATAGTTTAAAAATAACAATACTCTTATATCTAATAATAATACTAAACATGTGCAAGCCTTAAAGATGCATTAAGATTTTCAACTGACTTGTTGAGATTTCCTGCTGCGATCGGCTTTGGAGTTGATGGTTTGTGAGGGGAGAGGCTCTTTGATCCTTCAACCTGTAGTGGAAATGAGTTCAATTGTCATGTAATAATAATAACAATAATAATAATAATAATAATAATAATAATAATAATAATAATAATAATAAATATCAGTTACAAATAACTAGTAATCATTAGAAACTTATTATGCTGACAATATCTACATCTAAATCTACATTAACAAACTTCAACAATCATTAACAGAGCTTTACTATGGGTGATTTCTCTTAAATTAAATTACTTAATTAATTAATCAATATTAGTAACTAATTACTAATTAATTAGTAATCACAAAGGTCATAGGTCGAACCTTGTACAGGAGGTCGACGCAGAAGTTGAAGACGGAGACCAACATTCCAAACGTCGGCATCGAGTTTTCGTCAATTGAAGGATTCGAGAAGTCGATGAGTACAAACGACTCGGAGATCTCGGGCAGGTCTTCCAGGCGCTGCAACGATTGGTGATTGGTTCATGTTAATGAATAATAAGTTAATGATAATAATAATAACAACTCTTTAACTATTAATTGATAATTAATAATAATCTTTGTTTATAAAGTACTACGAGATGGGCGGGTCTTCGCTACAGGTGCTATGATGATTGGTTGATGTTAATGAATAATAAGTTAATAACTTGATAACTAACGATAAATAATTAATAATAAATTTGTTTATAAAGTACTGTGTTGCTGATGATGATGATGATGATGATGATGATATGCAATGGGTTGGTTAGAAAGACAACCTGGTAAATGATGTCCACCAATGGAACTGTAAAACTCTTCATGGTGTTCAAGTTGATGGCAATTATCGACAGAATCCTGGTTAAATTAAAATTAATTGAATTAATTAAATATAAATAAATATCAATTTAAATGGATAATTAAATTAAAAGATAATTAAATTAACATTGAAAACATTATCTTGGTTTAAGGCAACAAACATTGCATCCAAATATATTCTTATAAACCTTTTGAAAACATATTCTTATGCAAAACAAACAAATATTCAAGAGCATGATGTAAACACATTTGGGTTGTAACAATGTAAATATATACAAGCACATACATTTCAAACATTACAAATACAATCACACATACATTATAAGCAGTCACCCATACATCACAAACATTCCAAATACAATCGCACATACATTATAAGCACATTTCAACACATACACATTCCAAATACAATCAATATACACGTTACAAACACAGCCGCAAACAAAACCACATGCAAAACAGAAAAACATCCAACAAAACAAACTTTTGCTGAACTTTGAGCAACTCCAAAGTACTTTGACTTGACTCTTCAGGAGTGAAAATGTGCTTCGACTGGGACGTGACATCACCTTTCATTGTTGTCGATGATGATGATGATTGATCTGACCTTTGACTCTGAAGATGAGGAAATCAAATATCAATGAGGCAATCATGAACAACAAATTCAATTCAAAGCCAATAATAATAATATTATTATTAATAATAATAACAATAATATTAATAATAATAATAATAATAATAATAATTTAATTCAAAAGGAAATAAAATCAAGTTATATTTGATCCAATAATTTCTTATGCATCAGCAATAATTATCTACTATTATCTAATATTATTATTATCATCTTATTATTATTATTATTATTATTATTATTATTATTATACCTAATACTTTTAAATCAATAAACCCATTGCACCAAAATAAAATTGCGTCGAGAAACTAGAAACAAATGCAAATCACTTTTGCTAACTTATTGACTAACAACACACTAGTTAACCTTTTAAGGCCAATAACATAAACATTAATAAATTAACATAAATTAAAATGCAGAAATCCCAACCTCGATTGCGGACTGCATGAACCTCGGCAACAAGAGGAGTCCCGCGCTCTTCTGCGTCCAGACGCAAACTCGGGTCTGAATTAATAACGATTTATTAAAATAATTAATCACATGATTAATTAAAGTAATCATCTATGTAGTCATATCATCATCATCATCACCACCACCATGATCAGCTTTGAAATTATAACTAAGCTATTGATTAAAATTAATGTCCCAAAATACAAAATCATCATCATCATCATATCATTCATAACTTTCACTCTTCCAGTGATCCTTTTTTTGGACTTATTATTATTATTATTATTAAATATAATAACGTTCTGCATTATAATCCTAATCATCATCAAAACCACCACCACCACCACCATCATCTCTACCTCCAAAGTACTTTATTTTAAATAAATAAATAAAACTTTATTAAATTGACTCACCATGATCGTCTGCAGGAGATCAGGCGACCTGACCTTCCAGTCGTCCTTGAACTTCGCCAACTCGTTGACGAAGTGGCAGACGACTTCCAGCTCGTAGAGGCCGAGGTTCGCGCCGAACCTCCCCGCCTCCTCCGACCTGCGGACGGACATGCCGAAGGGCGACCGGCTGCCGGAATCCCTCCGGCCGGAGCCCGCCGCGGTCGTCCGGGCCTTCGAGACGCCCCCCTTGGCGGCGAACAGGGGGAGGACGAAGCTCTCCAGCACCTCGTGGAACCTGTCCCTGTGGATGCCCAGGTAGTCGAGGGCCTTGTCCAGGTAGAAGGCCTTCAGCGTGACGAGCATTTGGCAGGTGAGCTGAGTGAAGAGCAGGTAGGTCGAGATCCTTTCTTCTCGCTGATGCTGTTCCAGGGCGGACGTGTTTTCCTGTCGTGTCGAACGAATCGATTTGTTGTTTGAATGTGCTTCGTTTGCGATCAATTTAAAAAGTTTCGAGATTCAAGGTGTGCGAGTGAATGACGCGCGTCACGTCGCTCAGACATTTTTTATATTTGATGAATATTTTGTAAAAAAAAATACTTTAAAAATGTTTTTTTGCCACGGCAACAACAACATAAAAAAGGGGGGTAAAAAATGCACACTAAATCTATTTATTCCTCATCATCATCATCATCACATCATTAGCATATCCAATGAGCTTACCATTTGCTTTCCCAGGGCTGCGGACTGGTTCCGGTTGAAGTAAAGTTGGTGGACATAAACTCCGAGCTGGTCATTGATGGCATTCACAGACAACATTTCAGCACCCTTGGTAAGGTTTAAGTTAGGAGGAGATTATCTTTCTTTGCACATTCATACCATCCAATACGTCTTTTATGTTAATCAAAATACCCGAGCAGTTAATTAATTCGTATGATTAGCATAATTTATGCTCTTTTGCTATGTGAACGTTTGTCACTTGTGTCTGATAATTCGAGACGGAAAGCAGTCAAACTCACCCGTTCCGTTTGTGCCAGTTTGATGAAGTACAGGAAGATCGCCTGTACTAGGTCAAGATCCTCTCCTCCCTGAAAATTAATTAATTAATTAAATAATAATTAACCACAATTAACTGCAATTAATAACAATAAACTAATTAATCATTGGCTTTGCCCTTTTGAGCATGTCATCATAGATCCATCTTTTTTAAGAGTTTAAATACCATTTTAATCAAGCAATAACTTAATAATAATAATAATAATAGTAATTAATTCACAATCAATTCACTCAATCAATTAACTACTGTTAAATTAAATCAACACCAACCACGAGTCCATAGGTGCACCAGGATACCAGGCTCTGGACGACCGAGTAGTGCCCGAGGAGGTCGAAGATGAAGGTCGTGGAGGGCGTGGCGACCCTGACGAGGAGGGGCGGAGAAGGCGACCCCCTTCTCGGGGTCGTCGGGGACGACGGAACGAGGGAGAAGGAGGATCCGGGCTTCGGGTTCTTTGCCGAAGACGAAGCCGGAAACGCGCCCAAGATTTCCGTGAGCAGGTGGATCACGGAGATCGGGAGCAGCTGGTGGGAATAGGGAGTTGGATTGTTAAGGTTACCATGGAGATTACTTGTAGTGTTTAATGATATGAGTGTTATTAAGTATGCAGGTGTATGAGTTCTTCATGTGCTTAATATACTGTTACTTTAAATTGCTGATATATAATATGTTACAATTACATGACATCAATAATAATAACAATAATAATAATAATAACAATAATAATAATAATAATAATAACAATAATAATAATAATAATAATAATAACAATAATAATAATAATAATAATAACAATAATAACAGTAACAATAATGATGATGATGACAATGGAAAGATAAAGCTTTTAATTTTACAGTAATTTAACAAAAAAACAAAAATCAACCGGTAAATAAATAAACATTTCGTGAACGACTCACTTTGAGTTTCGATGAATTTTCAAATATTTTCATTTTCTTCCTCCCTTCCTCATCACTGATGAATTCGTGCCCTTCTCTGAACGAAGGAAATAATCATCATCATCACCACCACCACCATCACCGTCATCACCACCACCATCATCATCATAATCATCATCACCACCATCATCATCATCACCATCTCACCTGTAGAGCAGGGATGATTGCAAGAGTCTGCATATGATGTCCATGATTCTCCTCATGAGTTCTGCATTGTTACTGGCATCTGAAGAAGGATTGCAATATTTGTATGTTATTGTTGTTGTTGTTGGTTCAAGAACATCTCTACTTTATGTTTATGTTTTTTGTTTTTGTTGTACAATTATATGGGAATGTTAGTAGCTTTTACCCTATTAAAAAAAAATTATGTAAAAAACATTAAAAAGTCAATTACAATTGCTAATGAACAGTAACAACAACAACAACAACATTTAAAACAAATGCAACAACACCTGCAAACTCACAGCAATTAATTCAAAACAACAACAACAACAACAACAACACCTGATAAGAAGTGGCTCTTGCACTGCTTGAAGACAATGACGAGGGAGCTGACGATGGACAGAAGGAGCGAGTCGCACTTGTGGATGACAGGACTTCCCAGGAGACCTTCCAACGCGATGCACAAAGACTCAACGACCTTTCTTGGCTTCTCCAACATACTGTGGGTTTACAATATCATTATCATCATCATCATCATCATCATCATTATTATCACCACCACCAACTTGAACTTGAACTCACCTGCTCCACCTGTTGACGAGGATGACGACGAGCGACGACAGGATGTTTGAAGTCTTCAGGTTGACTGTTGTTGATGAGGACACCTAAAAAAAAATAATTTTAATTCAAAAATAAATAAATAAATAAATTTATTGATTAATAAATAAATTAATTGATTAAATGATCAAATTTATAATTAATTATAATAAATTAATAATTAAATGATCGATCATTGGAACAATTACTAATTTAAGAAATTAATCAACTTATTTCGTATACAACGACGTACACAAATAAAATAAACTAAAACAAACGTAAATTATTATATAAAATTTAAGCACGTTAAAATTACATCGATTCTCACATCCTCAAAGCAGCATCGCTCATCAGGGATGGCAATCACTTGCAATGTAACAACAACAATAACTTTCAACTACAACAACAACAACAACAAGGAACGAATTCAACAGACCGTGACTTTGAGGACGTCCAGCAGGTCAAGCATGATTGAATCCTTCTTGTTTCCTATTTCAACGATGTTGTTCTTCGTGCCTTTCCTCTGGCGAGCAGAACAAGAATTTGGAATTTATATTATTAACAAGAGTATCTCACTAGTTCAAATGTCATTATATAAGATCTTAATAATAATTATAATAATAATTTTAATAATAATAATAAATTAATAATAATTATTATTAATAATTGTTATTCAATAATAATAATAAATTATAATAATATTATAATAATAATAATAAATTATCAATTAATTATCATCATTTGAAATTGCATGGTTAGAATAAGTGGTTAAGTAATAATATTGTTTTTATGTTTTGCTTTGAGACATAACCATTGACAACCACCTTCAAAGATGCCAGTATCACAAGGAAATCCCTCCATGCCAGTAGCAGCAACTCCGATCGACCTCCTCCTTCTTCGCTCGCTCTCTCCTTGATGAACTGAAGAGGGAGAAATGAAGGTTAGAATGCACACAGAGACGGTGATCCATTCATTTGTTAAGTAATCAAAGCAGTTTCTAATCAGTTAATTAATTACTAACCAGCAAGAATTATAAACTACAATCACGTTATAAATGCAGATGCATTAAACAAAAAAACACGAGAGACAAACTGAAAACGACAAAAAAAAATGGCAATCGAAATGTTTCAATTAAACATCGCCATCGTTGAATTGCCTCAGATCTGCATGACGACGATGACGACGACGATGGTGAAGACAACGACGACGATGATGATGATGATTGTCGTGATGATATTATTAATTACAATAATTACGAACACATCCCACCTCGGACCAGCGAAGGATGCCGTTGCTATCGACGACGGAGTTCATCTTCTCCACGAATCCAGGACAATAATTTCCGCTCCTGATCGAGGAATCAAATGTTTTACTTAATAATTATTTATTCACAGGGTTGATGACCAATTGCAGAGAAGGGGAGGTGCTAAGATCCATGAATAATGTATTGTCTGGCTAAAAATAGCTTAAAAGGTCATCCAAAGCATGTATATATACTAGTAGTTTAAATGTGGATGGACTCCATAAACTCATAGCTGCAAGTCCAATTAACATTTCAATAAATATGAATAAAATATAAAATGAATTTGAAAAAGATGAATAAAATTAACATGAATTTAAATATTTTTTAAAATAAATAAAAATGCCGAGACAGCCACCTGTCAGAGTGGTAGATTTCAAGAGCAAATATTCTGATGACGTGCGAAATGCAATTCATTTGAATGTCCGTGGCTCGTTGGCTTTCCTGCAAAATTTATTTTAAAACTATTATTAAGGTTATAAATTGCATAAAATGCTCGTAATTACTTAATTATTATAATAATTTATTACAAGAATTTGAAATATATTTGTTCTAATTTCTGATGGATATTTTTCAACGAACCTGGATTTTCTCGAGCCTGTCATTGTCAAGAACGCAAAACAAACTTTTCCAGAATGTGCCCCTATTCCGGATTTAATTAACATAATTTACAATCACCTTAATAATTAACATAATAAAACCTAATTATCATGATGATGATGATGATGATGTTGATGATGATCATTATAGTGCTTGCCAGTGACTCACAGTTTCTTGAGATAAGTCATGGAGGACATTTGGTATTCCTTCCAGAGCGAGTGGATCAGTTCAAGGGAGGCACACAGCAACTCCATTGGACATTCATAAGTTCCCTGTTCAGGAATAATTAATTAATTACATATTTATTTATTAATAATATAAAATTAATATAATTAGTTAATAAAGAATTAAAAAATTGATTAATAAAGAATTAATAATTAATTAACAAGCCCTACAATGATGCATTAGTGGCAGTTAAAGGGTTCTCAAAGTAGTAATCAATGGAATAATAAATAAATAAATAATTAAAAATAAATAAATATGAAATGACATGAAAGCAACAGAAGATTTTTTTTTAAAGCCTCGAGTTTTTAAACATCGAGTCATGTCATTGTTCGATGCGTGCGTCTGATTCGAGGTTGGTTTAAAGGTTAAAGTTCAAAAAGGTTTTAAATGATTGGCTGGACTGGAAAGGCAGTGCATTGCCAGTTTCCATGACGACCGATCCAAGCACCTGTTTCTCTCCGGTTATGAGGGAGGCGACCACGTCGAGGCACTTGCTCTTCTGTGCTTCGGTTGTTTTCTCGGGGACCTGAAAAGATTCGTTAGTTTGTTTGTTTGTTTATGTTTGTTATTTTGTTTATGTTTGTTTGTTTATTAATGATTTGGCTGAGACCAAGAGTTGAACACCAACATACTGTTAGTTGTTAATTAGTAAACATTATTAATTAGTTATCTTTTTTTTTAATTAGATTAAATGAGTCTTCTGGATGTTATGGACAAATGTCAATGGATGTCAAAGGATGTATAAATAAGAGGTTTGCCAGAAAGTATCAATTACTGTAATATCTTTGCATTAATAATTATTAAAACATGAATTACAAGAGTTTATTTAACTATTCATTTAAAATAAATAAAGAAAAAATAAAACAAATGCCAAAAGAATTTAGATTAAAAAATGTCCACCTTTAAATCCGAAAAGAGCCAAGAAGATGAATCGCTTCCGGATGCGGTCGGATTGTTTTCGTCGTCGTTGATGAAGATTTCCACCAATCCCGGCTGACTTTGTATGCAGGCCGTCAGCCAATCAAGGATGGCCACCTTCAAACCAACATCCTTGAAGGGGGGAAAACAAACATAAACTTTTTTTATCTTTACTCAAATCTTGATCGGATTAAACTCAATAAGATCAAATTAAAGATATTAATTACATGCTTGATTGCATTAAATGGTTAAAAAAAATTAAGTTTAATAAATAAAATGGTCAAAAGCTAATTAATTAAAAAATAATAATTTTAATCTGATTGCAACTTGGGCCATGTTGAAGACCAATGAGCCACTTAAAAGTTTGTTTAAAAAAAATAATTTTTGTTTTTCTTACATCAACAATGGCCTGCAGTCTGAAGAGATAAGTCTCCTTGACTTTGTAAACATCAGTTCCAAGACAGGAAAGCATTGAAATTGGAAAAGTCTGTGAACAATGAAATGAATTCGTGATAACATCATATTAATTATATTACCTCACATTATTATCATTATTATTATTATCTTTATTATTAATATTATGAAATCTGTGACATAAGCAGTCAATAATGATCCTAAAATTGTTTCTAGTAACTATGTGTGATTCAAATTTAATAACTACCTATCTATATATAACTAACTACTATATATACTATTATGGTAAAGTTTTAATGAACACTACCAATCAGTTCAGTTGGTGTTCAATTGATGAATAAATAAATAAACAAAGATTACCAAAAAAATGCCTCTAACAAAGTAAATTCCCACATTAATTCAAACTGAATTCAATTGAATTAATCCAAATTGTTCTTAAAAAATAAAAAAATCCTTATTAAAACGTAAAACTTTAATTCCAAGTCGAACCTGTGCAATGTTCTTCAAAAGACTGGTAGCCTGAACAGCAAGACTGCAGTCATGTCTCTGTTCAACATACATCACCAGAGACTTGACCAGGTGAGGCGGAGAGTGGGTCTGCTTCGCCTGCAACGACTCGGGTCCTGCCCGAGGGTACGGGAGGCCCGAGGTCCCCGGGGTGGTGGAGAGGGCCCTGCCCAGGGACGGGCTGTTCGAGGCCGCGGCGGGGTGCTCGGTCAAGAGGCGGTTGAGGACGCACAGGGAACCTTTGACGAGTTCCACCAGACTCGAGCCTCGACCTCCGCAGGCACTGCAAGGGTTTTAAGGGGGACATTTGATAGCAATTGTTGATTTAATTTTTTTTTGCTTCATTAAATGGAAACTTAAATAACTTAATAAGTTGTAAATAATTATTTTATCACTTTATTTTTAATTAAGTACTATAATATAATTACTACTATATTTGTGAAGCTCTCAAATATTTGCATAATGTTTGGACACATTAGCAAAATTTGCAATAAATAAATAAATTGGAATATAATAATAAATTGAAAAACCAATTAATCGATATTCAAAATTACAATAAATATAATCATAACAGTAATCATAATAACCTGCTTTGCTCTGCTATCTTGATCTCAATCTGATCACTACCTGTATGAGCTATAGCAAGCAGTGTGTTACCAGTTTCTGAGAAGAGCATGCAGTTCAACACGGCCATGTCAGGAGACAATCTGGAGTCAAACGAAAAACAAAATATTTATAAATTCGTTAATTAATTTATTATTAATTTATGATTAATTACGAAATTGTTGACTGATAACATTTGTTTGTTTGTTTGTTTCTCATGATTAACAAGGCATTTGCTTCTGATATCTATTGTTATTAATGAGGATACAAGCTATAATATTGACAATTAATAGCTAAAATATTCTAGCCACACAGAATATTCAATCACTGACAGTATGATATATTAATCGATTTATTTAGATTAATAATATAATTTATTATTTAGATTAATCGGATTAATCGGATTAATTGGCAAAACAGAGAAAACAAAATCTCCACAAACTTCAACATGTCTGCAGTCTCCTGCGAACCCTTTCTCTTCTTTGGTGTCGAACTTTTCTTCTTCTTCACTCCTTCCTCCTCTTCCTTCTCCTCCTCTTCATCTTCTCTGCTGCTCAGAATCTTCTGAAAGATCTTCATGCACAGCAGTCCTACAAAGCAACGAATCCGATGAATTGGCATTTCGAGCTTCCGACTCAAAGGTAGCGGGTTCGAATCCTACCGATCCTCTCCGAGGAGAATGAGGCGGAGTACTTCCACTTGTCGTAGGTCGTGAAGATCTCCTGGCATATGAAAAGGACGGGCGCCGTCATGGCCGCTGTCGATTCCGGAACTGCCGAGAACTGATTGAGAGAAAGCAACGCGTTAACTAATAAAAGAGTTAATATTATACCAAATGGTGATAATGAATAATTATTCATGCAATCTAATATGTTAATTAGTTAATCGTATATTTAGTTTGTTGATTTAATAACAAAGCAATAAAAGGTCTCACGTTGATGCAATGAAGAACGAATTCGAGAAAAGCCTCGGTGACCGGGTAGGAACCTTCAACGATTTCTCTGCTCATCAGAATCTGACCGTAACTGCCGCTGTTCAGAGCCCTAAAGAGAGGTATTTTATGGTTACCATTGGATACGGATCTAGCTTTATCATTTATAATCTTTTTATGATCACAAAATTGAAATCGGACTTGTCCTGATTAATTCTTAAGTGCTTTACAAAGTCGATTTCAAAACGAACTACTATCTACTATTATACAGTACTTGTAGCAGATTCAGGCAATGGTCCGCTTAGCAGTACAGATAAAAAAACAACGGAAGTAATTGTTTTAATCAAACTAATTGTAATAATTAAATCATTAATATATTTATTAATTTAAATTTAATCATTAATATATTTATTGATTTAATTAATTAATTTTAATTTAATCATTAATATATTTATTGATTTAATTAATTAATATATTAATATATTTATTGATTTAATTAATAATCCAATTTCAATTTAAACATTTTACCTGATGGCCTCATTCAAATCCTTGACATGGTAGGAGAAGTGGGGCATGAAGCCACTCATCTGAATACCTCTCCAGACCTGTAGGTAGGCAAAAAGGGGTCACAATTAAAAAATGCCAAGGATTTTAGAACCTATTATTATTATTATTATTTTATATATCAATTATATTTTAAATATTAATATATATTTGTGTTATTATTAATTCATCCAATATTTACATTATTATTTATTTATTTATTTATTTATTAATTTATTAGATTTTATTGTTTTTCTTGGAGTATCTGACATATAACGTTATAATCCATCTGGGGCATAGGTCAACTAAGTGCAACCCACCTCCTGGGGAAGGAGGTCCATGCTGTGATGGAGGACTTGGAAACAGGAACCGAGGAGGTGTATCGGAGGATTGGTTGCAGAAGAGAATCTGTCAATGTCAAAGGTGACGATAATGACATGGATGACAATCACAATCATAAATTAACTGTTCACTGCCTAGAAGACTATTATCTTCTATTAAGACTATTATCTGCTAACTATTATTATCATTATTTGTTTATAAATTGTTAAATGCATTAACATCAAATTATAATTTTTTATTATAATAATTATCAATATATAATTATTTATTATATCAATTTTCAATACATATTTACACTCATACTAATTAAAACCGTGACAATGGCAAGATATTATTATTCTTGTCTTATTAACACCATCATCATCATAATCAACAAGAGTCCAATGGTAACTCACTTCTGCAAGATACGCATGGCTCCATCGACAAATCCATCGAGAGTTGATAACAGTTTCTCCCTCATCAACCCCGGGGCAGTCCTCAGGGCCTCCCCAACGAACCCCATGACCAACGTCACCCTCTTCATGGGCCCCACCTGGTCACTGGAGCACGACTCGAAGTTCTGGAGGAGGTTCGACACCTCCCCGAGGAGTACGTCGAAGGCGTCGTAGGGCACGAACCAGGACACGAAGTCCCCGCTGACCTTTGAACCATCTACAATCGGATCGTTTATCACTGTACGTTTAATATTTAAAAAAATAACTAAGTAATCTTGATTGATTTATTTATAGGCATAAATCTACCATTTCTTAAACTAATATATATATTATTATTATTATTACATAAGCTAGCTTTTTACATAATTTATTAAAAATTATATTATATATATGTATTAAAAACTTGTTGTTATTAATGAAAATAATTACCTAATATTGGATCATTCAATATCTTTCCCAGTGTGTTCTCATAGATTGTCATTCCACTCCCTGAAACAAAGCAAGAGTTCCTCAAATTGGTTTACAAATAATTCCATTAAGAACTGTAATTTAAATAAATAAACAAATAAGAAAATAAATAACTCCTTAATTCGCTGTCAAATTCTCCATCATCAGCCACCATAATCATTATCAGAATTATCACCAACATCACTAACAACATTATTATTATTGTTGTTGTTATTATTATTATTACCACCTTCTATGCATATATACAAATATACCATCATCATCATCATCACCATCATGACCAACCAGGATATAAAGCGGGCTTCCTGGCAACAGCAAGCCTGTACAGAGACTCCTCGTTGGTCGGCATGAGGACCGTCTGTCTGTCCAGGATGTCCGTGAGGATCGTCATGTTTTGAAGCATGTTGATGACCTGAGAATTGTGATTGTTGCATTACAGTTCTTGTTGAATATTTATAACAATATTTATAATATTTAACTGATTATTATTATTAATTTTGATATTAATTACGATGATTAAGTCGAGGTCGACAATTCATTTAATTTCTTTTCCCAAACAAATCAATCAAAAAAACAAAAACAAAAACATTTCATTAAAAATAAGAATAACAAGATTACAGCCAACCAACATCCTAGTTAACTCCAAACATTATTATTATTATTATTGTTATTATTATTGTTATTATATTATTTTTATTATTAATTTTTTTATTATTAATATTATTTTATTATTAATGTTATTACTATCATTATCATAACCATCACCTGTCGTAAGCTGTTCTCTCCACACTTAGCCAGCGATGTGAACATCTCCATTGGTCTCTCAAATTGAAGAGGAAACGACACGAGACTCGTGGCCAGCAGTGACCTCAGTCCCTCGTCCATGTTCTTCAAAGGTAAACAATAATGATCATAATATAATAATGATGATGATAATAATAATAATAATAATAATAATAATAATAATAATAATAATAGTAATAATAAAAGAAATAATGTGACACCAACCAGAGACCAAAAGGCGTCTGCCGTGAGTGGATTTTCAAGGACCCTATTCGTGGTCTTGTACAGGAACTGCGATTAGGAGATTAATTGTTAATTACAATTAGTTTGTCTTTAATAAATTTTTCAACATCACTATCATCACCACCTCCACCACTACCTTCATCATCATCACAAGCACCACAATCACAAACACGCAAACTCACCCTGGTGTCACCGAGGGTGCTTTCATGGAAGATAGAGAGAACCGAATTGATGAGACCGTACAAGATGTTGTGTACGAGGCCCTCTATGGACTGTCATGTTGAGGAAATGTTTTTTTATGTTTTGATTTATTTTATATTTATTCTATTTATTATTGTTACTGTTATTATTGTTAGTGTTAAAATCATAATTTGTCTGTTACTCATGGCATTTCATAAATGCACTTTTTCTATTAACATTTAAATATGCTTAAATAAGCAAACTACATTCATTATTATTATTATTATTATTATTTTCATTATTTTCATCACCACTTATTAGCATTTATTTTGCCAACAACTTCTAAGAGTGGCGCAGAAATTAGGGTCAGAAAGTCACCTGATCGATGCCATTCAGTGCAATCTCGGAGAGCATGTCATGCAAATATTCGAAAACGTCCAACTTCAGCGCTCGGTTGCCCAACTTGGCGAAGCCGGAGTCCTTCCTGAGGTGCCTGACCACGGCCCAGGCCAGGAACAGCGGACCGAGGCAGGGCTGGTCGCTAAGGCAACCGATGGAATCATTGAAGAGCTGTTGAAGGAATGTTGATTGTTTATGTTGCAGTTATGATCCTGATGATGATATTGACATTGATGATGATGTTGATGATCCAGAGATGACCATCAGAGATTTGGATTTGGTCTCAAATTCATTTTACATGTAAATTTAGCTTATTTAATGGATAAGGCTTGAAAAGGTATGTAGCTTATAGAAAATTTTAGGTTTGAAAAAAATCAAGAATGTTCAAACATCTGCATAACTAATGCTATTATGTTACTATAACTAATTTTATTATGTTACTATAACTAATTTTATTATGTTACTATAACTAATGTTATTATGTTACTATAACTAATTTTATTATGTTACTATAACTAATGTTATTATGTTACCATAACTAATTTTATTATGTTACTATAACTAATTTTATTATGTTACTATAACTAATTTTATTATGTTACCATAACTAATTTTATTATGTTACCATAACTAATTTTATTATGTTACTATAACTAATTTTATTATGTTACTATAACTAATTTTATTATGTTACTATAACTAATTTTATGTACTAATAAATATAAATAAAAATAAATAGGAAAATTAAACAAACCTTGTAGTGATCGTCTTTCATGACCATCAAATCCAGGGAACTGTCGAAGGGAACGAAAAGAAATCAAATTTATTCAAATTATAAACAATAAATTATAAATAATATTAAAAACATTTATTGTTTAACATAATAAATTATTTATCAACTATTAATAACTAATTAATAACAACAATATTCATAATTACAAGGATGTTATAAATGCTCAATGAAGATAAATGTAGCACAAGATGGTGCAATTGAAACCGACCAATCGGGACTCGGATCAGAAAATTTCTCGACCAACAATTCCAGGTCCAGTCCTCCGACCAACACGAGAATTTGAAGGAAGCTGGAAAAATCATCATCATCATCATCAATAATGTCTGCACTGTCATCATCATCATCATCAATAATGCCTGCACTGTCATCATCATCATCATCAATAATGTCGGCACTGTCCTCATCATCATCATAATCATCAATAATGCCTGCACTGTCATCATCATCATCATCAATAATGTCGGCACTGTTATCATCATTTATCATAGAAGACAATATCTAGACAAGCCAATTAACCAATATCCCACATTCAGGGGATTTTAACAATAAATCCAAAATGTCTTTGAAAAGTTTAATAATGAATGAATGAATCAATCAATCAATCAATCAATTAATCAAATCAATCAATCAATCCAGGAAATCAGTCGTACCAGATCCTGTCGAGAAGTGATTGGTCATTTTCTTCGCTCCTCTGACCAACATTTCCAGCGAATCCATGCTTCTGTAAAATTTAAAGAAATTTTTAACCTTAGAAAAAAAGTTTAAACAACATGATTTGAATGTGGTCTCCATCAATGTTATCATCATCATCATCACCAGATAGTGATTTGAACATGGTTTCCACCAATTTGTCATCATCATCATCATCACCATATAGTTTATATATATATGATTTGAACATGGTCTCCATCAATATCATCATCATCATCATCAGGTAAGCATTGACAATAGCCTACCACCTTGAAGATGACAAACAAATCATGGAGTGTCTCAGGCGACAGTTCCAGGTGCTTGAAGCAGAGGAGGATGATTTCCAGGAGTTCACATCTTTCCCTTTGCAACGACCTCAAATGACCTCCGCCATGCTTTGACTTTTCCGTCTGGAAACGGCAGGAAAGAATTGAAAAGAATATTCTTGAGGATATTTATTTCTAGTGTAGCATTACAGACATTATTACTATTACTATTATTGTTATCATTATTATTGTTATTATCATTATTATTATCATTATTATTATTATTATTATTATTATTATTATTATTATTATTATTATTATTGCCATGGAGTTATCACAACTAAGCAGGCATGGTACCTTGTAACAGCAATATAAAGGAGTGTGAATAATATTTTGCAATCGGAAGATAACATAACTTGCAATGATAAAGGGAAGCACACAGATGTTAATCTAAATCTATTAATAATGCCTTAATCTAATCGCTTATGATAATGAAACCCACAACATCATGAATATGCTAACATCATTAGCATAATTTATTACCCGAACCATGCTCATCGGAGCCACGAAGCCTCTCAGTTCTTGCTGGTTGACAGTGCAAAGCGAAGATATCTTTTCACAGATGCCTGAATATTGCTTCTTTATCTGCACGTTTATAATCATCATAATATTTAAATGATATTTCCAAGATATATTAATATTAATATTAAATAATTACTCAAACAATATCTAATATGTAAATTTACCTCCTCAATGAAGTTATTCCCTTCCAATAGGTTACTGGCAAAATCTTTGAAGACCTCCTTTGAATTAAAAAGTTTATAATTACAAATTTAATTTAATTTAATTAGCACGGCATTTTAGAACAGGTGAAAACAATTCAGGGTCAGTCCGTCAGCAGAGATTTACCGAAAGCCGATTCATTTAATTGACTCTATTTTTCATTGTTAATAAAATTGGATTAATAAATTCCACTCAATAAGCAATATATAAACAGATAATTATAATAATTTATTCGCTCACATAATGAGGATGATCGGGGTCATCGCAGTAGCTTAGTACGTGCTTGATGCATCTGAGGAGATAGATCCTCTCTGATTGGTAGAACTCTTGGATCTTCTCAGCCAATAGCATTGAACACCTTTCCATAGACAAGACTTCCTGCAAAATTATTAAAACTTTTTTAGGCAATAATGACAATAAAAACCTTGTGGATGTCTACAACATCCTTATATTAACTATTTAGATAATTATATTATTATTATTATTATTTAGATTATTATTAGTATGTAGTTAGTGTCGATTGACCACCAAGCAAAATAAAGATAATTGTTAAAATCATTTTAAATCATGAAATTTAAAAATATCCAAATAAACACGAATCACGAACCTGGATGTCGCTCACACATTTTTTTGAAAACTTGAGCAGATACAATTGGTAAATATCATAACTTTGGCCTTCGTGGAGGTCCTACAAAAAATACAAAATTTAATTTTTTTTTGCACAAAATGTTTCAAGTAATATTGAATTAATTAAAATTTTATAAAGAGAAAATCAGATTTTTTAAAAAATATTACCAAATACTCAGCAAGCTTCAGTACAAAATTTGAATGCACTTTAGAGATACACTTCCTCCCGATGTTATCAACCTTTGCAGGGGTGCTGCAATTAAACACATGATAAAACTGACATTCTGTCCTCTCTCATTAATGTTGTTGTACTTAGAAATCCAACCTCAATGTCTTGAAATAATTTAAACATAGTTGGAGTTTGGTTTTGTTTTCATTTAGTTCCGTTGATATAATCTCCTGTGTGAAGTAAATTGCATTAATCAACTAAGGATATGATATTTGATTTGAAAGAAAATGTTTCATACATCCGGCAGCAACACTGCTTTTCCAGATATGAGTTGCCAGAGATCTCTGATTGATCTACAAAAGGATATAGCAGTCTTTAACGAAAGCGCATAAAAATTCAGTTGAAATCAGTTTATGTGAAAACATCATTTAAATTGCCGCAAGGTTGACTCCACTATAAACACTAGAATATATCCGAAATTACCCGGCCATGCTTGAAATTTGTATTGGGGGGAATAAACAATGTTTAAAGTTAATCCTGTAAACATTCGCTGATGCGCGAAACTTTTTACACCTCAAAAAGTCGAAACAAAAGTTAATGCTAAATTTTTAAAACCAATTTAAATATAATTATTAAAAATTATAAATTAGTGATTTATTATTTTAGTTCACGTGTCTGATGGCTTGTTTCAAGTGTCAAGTTCATAAAAGGATTTGACGATCGATTCAACTATGGTAATTTTATATTTTAATAAAAACATGTAAAAGTTCCCATTTGAATACGTGGACTACAAGGTCCAATTGATGCAACCCAAGTCAGTAGAAATCAAGTTAATTTTTAACTTTTCAAAATGATTACAATTTCACGCATTGCTATAAATTTGACCAGAGTTTGCATAAAGGTCATTTAGAGGTGCTCTGGGATATATTTAAATCTGCTCCCTTGAGTGAAGGCCGGGTTCGGGTCTGCTCTGATTTGCCGACTGCAGTTTTGTATTCGTTTTGGAATAGGATTACTGTGAGTTGTTACAATTATTCTTTGCATTTGCGCTATTCAAATCTTACGTCATTTTAATTACTTGCTTGCATAACTGACGTTTGATCGCTATCTAAGGAGTTCTAGGTTAATGCACTAACAACTTTGCTCTTGTGCTTAATAGTGAATTAATAAGTATAATTAATGCATTTTTGCTTTAGGCAGCTAGAATAAAGATGACTATCAAGAAGATACATGCTCGTCAAATCTTCGACAGCAGAGGCAACCCAACAGTTGAGGTTGACCTCACTACCGATAAAGGTAGTCAATTCGAAATCAACCCATCCTTCTTAAGCATAAAAACTTCATAGTCTTTGGCCTGGATAAAAAATAATTGAACGAAATTTTGAGAAAAGTTTTTGTTTCAGGTGTGTTCAGGGCAGCTGTTCCCAGTGGAGCTTCAACTGGAGTCCACGAGGCTCTCGAGCTGAGGGACAAAGGCAAGGATTACCATGGAAAGAGTAAGCAGCATGCTTTTGTTCTGCAACACTTCATGGCTAAATGTCTTACAAAGACTTAGTTTTACTGGATAAGAAAGGTTGTTCCTCAATCTTATAATTATAAGAGATCTTTTGTCTTTAATAAGGGCAACATTGAACAGTTTTAAATGTTCTTAAGTGTTTTCTTTGGAGCACAGCATTTTTTTTAGGTCTTTAAGAATGAATAAAAATGTGATGCTTGTTTCTTACGAACTATTTGCTTAATTGTTTATGATTCAAGACCTCAACAGTATCTTTTTGGATGGCTCCTAATTTTGGTAGATAGCATAGAGACAAAGCCAAAATGATTTTATTTATTTATGTTATGTATTATTCATTTTATATGATATATGTTTTTTTGTCTTTTTAATAGATTTATGTTTAGCATTTATTTTATTGAAATTTCCAAATGTTTAACATTTAATTCAAGGTGTTCTGAAGGCCATCGAGAACATCAATAAGGTCATTGCTCCAGCTCTTGTTGGAAAGGTCATTCAGATTACATTTGTTGATTTTTATTCTTTTCATTATTACTTATTTATTTGTTTTTGTTTTTTTATAATCGAAGGATCTCGATGTCACAAACCAAACTGCAGTTGACCAGGTCCTCTTGAAGCTTGATGGCACTGAAAACAAATGTAAGGGCGATGGAAATGTTGCAAATCATGTTGACATTTGTGGTTCCCCAGCTTGCATTTCATTTGCAAAGGTCATGCACTCACATTCCTTTGATTTTCAGCAAAGCTTGGAGCCAACGCAATCCTCGGGGTATCGCTCGCAGTTTGCCAGGCCGGTGCCAAACATAAGGTCTGTTTAAGGAATGTGATTATATAAAATATTAGTAATGTATGACACATTATTTGTATGATTTATAATTTTATTTTTATTTGTTTTTATAAAAAAATAAGAAGGGTCATCTGGTGACCACTTGTGCAATTTTGTATAGCATTTGTCAACATTTCTCTTGTAGAGTGAAACAGAATCAACAGTGTTATTTGTATAATAATATTATTCTTATAATTTATTCAACAGCATTAAACAACAACTGCTGTTTTCAGGGTGTTCCTCTGTACAGACACATCGCTGACTTGGCTGGAAACAAGGAATTGATTCTTCCAGTTCCTGCATTCAACGTCATCAATGGAGGAAGCCATGCAGGAAACAAACTCGCCATGCAGGAGTTTATGCTGCTGCCAACTGGTGAGTTAATTAATATCCAAATTTTTCTTTAAAAAATGGCAATAAAATCATAAATGTTAATTTATTTTCAAGAAGCCTAATTTTCTTATTTTAGGAGCAGGCTCTTTCACTGAGGCCATGAGGATGGGTTCTGAAACCTACCATCATCTCAAGAATGTCATCAAGGCTAAGTATGGCCAAGATGGTAAGGCCAATTGATTTTAAAAACCATGAGCAAAATGTTCAATCAGTGAACAAGCCGATGACCATATCACCACTTTTTAGCTTGCAATGTTGGAGATGAGGGTGGTTTTGCCCCAAACATCCAGAACAACGAGGAAGGTTTGGAGCTCCTGAAGACTGCCATCGAGAAGGCAGGATACACGGGGAAGATCGAAATCGGCATGGACGTGGCCGCGTCCGAGTTCTGCAAGGAGAAGAAGTACGACTTGGACTTCAAGAACTCGAAATCTGATGCTTCAAAATGGGTTGGTTACCACACTCGACTCTGAATAATATCCCTCGATGAATCCTTAATTATTGAATAATGCAAAAAATGGTTTACCAATTATGGTATTAATAATTTAAACTATTTGTAAATAGGTAAATATATACATGTTGCAGCTGACCTCAGACCAGCTATTTGAGGTCTACAAGGGCTTCATCCAGAAGTACCCTGTGGTGTCCATTGAGGATGCCTTTGATCAGGATGATTGGCCAGCCTGGTCCAAGATGAATGGACAAGTCAACATCCAGCTTGTTGGGTAACTATTTACTTTTTCTTTCTCTATTTATTTCCATATTTATATTTGTCACTTCACACTCATGTTTATATTTTCTAAGTTGTTAATACATGTTTATTTGTAATACAAATGAAATTACTCTATATATATATAATATTAATCTTCAAACAGTGATGACTTGACTGTGACCAATCCAAAGAGAGTGAAAGAGGCCATCGACAAGAAGGCTTGCAACTGCCTGCTGTTGAAGGTCAATCAGATCGGTTCTGTCACAGAATCGATTGAAGCCTGCAAGTTGGCCCAGAAGGCTGGATGGGGAGTCATGGTTTCGCACAGGAGCGGAGAGACCGAGGACACCTTCATTGCGGATTTGGTTGTCGGTCTCAATACCGGACAGGTACTCGCATCGAATTGTGGCGCTTCTGAGTTTTTGATCTTCTGACAATTAATCCTTAAACTGTCACTTGACTGTGGAGGTCATCAAGTACTTTTTCAATGCTTGTTGCTATTGAGAAGGCTTAGAATAGCATTGTTACTATAGTCAGTTCTGCTCTGTTAAAAAACTGGGAACTGCTTATTGTGGTTTCCAGTAATTTAAGGGTTAAGTAATATTATAAAATAAACTAAATATTAATCTCAGAATTATTAGAGTTTGATTACTATTACAGAATATTAGGCCGTGAATGAAATTCTTAGGTTCTTTCTTTACTATTTTCATCAGATCAAGACTGGAGCTCCATGCAGAAGTGAAAGACTGGCCAAGTACAACCAACTCCTTCGTATCGAGGAGGAACTCGGAAATACTGCCAAGTTTGCCGGCAAGAATTTCAGACATCCGGTGAAATAAATAAACGCCGGGGACGAGAAAAACGGACGGAGAGTCGGTCTTGCATGGGTTTAGTTTTGCATCACCCTGGCGTTGTTGGGACATCCTCGATTTGATTGTCTGCATTAATTTCTTTTTTGTTGTTTTCGTTTCTTTTTGCTCTTTTTGTGTTGTGGCTTCCTGGGTCATAGACATTTTTTTAGAGGCTGGTTTTGATTTTGTTCGTGCAATTTTGTAGTGGGCTGCATTAA
The DNA here is from genome assembly GCA_034509925.1 of Hirudinaria manillensis. Taxonomy (NCBI): domain Eukaryota; kingdom Metazoa; phylum Annelida; class Clitellata; order Hirudinida; family Hirudinidae; genus Hirudinaria; species Hirudinaria manillensis. Next base: position 2,192,710 of record CM067532.1, on the reverse strand, counting down.
AAATTTGATTCAATTTTTTAACAATTTCATTTCAATTCATTTCAATTTGGCTCCCTCTCCTTACGTTGCATTCTCACAAAAGAAATTAAACAATTCGTTCTACTTTGATAACCTTTGTTGTGGTGGCAGTTTGGAAAGTATTTTTATTATTTTTTTCCAGCAACTATTCAGTTACTTAGCCAAATTTTCCTGAGGTATGGGAATTACATTTTGCTGTGGCTACGCTAATGCTTCAAGCAATGTTTTCATTTGGGTTTTGGCACCTTAGATTTTGGCAGTACTGCCTGAACTTAGTGACGTGATGGGTGCTTGAGACTTGTCGCGGTCACGTTTGTTAAATCAGGTTCTGTAAAGGTAATCAGCAATAGGAGCTAGCATGACCTTGGGCATTCCTTGGGGTCTCAAGGTATTGCTTTAACAGAACGTAATGTATTTCTAGCAGTACCAATAGCAGACATCAAATGTGTCAGGCTATTCGTAAGACCATATTTTGTCCAGGATAAAGGATCTGGAATAGTGTTTGATTCGGGGTTTTTTACATATCTTTGACCTTTCAAGGCCTTGACTTCTCAAGGCTGATGTTTGGTCCCTGCTGACGTTGTTTCATTTTGGGAGATTTTGAAGGAAACCAGTGGTTCTGAATTTTAACAAAGTCACAATATTTTATATAACGGATTTAATTCAAGGTACGCGTGTAAGAAAGATTTGTAATCTCATCGAATCATTTATTATTATTTTTTATGTTTCTCAAGCTTAACTTTGAAGGTGTATATAATGTGGTTTATTTAAAGTCTCGTGATAATATATAATATGTATACTATATATGCGGTATAGTATGGTAAGGTGATTGGCTAACGAAAGAAATTAACAATGTATGTTATAATTAAAACGGCCGTCGTCAACAATTGTTTCAACAGTACAATGAAGTGTACATAGTGTGAACAAATCAAATTTAAAAAAATAAAGTATCACGTGAGATTATCACGAGACTTTAAGTAAACCACATTACGATCGTAATTATATAGGTCGTTGACCCAATATTATATTTAGAGGTCGTTATGCGCGAAGTTTTTGGCTTATTATATTTAAAGATCACGTAAACGTTACTCTGGCAGACTGTGAAAGTAAATGAAACAATTACTAATTAGGAATTTGTGTACAGATCTTCGATAAATGATTACCTGACACATGCAGAAATTTCAGTCTGTCTTTCAAAACCACTCTTGCCACCATAAGATAAGCCTGATGGACTGCACTTGGCAAAAGGTGTAATGAGTCCCACGACAATGTACTTACACAACTAGGTGTGATATGTGAAATATGATCATTAATCACTCCCCTGGAGCAGCTTGATTACAAAAGTAAAAATATATAGATGCACGTTTAATATTAATATATACGTCAAATCTAAAAAAACTTATAAGGAAGTTTTATATCAAATGATATTATCAACCTAAATCGAACAACGCAGACGAATTGAATTGGACATAAAGTCCTGGTTAACCTCATAATCTCTTAGGCATAAAATCTCTTTTATTTGAATATAGGTTGGACATTATGGTTTTTGTAGGTGCTTTTGCTTCCATAAGCAAATATGAATGTCACTAATGGTCAGCTAATTACCAATGGCAGATAACACAATGAAACGCGCTGCGATAACTAAAAGTAATTTAAAATTTAATTTTGTTTTCCGTCGCTTTACATTATACGAAAGTTTAAAGTTTTCAAACCAACTTTAATAAGTGTTACTCCTCGAAACTCAAACTCTTTCCATCCTAGGCTACGATGAAGGAGATATTTCTTTTTTTAATTAATCATCTTTAAAAGCATTTTGGAACAATAAAAAATTATTTGTTTCAATTAATTTAATTTGATATTGGGACTTAAGCTGGTGGTTCTTTAGTAAGAGGCGTGCACGTTGCATGCATAGCTCGCTATCATTTCTCAAACGACTGGCAATCAGGATGGTCATCGAGAAGATTCACGCTCGTCAAATCTTCGACAGCAGGGGCAACCCGACTGTTGAAGTTGATGTTACCACCGAGAAAGGTAACCTATTGTAATGTTGAACATCCTTATTGTTATCCAATTAATCAATAAGGCAATTGTTTGCGAATCACGGGACTTTACGTTGAAGGACTATCGTATTTAAGCTGACAAACAATGCAGACTTGCAAAACATTACCGCCTTATTTTAGGCCTGTTCAGGTCTGCTGTTCCCAGTGGAGCTTCAACTGGCATCTATGAAGCCCTTGAGTTGAGGGACAAGGGCAAAGATTACCATGGGAAGAGTCAGTTGTTTTTTCATGTTTTTTTTTTTAAATTTATTTTCAGTATATAGGCCCTCTTTCAGAATTTTAAGGTTTAGAATGATTAGGATAAATTGTACTCAGTGGATTAGAAGCATTTTCTGTTTTAATGTTTGAAATGAGAAGGAACTCTCAAGCATTATAAAAGATTACAAAAGAACTCTTTAAAATGATTTGTTGTATTCTCAATGCAAGCACTAAAACTCTTTTATTTTAAAATTTTTTTTATAAAATACTTTATTTGAAGGTGTTCTGAAGGCCATTGAAAATATCAACAGTGTCATTGCCCCAGCTCTTGTTGGAAAGGTCTGGATAATTATCTTTTATCAATTATAGTGACATATATAAATAATTATAACATATTTTTATTCCTGCAGGAAATAGACGTCACAGACCAGACTGCTGTTGATGAGATGCTCTTGAAACTTGACGGCACTGAAAACAAATGTAAGATGATTTTTTCTCCTGGTTTGAATGAAACTAGAGTTAAGTTGGGTCATCTGTGAATGTGTGATTTGGATTTCCAGCAAAACTTGGAGCCAATGCGATCTTGGGAGTATCCCTGGCTGTCTGCCAAGCTGGTGCCAAACACAAGGTCAGTAACAAAAATAATATTGGCTTATCTTTATTTTGGCAATTTCTCTTGTCAATTATCCTCCACATTGTCTGCCATTTGGAATTGGAAAACTGTTAAGTTTGCATAAGGAGATCAGCTGAAACATTCAGCAGCTACCTCCATTTTCAGGGTGTTCCTCTGTACAGACACATCGCTGACTTGGCTGGAAATAAGGAATTGATTCTTCCAGTTCCTGCATTCAACGTCATCAATGGAGGAAGTCATGCAGGAAACAAACTCGCCATGCAGGAGTTTATGCTGCTGCCAACTGGTGAGGCACTCGATGTTGAGAAGTTGTCATCTCTTAAATATTGATTAATAGTTATTGAAAGACTTTTAGTATTTTTTTCTAGGTTACACATAGTAAATTAATTGTTTTGACTAAATTTCTAGGTGCAACCTCTTTCACTGAGGCCATGAGGATGGGTTCTGAAACCTACCATCATCTCAAGAATGTCATCAAAGCCAAATATGGCCAAGATGGTAAGGCCAATTAAAACCACAAGAAAAATGTTTAATTAATATGGAAGCCAATCACATGTCAATGTTTTCCAGCTTGCAATGTTGGAGATGAGGGTGGTTTTGCCCCAAACATCCAGAACAACGAGGAAGGTTTGGAGCTCCTGAAGACTGCCATCGAGAAGGCAGGATACACGGGGAAGATCGAAATCGGCATGGACGTGGCCGCGTCCGAGTTCTACAGGGAAAATAAGTACGACTTGGACTTCAAGAACCCTGAATCTGATTCATCCAAATGGGTAAGTTAAACAAATCTTTGCCTTTGTTAAAATTGCTATGTTGCTTTAAATTAGAGCCATTTCTCAGTGTTAATATTTTCAATGGGTTATGATAAATTCAAGAGTCAAATTTTTGTTTAAAAGTTGGATAATATTTATCTTCTGCTTTCTCCCTCACAGTTGAGCTCTGAACAGTTGTTTGAAGTCTACAAGGGATTCATCGAAAACTATCCTGTCGTATCCATTGAGGATGCCTTTGACCAGGACGACTGGGACGCCTGGACCAACATGAACGGACAAGTCAACATCCAACTTGTCGGGTCAGTGGTTTAAATCATTTTAAAAAAAGTTTTATTAGTTGATGCTGCAAAAGTTGAAACAAAATTTAAGAACATTATTGTATCTATCAGTGACGACTTGACTGTGACCAATCCAAAGAGAGTGAAAGAGGCCATCGACAAGAAGGCTTGCAACTGCCTGCTGTTGAAGGTCAATCAGATTGGTTCTGTCACAGAATCGATTGAAGCCTGCAAGTTGGCCCAGAAGGCTGGATGGGGAGTCATGGTTTCCCACAGGAGCGGAGAGACCGAGGACACCTTCATTGCGGATTTGGTTGTCGGTCTCAAAACTGGACAGGTAAATATGTTAGATTTTGTTGTTCAAGTTTATTATGATTCTTCACTATTTATAATAAGTTTGACTTAGTTGCAATGTTAAAATAACAAATATTTCAAATCTAATGTTTTGTTTTCTTTATCAGATTAAGACTGGAGCTCCATGCAGAAGCGAACGTCTGGCCAAGTACAACCAACTCCTTCGTATCGAAGAGGAACTTGGAGAATCTGCCAAATATGCCGGCAAGAATTTCAGGCATCCCCTAAACTAGAAGAGAATAATTTTGTAATAGTTCAATGACCAAACCTAACTTTAAAGATTGTGTGTCAATAAATTATTTGCTAATAGAGGTGTTTATTAAGAAATTGTTGATGGGACTCTTGGTTGTGGAAAGGCAAGTCCAGTCACTGGACATATTATATAATGCATATTATATGATTACTGCAGTAACTTTAAGTACATATTATAAGTAAGAAAGGCAAAGCTGCTTTTTACTTGCATCGTTCTTCCATTGTTGCCCCACCGTTATGAAGTACCTTTGCCTTAAGTGGCAGTGCGCGGGATAATAATGCAGCACAATATATAGTTAGTTGCAGTAATCCAGCCTAATCCCAATTCTATTAACTTAATTTAATCGCAGATTACAGTGATTTAAGAATAAAGTCTGTAATATTCTGTTTATATATATATATATATGTATATTAAACGGGTGTAATGGTTTTTAACACTATTAACATATATGAAGCACTATTTATTTATACGAAAAATTTGTGTAATTATAACTAATAATAGGTCAGGTATAAAGACAATAATATTTTAAAATTTTATTAAAAAACTTGAAAGTTGTTGGTAAACTTTTAAATATGTATTGTCAAACTTATTATCTTTTATATTATAATATGAATTTCGTTTTCATTAGTCCATATTTGTAAACATTGGCAAACGACGCAAGCTAACTCCAACATGGATGATGTAAAAGAATGTAAACAACGTGCTAAAGATATTTTCTCAGTTTTGGATAGTTATGAAAAGGGATATCAAGACTATCTGGCTACGCCGGAGTTGGTCAAAAGTGCAAAAGATCTGGTGGGCTTCGATCCGTTTGAGGAGCACAATCCTAGGAAGAGAAGACTGCCAGACGACGAAAAATCAACATCGCTATCAGAAGTAGATCAGACTAGAGTTACAAAGAAATCCTTCGTAAGAGATCCATCCAAATGGACGGAATACAGTTTGGAAGACGTTACAGAAGAGCAGATGTCTGATGCCGCCTGTCGCAGAGCAGCCTTTGAATTTCTCAGAAGCAGAGGTGCCGTCCAAGACATAGTTGAAGATGAGGGAGAATTTGATGCTAAAACTGTCTTTGGAGCTGAAGTCAAGAAAAAGCATGATGAAAAGAAAACCAAGAAAGTGCAATTTCTTGATAGCAGATCCTTTGCGAGCAGATTGGGTCATGAATTGGATGACAATGCAGAAGATGACTCATGTGAATGAAACCAATGACTGAAGTTAAACACACCCTTGTGACATATTTTACTAGTTTATCTATATTTTACTAGTTTACTTGAATTTTTGTTTGAAAACATTTAGTATGTAATAAAGAAAGTTTTATAAGTTAATAATGTTGGAGGTCATTCGTTGTCTTTTTAATACTTGGGCCTTAATTTAAAAAAAAAAGTATTATGGTATCTCAGGGATATACCTCTACTGGATTGCAGATGTTTGGTGCAAATTGGTGTTATTTAATTATTTGTGATCTCCTGTATCAGACATCTTTGTTTAATCCTGCTATTGTAGGATTCTTGTTTGCTGAATTAATTTTCTTGCAACAGATTTTTCATTTTTCTTATAAAACAATTTTCCTTTTGAAGATTGAGCTTTTGGGTTAAACTCTTTTTTTGTAGCAAATCATTGATTATCTAAAATTAAATAAAAACGTGACTAATCTAAGCTGAATTTTGATAATTTTATTTATATCAATGATTTTTACTGTAATATAAATCATAAACGAGATCATTGGAATACATTCTTTACTTTGTTTAATCTATCAGATGGAATATTTCTTCACGTTCACATCATTTATTGTTAATTTATTCTATGGTAATACTACTACTACTACTACTAATAATAATAATAATAATAATAATGTCCTTTATTATGGTACTGTTTGCCTTGGGTTCCTGTTATTTGTTAATTTGAAAAGGTGGGTCATCAGCTTGAAGAGTGCCAGAGAAGGCCGGGAGCAGACAGAGTGAGGTGGTCCATTCCAGAGGACGGGCAAGGCGAAGGAAAAGCCACAGCTGATGAGGTGTGATTCACGGATGGTGGAGTCGAGTGTTGGCAGATGATGAGCAAAGGCGGTCGGTGTGTGCTACTCATCAGATCTTGAGAGTAGTGTGGAGTTGATGTGAGAATGTGAGGATGGCAATTTTAAAGGTGATGCAATGGCAGATTGGAGGCCAGTCCAGCAGGTTCGGGCACTCAGAGCTGCCAAGTTCCAGATCGGAAAGGACAAGCTTGGCACTGCCTTAACAATTTTCCAGTTACTGGTTAGTTTTTAAATTTCTTATGGGAGAAATCATCGACTAGCATTTCTTTACAATGCAGACACTTGTTTTGGTAAATATATGGATTGAGCAGCAGTTCCTTAACATATTTATTTGTTATTCAAATAGTTAGACCAGAAGGAGTCATCTTCCTTTCATAGGAGCCATTGATAAGTCATTGTTTAGCTAGTGGTCCAATTCTGAATTGAAGATAATAACCGTGAACTTCATAAGAACTTGTAAAGTAATTTCTAAATGATATGGCGAAGTGTTATAATCAAATTTGTACTTAAAAATGGAAGTTTGATAGTTGAGTATGAGAAATGTATGTAAATATCGAAGCACAGTAAATTATGAGGACAGTTTAAAAATAAGAATAATTCTGAGTATTTTTAGAGTAATGTGTGTCTAGGCAGACTTCAAAACCACTGGGCTGTCAGGAGTGGCTTTACCCTGAGAGGGAAACTTCGGGGCAGTGTGGAAACCAGTTGGGTCGGAATTGGTGATGGAAGCATCCAGTCTGTTCCAAATCTGTAGATGTGCGACATCGAGGGACCTTCTGTCAAGCTTGACGTATGGACTGAAGATGTAGACCTGATTCTGCTTCTTCCCTGGAAATGCGCAGTGCAATCAAACGGCAGGTAAGATGGTGCTTGATCCATGAGGGATTTGAATACCAGCATGGTAGTCTTAGATTTGATATTCTGGTGGATATGTAGCCAGTATAACTCAGAAATGGAATAGGGCACACGGTAAAACTTCCTCTTGTTGAAGATGTGTGTGGCTGCTGCATTTATGACTCTCCGCAGCTACTCAAAGCGACAGGGAGAGAGGCCCACCAACCTTAAGTTGCCATGGACAATCTTGGAAAGGACCTGGGTTTTGATGAGGTAAGTCTTAAAGGAGAGTGAAACAACTATGCTGTGGATCTCCTAGAGGGACACAAAGCAGGAGCGGGTGATGTTATTGACATGGCTGGTCATGGAGCCCAGCCAAATCCCAAAGTCTGCGAGACTTTTGGCGCAGCATCATCACGAAGTTCTGATACTCTTGGATACTCTCCTGCTAATGGGCGGATACTACTGTATTCGCATTTGTATCACGTATCACTTTCAAGGCCAACCAACTTTGAAGAAATGCAAATCTAGTCTGCATAAAAATGTTGTAATTTTTTTAAAGTAGATTGTTGCTCAATAATCTAGTTGAATACGAGGGAAAATTCGGTTTTAAAGTTTACTTTATCAATCTTACCAAGAAAAAAGAGAATTATAACAAACACACGTACAAAACGCTCGTACAAAACAAGAAAAAAATCCTTTAGGGATTGATAGGCCGAATTTGGCCATTAATGATATTATAGGGGGACTGACTAGTTGTCCGATATCTCCTAAAACAGTCTTGGGATTTCTCGGGAGAGGAATTCATATTCAAGACAGCCGGAAGTTGCGAGTTGGGATTTGGCGCCAAAAGTGTCTTTGGAACTCTTGTCAAGAGAAAGAATAAAGAAAAGAAACCCAAGAAAATACGCTTCTGCTATTTCCTGGATAATGACGAGGTGGAAAGTTTCAAAGATCAATTTTAATATTTGCCTAAGTCCTTGTGACAGACGAATTTTGAAGTTGTCATTTTTTTGGCCAATTGATTAGTTTCTGAAAATTTTGGGGGGAATTAAATTAATATTATTAATATTTGAGTCTCAAATATTTAAAATATTTCGAAGCAATAAAAATAATTAAGAACTGATAAGATAAAATGTTCTCAGACCCGCCTTTAGCAATTTTTGAAATAACTATTTAGTTATTTCTTAAGAATCACGTTCCAGGAAAACCAGCTTCTTGAGAAATGTGACACTAATGTTTCGAGAGTACATAAAAATTTTATTTATTTAGAGGATTAATTATTACTAATGTGATGGTATTTAATTATGTTGTATTTTTTCGTTTATGTTTCTAGCAGACAATATTATACATATTTTGTGTTGCCGAGTTATCCTTATAAAAGCGAAGTAGATTTGTTAGAAATGTTTCACAAAGAATTAATTTTCTTTCCGCACATGAGTCTCTTGGTATTAAGACTTTCTCAGAAAGACTGATCAGGACGCATTCACATCAACTAGGCAAGCCTTATTTGACGTGAAGAAAATATGGCAGGAATCACATCCATTAAAACCCACTGTGCTCCAATTTATTAACTTATTTCTAATTCCTCGCTTAAAAAATCTTTAAAAGGCTGTATTTCAAGATGGAGCCAAAATAAACGGAACAAACACAAGCGGTAGTTAAATAAATAAAACTTTATTTATACCGAGATATTCTCGCTAACATCTACGAATGACATCGTCACATCAAATAAACGCATCGGGAAACTGATCGAAAAGAATCTGCAGTTTAAACCTCGCATGGATACCCTATTGACTTCAACATTGCTGGAACGGACACATATAAAAATAGAAATCATATTTAACACGTAAAGCCATATTTGGCGAGTCCAACGCCTCTTTATAACGGAATTCGAAATGACAGCGGCGTATGAATATCATGGCACATTTCGATGGAAATATTGCCGGAATGAAGACTGACAACACTTCGTTTTACCCAAACATCGTCACGCATCGCTGGCAACTTAGGATGCCGATTTAGAAACTCGGCCAATTGTGTCTTGAAGGGAAATGCCAAGAACTCAGTTGTCTAGCTTGGCTATTTGAAATTTCATCCATTTAAATTCTTATCGAATTAATTCTTTGTTTTTATGTGTGGTCGTTGCTAATGCGGCAGACTAGATTGATTTAGTTCTAACCTGAATTGTGAAAAATGGTTAAAACACGTTTTCTTTTACGATATTGGTTGATTGGCCGCATTTGGGAAAGGGACATTCTGTAACATTCTGTAAATGAATAATGAAAAGCCTCTCTGACGTAACGCATGTGGCGCTGTGTGGTTGAAACACATTCACATTAAGTTAATATGGCTTCCTTGAGGGAGTTTGCAGTACCCGGATTCCAGTATGGAACGGGCGAAGAGTATCCCCTGCTTGGACTTTTGTCTCCGCTTGGGTCGTTCCTCTGAACCGCTTCTGATTTCCAAGATTGAGACTTCTTGTCAATGGACTTGTTACACTCTTCGTTCGACTGATTTGCCATCCTTGTATTCTCCGAGCCAAAAGATTTTTGGCCTCTCGATTCAGACTTCGAGAGGAAGCCGATGCTATAGTTTGTTCGGTCGCCTCCAGCCCGCTTGACTGATGGCGAGTTTGTCTTGGAATTCTCTCCCTTGCAAGAAAACCTACCGCTATTGCTGTTAACGGAATCGCCAATGCTGTGGAGATTTTCAATTCTGTTTCCAATTTCTTTCTTCACCTCAGACTTTTTTGCTAGTTCTGATTCCGGATACAACTGTCCGACCAAAAAATCTACCATGCCGTTGACCAGCGATTTGTCGACTCTGATCCATGATTCTTTTCCAGACGGCTTATTACTTGGAGAGCTGGAGCGCTTTTTGGGAGAGAGTACTGTCTCTTTCATCGGAGAGCCAATAGTCGAAGAAACGCAAGACGAATTGAGAACTTTTTCTCTACGCTTACATTCTTTACCCTTACCGCATGAAATTTTCGAAGCCAACTTGGAGCCTCTTCTCAGAGTTTTTCCATGTTCTAACAGACATCTGCTCATCAGTCCGGAGCGTGAAAAGGGAAACCGATCCTTGAACATTTTGGAATGAGATAACAGTTCATTTGCTTTTGAAACTTTTCTGAAACTGGAGGAATTTGAGTACCAGGAGTTCTGACGATGTAATTCAATTGCTCTCGTGACTTGGTTGTGAATTGAATTTCTTGAATCGTCTGCAATCGGATCGAATTTGGGAGGATTTAATCCGACTAATTCGCCTCTTGTGAAGTTCTCGAAATATATCTGCGACAGGGTGTCCACTATTCCCGAAAAAATTTTCTTGTCAATTCCGAACCATCCGCAACGTGGTGGAACTGATTCTCTGAGTGAAGTTGATTTTGAAACGTTATTGTAATATTCCATCGTGGGTGAGTTCAGCGATTCGCCGCTATTAAATTGTGGTCGTGACTTCTTCGTGGAATATTCGTTGTCCCGACTTAAAATGTTTTCAATGGAGACGAAATTTTTCTTGCTTTCAACCAGGACTTTTTCCAATCCAACGTTTATTTCTTCTGTCGTGATTGTGTCTGAATCGTCAATCTTATTAGCAATCGGAACAATAAGATCCGGAAAGAATTCGCTGGAAGTTGTGACGAGATTCGTGGCAGAATGAGAGCGTTTGAGAGAATGTTCGATCAGTATTCTGCCAAAATCGGGCGTCAATGACCGCTTTGGGCCTCCGGTTTTCTTCATCAAGTCGGCATGTCTTGGATCTTTTAGTGGAATGAATCGGAGATCAGAGAATGTTGTGGAATGCTTGGAAGAGACCCTCAGATCTTTTGGCAAGGTGACTTCGTCGACGCTTTCCATTTTTGTCTCCAACTCGACCTCACATTTGATTTTCTCGGTTGTGTTTCCTTCCGGAAGGTGGAAATCTTCCAGTTTCTCGATCTTGACTTTTGGCGAGTCATTTTTGGAGACCGACGAGTCGCTTGTGGAATTCTGACGAGCGTCATTGGAATCGAGATTCATTTCGTTCAGGGCATCTTCAAATATGGCCTGAAACTTATCTTTGTCGAGTGCGAACCAGGTGACTCTCTGTCCTGGTTTGTGCTCGAATTGTTTAAACGCCATTGAGATGTTACGACTGGTGTGGAATGGTGATCGGTTCTTAGCTGCTGCGTCCTAAGTAAGCTTTCTCTTATTTCGTTGAGAAATTCAGCATCTGCAATGTAAATCAGACATCTATTAAAAGCCATCTTCAAAAATCTTCAAATATCATTGCGTGATATGAAGCGAAGGAGTGTAAAAATTCGGAATAAGTTTTAGAGCGAATGCAACTTTGTCTGTTGAAAAACGAAAACCATGTCCGCAAATTTTTCTTCCTCGTGAAATTGCTTCAAGGCCACGTCATCAAAAATTTAGATTTTTTAAAAAATTTTATTCCTTCAGGGGCTTGCATTTGAAAGATTGAGTTGAAATCGTTCCCTACAAATCTCTCAGGAGGGTTAATAATAAGGGAGATACCAAAAAAAAATTCAAAATATTTGTTTTTTCTGCAATTCGCTCAGACGTTTTGACGCCCTCGATGATGAGATGACATTCTAGGGAGTTTAATTGCAAATTCAAATGCAAAAAAATAATACAAGCAAAATATATGCTGCTATTAGTATTTGTCCCACTCGCTAGTCGTTTCTTTCGGAAGGAGTGACTGTAAATTTCGACTCAAATGTTCAAGTATCTGAGCAGGAAAAGCAAAACAAAAAAAGAGGTTTTGTTGGAAAGCAATTTACTGGTGGATTACGACAAGCACTCCTCGGATCATTTATCATGCACGATTCCTAATCGACCGAGAGTCTGCGATCACTCTTTGAAAAAAAATGGAGACGGTTTTGAATCCGCCCAATCCTGTTTCAAAAACAACCCATGCCTCGCTTCTCTTTCTCATTCTACTCACCAGGGGGGTAATTTGGAGGGAGGGCAAGAGGATGGTCACCCCATTCCCATGATTTTTTATGAGAGCCAAAAAAAACGGGGTCATCAAAATCAGGTCTCCAACTCGTGCGAGTGTTTGACCAACAATCGCTGAGAAAAAAGCGGTAATAATCATCGTCGTAACATCTCATTCATTCTCACACGTTCACTCATTCAGTCGCTATCATAGTTATTATAAACAGCTGTTCCAACTCTGCTGTAATTACAGATGACCGCCAGAGTAACTGAAACAACAATAGAAACAATGATTTGACGAAGACCACGATGATGGATTGTAGGAACGGGGGGAGAAGAACTAATAAAAACCCTAAAAAAAAAGGACCAGGTATTATAGACTCTGCAACCGTTATGCAGTCAATTCATCCTCGGTTGCCAATGGCAACAAATTGATAAATTACAAATGATCAATGGGGCATTGGCTCGTGGTCTGAGTGAATCGAGGCATGCAACAGTGAAGGCAATCGGTCCAATAGATGACTTATCGACAGCAATTCATTCTTGGGGACCCTAATTGGAATCTCTGGCCGAAGCCGCGATATTATATAAACTCCTCGTTATGTTTATCCTGCGATACATAAATACATCGAGAGGGTACCCTAAGGGGAATGTGGTTTGACCCGGAGAGGATTATAGGCTACTGATAGGGTCGAAAAAATAATTTAAGAGTTGAAATGACACCTAACATTACATACAACACGTTTAATACAACAATAATGACAATTATTATGGTAATGAAGATGACGACGACGACGATGATCATTAGTGAACATAACAACGATAAGAAACCAGACATAGTCTTCCGTGTGATGATAGCACTCATATAGTACCACAGCTAACAAAGGCATGTAAACAAATTGATAACTTTGAGGACCAATCATCGTCCAGATAATTTATGGATGCAAACAACGACCCAACTGCTTTTGCAGAGTATCTTCCATGGTTTGTCACGGTTGGGTGACCAGGAAGTCTTAATGCATTGCAAAGAAGGACGTTGGAAAAGCATCTTCAAGGAATGAATCCGTGGACTGAAGATCTGTTTGTTTTTGATGTTGTTTTTGGTTGACGTGCAAAAATATGGTAAAGAAATTATTTATTAAAGGAGAATTGTAAGGACATTTCGAAATGGTTCTCTTAACCGATTTACTTGATATAATAACTATTTGTCGCTTTAATAATTATACCATTATTATTATTATATTATTATTATTATTATATCGTTATTATAATTATGTCTATTGTTAAATTTAAAAATCTAATTATAGAACGATTTTATATCAAAATAATTTATAAAAAATAAACATTTAAAATGATTTTATAATAACCAACAAATAATAATGAAAACAAAATAGTCTTAATAATAACAGCGAATTAAATGAATAAATAAATAAAGGATTAATATTATAAATGTATAAAAATAAATGTCGACTAATTACGTTAATTAACGATCTCCATTGTGATCGATTCCATTGTGTTTTCAAATCCTCAAATTGGCATCACATAGGAGCGCGTCTCGTCCTGCCTAATTACAGACAATCGAACAATCGGCCGCCATTAATGGACGAGGCACAAACAAGCTCACAAGCTCACAAGATCGACATCGCAAATGAACAAGTAATAATGGATTCGTCATTGGAATCAGCAAAAACTAGAGAGATAGAGAGCCAGGAAGAGAGAGAGAGAGAGGAATTCCAGTCCTAATGACGGAGCCGAACATCGTCATCGTTGGACTTTCAATGCCCTTCCGAGCGCTAATTGTCATTCCCCTGCCCGTCAAATCGGCTCAAAAAGACCGGAACGTGCCGGAGAGCCAACAACTCTTCCAGCATCTCCCGGGCACCACGTGACCGTCTTAATGATGACTAATCTCTTCCGGTCTCGTAATTACGTCACTCGATTAATCATCGCCACGCCAGACGCTCGTCTGCTAGACTACGACTGCGTGGTGGTCGTTGGAAAAAGCTGGTTGATTTGAATTAATGCTTTTCAGTCGTCGAATCATCATCGCTTCCTCGTCTTCTTCTTCTTCTTCTTTTTTCCACCACGGATTCAGGGGTGGAATTGAAAGGATGGAACAGGTGGACGCCTTGCATGTTCATCGTCATCGTCATCATCCTCGCTTCTCCTCTTGAGGGAGTTGAACACCGTTTTCGAGATGCTGGTCATTGCATTCCTTGCATTGATGATAATTAATGCAGAGAGACTAATGACGATGACGACGAAGATGATGATGGTTATGATAGTGATGTCGACGATGACATGGACTTTGAGCTTGCCATACTTTTGATGACACGATTTTAAATTTGATTTAATATGATTTAAATTTGATTTACTAAAATTCCCTGTCTGTTTCAAGACATTGAATGTCTTTTTATACTATTTACACTTTACGTTTTAACCTACTTCTCAACCAATCATTTTACAGCACATTAATTAATTAATTAATTGATTAATTAAATATTTATTTATTTATTTATTTAATATTCGAAGAGCGACTGTGACATCTGTGTGACATTCCTGAATGTCCTGAATGTAAAGCAAAGGAAAACAAAAATCAAAATTGAATGTACCCGGGAACTTTTAGGACAAATTCTGAGCCAAGCACAGAAAAAGACTTCGTCGTCGTCGTCGCTGTTGTTGTTGTTGTTGTTGTTGCTATTGCTGTTGTTGTTGTTGTTGTTGTTATTGTTGTCAACATTATTGCTGTTGTTGCTGTTTATTATCATTCATTCGGGCACTCAAAGTTGCTGCGCTTCCTTTATCAAAATCTGGAGTGCTCGACTGATTAAAAAATGACAGAATATTTGCTTTGCTGGACGAGAGCCTTTCGAAGTTCAGAACGATACGTCATTGGGGGCACAGTCCCTGTGAACTCGAACTGGGGGTAAGGCAGCCGATGCTGCCTTGTTAAATTGTGGTGCTTTCCTAAACGAGATGATGTTATTGATGTAGATGACGACGATGATGATGATGATGATGATGATGATGAGAAGAGCGGGATGAGGAAGAAGATGACGGCGGTGATGGTAATGATGATGGTGCGACAAGATTGGGTACTTTATCAGAAAACGTACCAATTACGTAATTTACTTGCAACACGTTCTGGATTTCGGTCCCTCGCGAATTCAATTGAATGTTGACAATTAGTTGCTATTGTCTGAGACTCCAAAGAAACCAACAACAACGACAACGACACCATCATCATCATCGTCATCATCATCATCATCGTCATCGTCATCATCATCATCATTATCAACATCATCATCAACAACAACATCATCAAAAAGAGTAATAATATTTTGCCACTTGATAATTTTGTAATTTTTTTTTCAAGATATTAAAATGATTTTTTCAGAAATTTTTGCCGATTAATTGTTAATTCGTGGATAATCGAGTTTCATTTTCAACAAATAAATCGCCGGGTAACTGGGTTAAAAAGTATTTATTATTAATATTAGTAAGGACATTTTCGTTTTATTCCATTTTCGTTTTATTCTTCTTATAATAACAGTATAATAATACTATTAATATTAATAATAATATATTATTATAATAATGAAATAAAGACATTTTATAAGATAATTATAATTATAATAATAATAAATTTCTTTACTATTTCAAGCGAAATTGTTACAGAAAACATAAAAAAAGTTGACATCTGTACTTCTGATGAAAGACTTATTTTCACAACATCCAAGGACGATGATAGGGAAACATTTACAATTCATTTTATTGCAAAATAATAATAATAATAATAATAATAAATAACAGAGGTCCAAATTCCATCTCTCTCTTCCCAAAAATAATAGCATTCATTTAAATAAATAAATAAATAATATAATATAATTAATTAATACAAAATAATAATAATAAAGTTATTTATTTATTAATTATTATTATATCATCAGTTACTGATCATGTAAAAATATGCAGTAATAAGATGCGATAAATTAATTGTTTAAATAAGTTTTAATTCTAATTAAATCTTTCCGATTAGAAATAAAACGAAATTAATTTGCATTAGAAATCAAAATATGGAAAAAGTATTTCTGTACCACCACCCTCCGAATACCATCGTCACATCCGTCCGTCCGTCCATCCATCCATCCTTCTATTTGTCCATCATCCATCCGTCCATCCGTCCATCCATCCGTCCATCCGTCCATCCATCCGTCCATCTATCCTTCCATATCCGTCCGTCCACACCGCCGAAACTCAACGCCGTACCGATCGGTAAACCCAACACTGTACCTACTGGTAGGAAAAGGTGTCAGTTTTGAACTGCCAACTGCCAGGGAATCCACTCCTGAAGACAGACAGAACAAACAGCGAATGATAAGCAAAACTCCGCTGGAAAAATAAGCACGTGTGGTCGGCCAAATGCGGATCTTTTCCAGTTCCGGATCGCGTTGATTATGGAGCTAAACGCTGCTGAACTCTTCTTTGACCTTCTGTTGACCCGACCTAATTATGCGCTTGGGGTCAGTTGTACAGTGTTGTTGATTTAAGACTGCATCTAAATGATTTAATTGACGTTCGTTGGGTTTTTCATTGTTTCTTATTGGTCATTGATACTTTGTGAAATATTTCCATCATATTGTTGTTGTTATAAAATAATAAGAATATTAATTATATTGTATTTATTTATAATGTAAGTTGATAAAATATTGGTATGTAATAATAATAATAAATAACAACATTAATATTAATAATAATAATAATAATAGATTTAATTGACGTTTGTTGGGTTTTTCATTGTTTCTTATTGGTCATTGATACTTTGTGAAATATTTTCATCATACTGTTACATCACATTGTTGCTGTTCTTGTTGTTGTTGCTGTTGTTGTTATAAAATAATAAGAGTATTAATTATACTGTATTTATTTATAATGTAAGTTTATAAAATATTGGTTTGTAATAATAATAATAAATAACAATATTAATATTAATAATAATAATAATAATAATAATAGTAACAATAAATTCGAGAACCTCCATTTGGCATAAATAAATAAATAAATAAATAAATAAATAAATAAATAAATAAATAAATAAATAAATAAATAAATAAATAAATAAATAAATAAATAAATAAATAAATAAATAAATAAATAAATAAATAAATAAATAAATAAATAAATAAATAAATAAATAAATAAATAAATAAATAAATAAATAAATAAATAATAATTACAATAATAATAAAAGCCACGAATCTATTTTGAATCTATTTATTTATTTATTTATTTAATTTTATTAATTTTCAAAGCACCAGCAACTCAGGTCATCATTTCCATGACGTCCTCGTCTAATTGCAATGGGACTCCTAATAGTTCTAAATTGTTCGTCTGCACCGAATCTTCGTACGACGACAACTTGGGAGGATGATTTTGAGAACTTTTAAAATATGCTTCTGTTTCTGGACCTGCCGATCTGGCGATCCTCTTACCGTATGAGGACACAACCACGGTTTCTTGCTTGTTTGTTTGTTTGTTTTTTCTTCAGGTTTTTGTGGGAAACAAATTTGAAAAAAGAAAATTAATTTCAAAATTGAGTTACAAACTCAACTCTGGAGACAGAATTGGACGGGCGATTGTCGTTCGCACGTCCCGTGAAATTGCAGGCAAACAGAATTACGCAGTGAAGTGAACTAAACTTTCAAGAAAGAGCCTCAATTTTTTATTTTTGTTTTTAAAAATATAAATTAAACTATTACGAAACATTTAAAATTTCTGCATGGGAAAATGAAAAATAATTATAGAATAAAATATTTAATTACATTTCATCCATAATTGAAAGATAAAGAAGCTAAAATTGAAAATAATTCTTTAAAGCTATTAATCATCCCTCTTTTTTCCGCCTTTTTTTCGATGAACTTTTTCTGAAAAGGCAGTTTATTTAATAAATTTCCAATTTTTTAAATTTTATTTTTTTACAAAATTCAAAAAAAAATCTTTTTATTACCGAAAGTTGAGTTTTAAGAGTTCTTCTAAGTTTAATGTTTTAATATATTGAAAATTATAATTTAATTTATAAAAGACAGTTATAAACGTTTTCCTTGTTTTGAAAATTAGACAAATACCGATTATACTTTATTTATTTTTAAATGTCACAACATTTCCAAACAATTAGATCTCAATACTTTCGACGATAAAACCTCTTTGCCTATCTGCCTAGTGTGGTCTGTTACCCTTGTGGCCATCTTTTTCTGTGCCTCACGCACACCCACTGCCACAAGGGGTGACGGGTATCTGAGGATGTACAGAGATTTATTAAGTATACCATCCGAAGTAGGACCAGTATGGCATATGGCAGGTGGCGGTGGGGAGGAAGACCCGCGGGCAGCAGGATACACCCTTCTGGGAGCATTACGAGGAAGGGAGACGATGGGAATTACGACGATGGGCATTCAGCAGAAGAAAATGATGGACGGGCAACGAATGGAATTTCCAGAGTTGAGGAGATGCACTCAATTTGCTCGAGCGAGTATCACCATTGAGAATGCACCGGCCCGGGTACGGTGCGAACTTTGCCGCGCCGAACGTAAGAATCGAACCGGCGATGTTAGAGCCATTAAAATCGTACCCGGCACGTTCATAATTGAATGCCGGGTTCATATTGCTACTTTTGCCTTTATTGCTGTTATTTTGGCCGGTGTCCCTCCGTACGCCGAGTGTATCCTGCTGCCCGCGGGTCTTCCACCTCTACCCCCAAATAACTCTCACCCCCTACCCCCTAAGGACCATACAGGGCCAGGATAGTATATCTAATCCCTTGAATAGTTTGGAGATGGAGGAAGCCATGTCCCTTATCGACCATGGGTGACCACGTAGTAACGCGTAGTAAGTGGTACCTGGTCGGCAGGATTTGATATATTTATCGTTTATAATTAACTAAAAGATAATAATTAGATTACTTGATACCCTTCCGTAATCTTTCGTAAAAACCTTATTTGTGTAGGAATGAAATTAAATGAATTATTCGAATTAATAATTAATTATTACTTTATGAGGTGCGACCAAAGCTAATTGCATGAAAATTGTTCACAAAAAATAAATTTCAACTGGAAAAAAAGAATTCACAACTCGAGTCCGTCTTTGGTCTCCTCCAATCAAACCCCAATTTAATGAAGACCACCCCCTCTGGGAATTCCAAAACAAAATTCCTGGATAATAATAATAATAACAATAATAATAATAATAATAATAATAATAATAATAATAATAATAATAATAATAATAATAATAATAATAATAACAATAATAATAATATTAATAATAGTAATAATCATCATAATTTTCCGCTTATGCTTTTCATAATTTCATAATTCTTGCTTTTAAAACTCAAGTCTGGCACACTATTTCTAATAATTCCAGGGACTTGTGCACTTACGTTTGGTGCATGGGAGATGCATTTGAAAACATCCACAAACTCACAAACTCACAAAATCCGTCTCTCTAGATCTCACTCGGTGTGGGGTGGGTGGAATTTGAGTGGATGATGATTTTATAGAGTGTAATGATGATGACGATGACCTGGACGACGATGTCAACGACGATGATGACGACGATGATGATGATGGTGACAACGATGATGATGGAAATGAAGAGAAGAATAATGCATGGAATAGGCCTGAAGCGAATGATATCGAGTTACGTGAGTGAAGAAAATTGATATGAAAAACAAAATCAAATGAATTGTTGAAATGGAACAATAATAAATGATAGATTAAGTATAATAACAATAATATTATACAACATAATATGATATAATTTTAAATATAATAATAATAATTAAAAAAATCAGTAATAATATTGATAATATTTTTACATTATTAATATTATTATTATTATTATCAATTGAGAATGACATCAAAAACAAGAAAATTGGCGGTAAAAAGCGCAAAACAGTCAAGGATTGAGGAGTGGGTGGACGTTGATGACGATGACGATGATGATGATGATGATGATGATGGCGATGTTGATGATGACGACGATGGTGATGGCGATGATGATGATGATGGGTCTGGAAAGCATTTATCCAGCTGGTAATTAGTGAGCACCTGAATACTCCCAATTAAAAGTAATTAAATTTTCTTCGCCACCGCTAAAGATGCGCTCAAGGTAGCGCCACAGTCGTCTGATGTCGAGCAAACATCGCATTCAGTCGTCATAATATGTCTTTAAGTCATTTTTATTAGTCATCATCATCATCATCATCATCTCCGTCATCGTCATCGACGTTGTCGTCCTCATCATCATCACCAACAATAACAGCAACACCATCGTCATGTCCTCATCGTCATCATCATCATCATTCCCCCTCATTGTCATCATCGTCATCATCATCACTCCCCGTCATTGTCATCATCGTCGTCGTCGTCATCATCATCACTCCCCCTCATTGTCATCAACGTCATCGTCGTCGTCGTCATCAAATTAAATCTCAAAGTCGTCGTCGACAGGGTCAAGGCTTGAGTTGAAAATCTTTTGTTTGAGGACCTTAAAATCGATGAACTGAAAGCACTTGTTTTTTCGGCGAATCATTTTGAAGTGCTTTTCTACGTAAGGAGGAGAAGAATAAAATTAAAATTAAAATATAAATACAAAGAATATTATGTTTATTCATTTATTTATTTATTTATTTATTTATTTATTTATTTTTATCGAATAAAAGAAAAAAAATATGGAAGATAAAATGCTAGAAATTAGTTTCAGAAGCCCGTCAAACTATGTCCTCCTAAAACTGCTGCCTGGATGTGTTTTCATCCATTAGAGTATCTTCCTTCCTTCCTGTGCCTTCGTGATTGATTATTGTATCATTATCGCCATAATAATAATAATAATAATAATAATAATAATAATAATAATAATATAATAATTAATATAATTAATATAATAATAATTATTATTATTATTATTATTATTATTATTATTATTATTATTATTATTATTATTATTATTATTATTATTATTATTGATTATTATTATTATTATTATTATTATTATCATCATCATCAGCGTCGTCGTCCTCATCTTCATGAATGCATCTTTTTCCACGCGTCTTTCCATCATGGAATCACTTTTGCATCTCTCCGCTGAAGTTGTCATCTTAAGATTGATCGTCGGACTAAAGAAACACCTCTCAAAGTCCAAATAGAAGACCGGACCTCACATCCACACACACACACACATCCACACACACACACACACACATACATATATACATCCACACAAACACACACGCACACGCACGAGCACACACAAATAGGAGCCCCGAGCGGGAGATTCGAACGAGGCGACTTCCTGTTGACCCTCTGGAGAACAAAGGTCAAAGGTGACGACCATTCAAAATATTCAACGAGTTGATTCACTGAATTCAAAGTCGTTCAACATCATCCCCTACTCCCCCTACTCCCCACTACTCCCCACCCCCCTACTCCCCACCCCCACTACTCCCCACCCCCCTACTCCCCACCCCCACTACTCCCCACCCCCCTACTCCCCACCCCCACTACTCCCCCTCCAAAAAAGTTTCTTCCTCCTTTTGGGATCTCAAATGCCTTCGTTTTGTATAGTCATTGTCGTCGTCATCATTAGACCGTCATAATTAACATTATCGTCATCGTCAATATCATCGCCATCATCATCATCATCATAACACACTTCACATCTTCAAAATCAAAATCCTTGTTCTATTGTTGTCGAGGGCATGTTAATTACTGCATTTTGAAAATATCCCAGTTATTATTATTGTTATTATTATTATTATTATTGTTATTATTATTATTATTATCATTATTATTATTATTATTATTATTATTATTATTATTATTTTCATTATTATAAGCATTATTAGCCTTTTTATTTATTATTGTGTGTTTCTTGCCGGAGGATATTTGTGCCTTTGCAGTGAGTGCAGCCATTTTTGAAGTCATCGGGTGCAGACTTCGAACTCACGAGGTGTACCGATCTCATCACCTCCACTTCTCAGACTTCTTCGTTCTTTCCATCGTCGTCATCATCATCGTTGTCGTCGTCGTTCGTCATCATTATCATCATCGTTGAAGGATGAAAATTCACTTTTCTAAGGCTCTGTTTTGAGTTTCCTTTTATCGTCACGTCATTATCATCGTCGTCATCATCATCATCATCATCATCATCATGCTAGCTGTCGGCAATGTAATCATCACAGTCGTCGTCATTACCAATGTCATCACCATCATCATCATTATCAAGTAATCATCATCGTAATCAAGTTCTTTCATTTCGTCGTCATCATCTTCATCAATATTATCGTCAAACACCAGTATCATCATCGCCATCGTCGTCGTCGTCGTCACAATCACTATCAGCATTATCAGTATCATCAGTATCATCATCATCATCAATATCATCATCATCACCATCATCATCAGTGCCTTCAATGACGATAGCTTACGGCCGCCGGACGAAACATTCCGTTGTCGGTACAAGTACTACTAGTACTAATACGAGCTCCGGGTTTAAATAATGAGTGCGAAAATAATGAATGGATGGATGTGTGGATGAGTTCGTGATGGTGACGTCAGACGGACATCTAGAGGGACAGAGACGGACTAGGACGATGTCAAAGAGATAAACAGACAGAAAAAGGACAAGAGGAGGAAGAGGAAGATGAAAAGAATGCCAGGGGGACGGACAGACGACAGAATTGAATCATCCACCGACTGACAATTAGAGATCAGGAAGGAAATCAATGCACATAAAGACATCAAGTACTTTCCATCTTATCAGTACAAGCGACCCGAATAGCGGAGAATTAAGTACAAGCAGTGCCTTTCCAGCGAAATGTCGTAGTCTCAATCGTCATCATCGTCGTCGTCATCATCGACAATGTGATCGTTATCATGGCCGTCTTCATCATAATTATCTTCGTGAGGCTGTTCCACCATCATCATGGACAACACCATCATAGTTATCGTCATCGTCATCATCATCGTCATCATCATCGTCATCATCGTCATCGTCATCATCATCGTCATCGTCGTCATCGTCGTCATCATGGACCCATCAGGACATCAGGTAGCATATGCACGACAATTAAGACAAATCGTCGGTGTTTCGCTGCTTCTATTTTCATTTTATTCCTTTACTGTCATCATCATCATCATCGTCGCCGTCATCATCATCATCATAGTCATCCACATCATCATCAGCATGAACCTTTTCAATCAGCCTCGAATGACAGTTATTATTATAATTATTATTATTATTATTATTATTAAATATAATAACCATCAACAGATCATAATCATCTATGACAGCATCATTATCATAATCGGTCAATCACCGACGATTCAAAAGAACGAAATAAAAAAGTTTTTATTTAAAATAACAAGTAAATATATATATATATATATATATATATATGTGTGTGTGTGTGTGTGTGTGTGTGCGTGTGTGCATGTGTGCGTGCGTGCGTGCGTGTATTGGCCATTCCAGAGTCCAGGTTAAAATCCGGAAATTGTCGGAAAATTTGCAAAATTATAAGAAAAAAAAAGAGAGGAAATTTCAGAGAAAAAAAAGATTTTTTTTCTGAGTTGCAGGCATTTTATGGTAATTCCTTGAAGCCACAGTTTGACGACGCATCGTTAGGAAGGCAGACGAGAATAATAAGGCGCCAAAAAAGAGGAAAGAGCGGTATTAAAATTTCATGACCAAAAAAGGTTTCAGAGACGCTCTCATGGATTCCTCAAAGTAAAAATATGTTCCTGAGCGATATTAAGTGAGTCTAGAACATCACCAAAGAACATTTGCGAAGCAAAAAGAGAAGACGAAAAGGTCGTGAAATCGAGACTGAATATCTATCTATGGGCGACGGTCAGACAGGCAGACAGATGGACAGACTGGAATATTAAGCTTAGGATATTGAAGTGCTGAAAATTCAGTCCTCAAAAATATGGATATTAAAAAGCAAGATTTATCAAAGAAGTTGAAATTTTAAAGAAAATTCTTTAAAAAAAAAACAAAAACAAACTGAAACAAGACATTAGCTTGAAGAACATGAAAGGAATAATTCTACCAAAAACAAACGGGCAAACCCGCAAACACACCCCTCCTTCCTTCTTCCACCCCGACACGCATACACTCGAACACAGCAGGACAAGACTCATCTGCTTCCACACACACATGGACATGATTTTTCTGATTCGGATTTCCATAAATTCGTAAAAAATCCAAATTTAAATCGAGCTTTTCGTCCGGGGCTTTTAGCAGACGATAGTTTCATCGTCTGCGTCATGTTCGCGCCATTATCCAGCGCTTGACTCCATAACTCCATCCATTAGCATCCGCTTGGATCTCGCTTTGAATCTCGAAAGTCAATTAAAACTTCTTTAAAGAAGATTGGAATAATTTCATCGTTTTCTGATTTTTCATTGTTTTTTTTGTGATTATTCGAGAAAATAGGAAAAAAACTGTTTATTTTTTTTTTAAATCGAATTTGAAGCAAGGAAATATTTATAATAATATATTATAATAACATATTATAATATACATAATAATATATTATAATAATTGAAATTAAATTTAATTAAAATTCTCAGCTAGCGGGCGATCCGTCTTGTGATGTCACCGTTTCCAATCAGAAATCTCAACGGCGGAAATACGCCGCTCGTCTGCTTTGAGAACACGTGACAGTTGAAATTCAAAAATGGCGCCGAGACGCCAAAATAGTTCGTTCATTTATTTTTAATTTTCAGTCTTTTTTTTTTGGTTTAATCAGAAATTATGGATTGGGGAATTGGAATTTGAGACAGAATAAGATGCTGATTTACTTTGATTGTTCTCAAATGTGAGAAAATATGACCATCCTGCTCACGAAGAGATACAAAGGAACGTATTAACAAATACTCAAACAAATACTCGGACAAATACTCAGAGAAATATAAAGTGTGGAGGAGTATTGGGCAATAAAAATGATGAATTGTGATACAGTGGAACCGATGAGATGACTTCTACTTATTGATGCTCGCTACTGCAGGAGAGCATCCTGGTCATGACGATGGCTGGCGATGACGACGACGACAATGACGGTGACGATGACGACGACGATGATGTTGACGCTGTCAGTGATGATGGCGGCATCCTGTTCTCTATAAAAACAGGGGTTGGATTTTATTTCTAATTTAATCCTGGCAACAAAAACGAATGTATTGTCTTACGTTTGGCACATATCGTTAACTTCTCGAAAGTTTGTTTATCCATTGATTCTTCTTACCAATTTTTCCACCTATCAATCAATCAATCCATCCATCCATCCATCCATCCATCCATCCATCCATCCATCCATCCATCCATCCATCCATCCATCCATCCATCCATCCATCCATCCATCCATCCATCCATCCATCCATCCATCCATCCATCCATCCATCCATCCATCCATCCATCCATCCATCCATCCATCCATCCATCCATCCATCCATCCATCCATCCATCCATCCATCCATCCATCCATCCATCCATCCATCCATCCATCCATCCATCCATCCATCCATCCATCCATCCATCCATCCATCCATCCATCCATCCATCCATCCATCCATCCATCCATCCATCCATCCATCCATCCATCCATCCATCCATCCATCCATCCATCCATCCATCCATCCATCCATCCATCCATCCATCCATCCATCCATCCATCCATCCGTCTTCCAAAGAGATGAAAGAGGCAACGGTTGTCGGCGACTCAGGAAGAGATCGTCACGACATCTGGCGACAGGTTTCCAAGGCGATCCATCTTTTTCCGGCGGAAATGGAGCGGAGAATATTCGCCAGACATCCGGTACAAAGCGTTCCGTCACAACAAATAAGCAATTTATTGATTACATTGAAGATCACACCAGATAGATTCCAGATAGTCGAAACGTAGCACTCAGATCAAAAAAAAAAGAAGCAGAAAGTCAAGGGCAGCCCCAACCCTACCCATGTTTACCCTACTCTGGTCTACCCATTTGTCTTGGTTATTATTGTCGTCATCGTCATCATCATCATTAAGCCACCGCAATCGTTGTCATCGATACAGGAAAATGTAAAATGAATTTGAATTAATCAGAATAATTCTGAATAATAACAGAATTCATGTATTGGTTACATTTATCGAGTTTAATTTTATCGAATTAAATAATTATTAATTAAATAATTTCAAACCAGACGATCGGAAATTATTTTATTTCATTAAATATTTTAAAATTATTGGGAAAATATTTTTATACGAAATCACACCGACTAAATTTTTCATCAGGAATAACAATTGGCAATCAATATCAGCAAATATTGATATTTATTATTATTATTATTATTATTATTATTATTATTATTATTATTATTATTATTTTAAATATCATCTTTAAAATAATTATTATTTAATCCATAAATTAAAAACTCTTATAAAAGAAATAAATCTAAATTAAGTAAAATAATGATATTCATATTTTTGTAACAAGATTACTATGGGTGTTTCAAGTCGAAACGACAACCATCGCCATCATCATCATCATCATCATCATCGTCGTCGTCGTCGTCGTCATCGCCATCGTCGTCGTCGTCGTCATCATGCCTCCTCACCATTGGCATTGGTAAGTCCATCAGGGGAGAGGCTCAGCATTAGAATCGTATTTGAACTCGTAAGGTAAAAAAAAAATCAGGTCCAGGGTGGATGGGGTGTGGTGTCGGGTATGGGGTATGGTATGGGGTGTGGTATGGGGTATGGTATGGGGTATAGTGAACAATGTGGTGTGTGGTGTGGTGTGTGGTGTGGTATGGGGTATGGTATGGAACAATGTGGGGTATGGTGTGTGGTGTGGTATATGTGCGTGGGGAAGGTGGTGTGTGCGTACTTTGACGAAGCGAAAACCATTTTTAAAATAATTTTTCAACAACAAAAAACAAAAACAAAAAAAAATCCTGAAAACATTTCCAGTGCTCGACACTAAACTGTTCCAATTAAAAGTTCAAAATATTTTTATTTTCTTGTGTTTTGTTTTTCGTTGAACGAAAGCTGAGTGCTTAAAAATGTTTGGATTTTTTCTGTTTTTTCTTTTTTTTCTGTTTTTTTTTTTGAGTTTTCAAAATTTATGAGAGAAAATGGTATCCTTTGTTACGAAAGGAGTTGACGTCATGAGGGACGGACGGCTGATAAATGAAGTGATGTTGTATGAAATTATAGGGCCAATGATTAATATTTTTAATGCAATCTTTCTAAAATCAGGAGAAAGCCAAGAAAAAGTATCAACAACAAATATACGGAAGATCCTGGAGAATGAGTTTGATTTTGATTTGACGATGACGACGACGACGACGATGAAGATGATGACGATGATGCTAAAAACAGGTAATTAAAATTTTTACGCAATTATTTATCATTCATTCTCTTCTCACTCACTCATTCATTTCGTCATTAAATTAAAATTCATTTAAATCAAAATTCGTTTAAATTAAAAACAAATTCCGTAAATTCGCGACTCCAGAAATGACAGAACACAAGTCTGAAATTCAGTACTTCTCATTCAAACGTCCATTGTTTAGCATCACGAGTGCATAACAAATTTCATTTAATACAAATTTTTAGAAATATAATTCTTTTTTTTTTGCGTTTGTTTTAGAAATTAATTTTATTTCTTCAAAAAAAAAAGACAAAAAAAAGAGTTGCGAATGTCTTGTGAATGCCGTAGTAATATTTCGTACTACGAGTTCTTTAAGAAACAACAACACATCATCGTCGTCGTCGTCATCATCATCACCATCACCATCATCATCATCATCATCGTCATCAACATCTTCATCATCATCATCGCCATCGTCGTTATCATCATCATCGTCGTCGTCATCATTATCATCATCACCATCATCATCATCATCACCATCATCATCATCACCATCATCATCATCACCATCATCGTCATCATCATCATCGACAGCAACATCAACTGCCAAAAAAGATTGAAAACCCTCCAATTGCGTGTCTCTGACCTCAGTCGATCACGTGACCAGTAACACCTGTGACGCTTCGTAAATATTTTGCATTCAATGTCGACTTTTCATCTATTATTTCAATAATAATTTTAATATTTTAATAATAACAGTAATATAATAAAAATAATAATAATAATAATAATTTTAATATTTTAATAATAACAATAATATAATAAAAATAATAATAATAATAATAATAATGATAATTTAAATAATTAAAACCAGCGATATCTCCTTGCTAGCCACATCGCTGGACAGTTCAACGGAGCAGAGTCAAGGTCATCCGTCTGGATGGGAGGTTGTGGAACAGTCAAGAATGCTGGATGGTGGGAGGAAGGAATAAAGAAAGGAAGGATTACCGGATACAAATGGAGTGGATGAGTGGAATGAGTGCCGGATAAGCCGAGACATCGGATAAACTGGAGTCGAGAATTTTTTTTTGTTTTTTTTCCAGTTTTTTTAAAATAATTAATCGAAAATGTAAGAATATGTTCGACCTAATAATTATTATATCAATAAATTAATATATATATATATGTAATTTAATTTGTAGACGGTCATAGACAATTGTGGACAAACGTGTTGATTGTCATCATTTGGTATTTGTCCACGCTTGTCTCTATAATTCCACTCTGGCTTTGTTATGAATGAACTTAATTTTCACTCCACTGTTGTTTGTTGTTGTTGATGGCACAACAATATCATTTAATATCAATTTACATCATTATTTGTTTTTTTATTCATGAGGGCTCTTAGACTAGAATTTCCTTTCCATTGGCCTCTCAGAATGGCGGACTTAAATATTCAATGTTTTTGGTTCTTATTTACGATTCTCTGGACTTCCTCTATAATGGCGAATAGCGTGTGCCGTTGGGCGATAAAAGAAAATTACGAGCAATTGGGTAATAACAATAGAACAAAGACTGAAGAGGAAAAAACTATGTTGAATAAACAATATTTTTGGACACAAACGTCAAAACAAAAATAACAGAAAAGAAGAAATAGTTGACAATTGACTATTAAACAGTAAAAGTGGATGACAAATGGGCAGACGATGAAAAGAAAAAAGCTTCAAACGAATGAGTGAATCAATTAATTAATCAATATTGGATGTATGGACGCACGGACGGACAGGTGGATGGATGGATGGATGGACGGACGGACGGACGGATGGATGGATGGATGGATGGATGGATGGATGGATGGATGGATGGATGGATGGATGGATGGATGGATGGAGAGGTTGAATGCTCAGAAGAGACGTGTGAACGGATGGAAAAGCGAGGAACTCGGATGAACATAAAGCAGGAAGAGGAGAAAGCCGAGCATAAGGTTTTTGGTTGGGAAAAAAACCTTCTCTTTACGACCCTCATTCCGTCGTAACTCAGGCAGTATTAAGGGGGAGTTTGGGGAGAGAATGGGGGCAAATGGGGGGACTGAACAAAGACGACGATGGCGTTGACTCTTAATGGTCGCCTAGTCATACATGGATCGTGCGTCATGGCAACTGGCTGGAATTTCGCGCCACACGGCAAATTGTTAAGGTACACGAGGAATCACAAGTCATCGATGTCGTTAGGAATGGAATATCAGGATGGAAAGGTTATGAGAGATTCCGGTCGGGTGTATTAAGCTGATTACGTTGTCAAATGATTATGATGGCGATCGCATTAAAACAATTATGGTGCAAAATCATTGGTAAAAGTTTTTTAAAAACAAAAATTGTAAAGAGGCCAAATTGCTTATCATCAATCGTGTTACTTTTTTCGGATAATGTAAGTGGTTTCGTTCGCGCAATGATTTCATAAAAATGTATTCCTCCGCCGGGATCGGCTTGAGTGCCTCGTCGTCATAAAAGCGGAGCTAACAATGGAATGAGGAATAATGGAGCGGTCGGAAATATTCCGGATTAAGAGCTAAAAAAAAGTTGCAAAACTGGAAATTGTAAACCGACAACAATGCTTGAAACATGGCCTAAATTTCCTTTAAAGAATTGTATCTTGTATTTACATTTTAATTTTGAAGCTTTTTTTATTTTTTAATTTAATCCTCAAAATGAAGTAGAATTTTATGAAAGTCATGGGAAAGTCTAGAAGAAGTTATAAGACCTAAAGAAAATTGGCTTAATAAAGAAAAATGTGCTTTAGAATTGAAATCGTGTTTTTAAATCATTAAAACGGAATTTGGTCGTAATTGGATTTTATTTCGAGGTGAAAATCGGCGAAAATTCCGGCACAGAATCCAAGCGAAGCAGAAGAAGAAGATTTAAACTCCTAATTAATTTTACGACTCACATCCGTTTGCATTTCGGACACGTTTCGTGTCCAAAGAGCGAAATAAAAGAAAAAAAAATAGAAAAATAAAATTCATAAAAGTGTTTTGAAAGAATTTTGAAATCGTCTGCTTATTCTTTCACGGCCTGATAATTCATGATAATTAATTCGTGATAATTCATGATAATTCATGATAATTAGTGATTAATTATCGATAATCGAATGAAAAAAAAAGTTATTCTTTCTCAACTCCTGCTCAAAATCGCTTTTAAAATCCTTTCTCTAATGGAAAATCAGCAGATTTTCCTGGCACATTCACCTGGATCTGACGCTGCAAATTAAAACATTAAATCATTCCTCTCTCTCCTTTCTCTCTCTCTCTATATATATATATATAATACATATATAATATAATATATAATATATATATGTATGTATATATATATATATATATATATTCTTTTTTATATATTTTTCTTTTTCTCTCTCTTTGAAGGATCTATCTTCAATTTGAACTCAAACGTCCTCGGCGGGAAGTGACACCGAGACTCGTCTGCAATCCTTCAATTGCTGCGCCTTTCACGGATAATTTTCTTTCAATTTGCGGCGATATTGAGAGCATTTGTCTAATCCCCTGTCGCCAGGAAGAGAAGGAAACGCCATGTTCTGCTCAGAATTTCAGGGAGGGGGGTTGGTGCGTCCGGGAGTTTAGGGCGAGGGTAGTTTGATCGAGGTTTTCCGAGGTTCCATTAGCGATGTTTAGCTTCTTTTTCCGGTTAGAAGATTAATCGATCTTTAACGACGTTTAATGACGTAGTTTGTAGTTTGTAAAAGAAATTCTGAATTCACCAATTTATTCACCAAATTACGATTTAATTTTTTAATCTCAAAATTATCAAAGGAGAAACAATTGTTGTCAATCCGAATTTACTATTAAGGCTTCTCTTTTTTCTTTACTTTTTTTTTCAACGCGTTTCTAAAAAAATATGCTCACCGTCGAATTCGTTTCGATTCACCCACCTCAGATGAGATCTGTCAGCTTCCTGACGCCTGGGTCTCTTTCTCGACATCTTAGAAACAAGTTTGTCATTTCGAAATCTTTTCCGATTTCTCCACAATTCTAAACGAACGAAGAATTTTCCATGGCAACGCGGCTGACAAAAAAAAACAACAACAATAGCAGATGCACCGAGAATTTGATCAAGCATGCGGGAACCACCATTATCCTCAATTATATAATTAAAGAGTACACAAACTGGCACTGAGCCACTGAGTACTTGACGCTTCGGAGAATAGCTGTAATTCGTATTAGGATCAGTACCGGGATCAGTACAGGGCCAGTGCCAGGAGTACCAGGTACTGAATCACGTTAAGATAATTGTGCTCAATTTTCAAATTCAAAACAAAAAAAATTAAACTGATCGACTGAAGATTTTGAATTCCATTTGTCGACTGTCCTCAGGCTAGTTAGACGGTACTGCATTTAGATTCTCATTTCTCTTGAAAAGAAAGAAAGAAAAAGTCTTTTAAAATAATCCGTCGCTAATGCTCGTGTAGTCCAGACTTTGATCACTTTCAAAAAGACGAACGTCTGAAACGAACGAGCATAGTAACATCGATAAACTATTTTCAACATCGTTGGAAGTATTAGGAAATGTCGCATTTGTCTGTTGTCTTTGCTTAAGCAAAGGAAACACGAACCGACTCCCTTAGAAAAGATTTTTTCGTGAAAGATTCGGAAGCCAATTTCATACGCGCTTTGTTTTTTCTTTCCGCCATGTTAACTCGGGCAGAGCACGCCCGAGTACAATCGGATTACACGATGAAAAATAGTCCCGCTGGTAAGGCGACTACCATTCGGCTAGAAAAAGGGGGTATTGGCAAAAAACATTAGTTCGTGACGTGGCACGAGCCGATTGGCTTCGAGTTTCTCTTATTTCCACTCAGAAGTGTCAGCACCACAGGTGTATGCAAATACAATTCCGTGCCTGCTCCATCTACCGGGATTTTGTTTGCGATCCTGTCACACCCTATTGAAAGTAGATATTAAAAGTTGCGCCGTCGTGCCTAAAGCTGTCAATGCAGACGATCCATTGTCCCTCTCATCGTCTAGATCTCTATCAGTAGACTGCCTTGAATTTCTAAAAGAGTATCGGATATGTGGATTTAATGTCTGGATGAAATCATCATACTTTTTAATTTTATTTGCTAGAATATTTTTTTGGGTAATATTAGTACATTTTATTGTACGTGAATTATATTATTAACTAGTGGAATTATATTGTTAACGCGCGGAAATTTTCCTTGTGTTATATATTTAGGTTTTTATTTATTATTTTTTAATAACAAGTTTTTGTTTTGTTTCTAATTCTTCGCAAATCAGAAGGGAATTTACAGGCAGCTTATCTTGTCAGTCAATCATGGAGAATGTTAGGAGATCGCACGACCGTTGATTGATTAACGCTCCCTCCCACTGCGATTAAAGCGATTAATTAATTAATCAATCAATGGATTTCGTGCTCGTCAAGCCAAAGATCTAAATACAAATGGGCGCATCGTACGTTCCCCGGACTAATCATCCATCCATTGTAGAAATCTCAATTGTTACAATCAATCCTCGTTTATTTCTTAATCGAATCTTCGTCATCCAAATAATTCCGGCCTAGATCAGATTTGTGAACGCCATAAGTCTTTGTCCAATCGCACCATATCTCCATGCCTACCCCCTGCCAGCACTATGCGCGAATATCGAAGGCACAATCGGGACCGAGCGCAGATGCCGGACAATTCTCATTGATTTTTAACAAATCACTCCCTTTTTCAATGCACGCCACAGTAATTCGGTTTACGAATGGCCAGAAAATTGTTTTTGTGCTGCAAATGCAAGGAGGACGGAATGGAAAAGCAGGATAAGCATGCAGATGAATGAGACCAGCGAATATAATAGTAAGGAATGCGCTTAGAGACTTGGGAGAAACAGCAAAACATCTGCATGATTTTCTTTACGACAAATCGATGATTTCCAGAGAAAATGTAAACAATGCAATTAGTTTTTCTCAAACTTAAATAAGACCGTTTAACTTTTTTTTCAACTCGAACGACCTTTTCAAGCTGGCAACGATTCGTTTCTGATGGCAATCTTTTCCTTTTTGTTTTTTTTGCGTGTGAGAAATAGTTGGTCCATTAACAGAAAGTAGTTTAATACGGTGAGCAATTTAGGTCGATAAACCTAAAGAAGCAGAGCTACTACGATTACAGAGTGAGAATCAATTTCGAAACTGGCTAATGTAACAACTGCCTCTCCGTCCCTCGTGACCCACGGATGTTTACGGAGTGCAGCGCGGGACGATAAAAAAAATAAATCGGTTATATGCCAATTGAGGCAAATGCTGTCCATCCATCCGTGCTCTGGGGCGTCTCCTGAACCGAGACAAAGAAAATCAGTTGAAAAACATATCTGGCCCAGATAAGACCAGATATTTCGTTCGGAAATATTCTAAATCACTGCTATAAATTTATTTTATATCGATTTATTCAGAAATTACCGAGAGTATTCAACAGTTCCTTTTGATGTTTTTGTTTTCTCAGAGATGTCAATTGACACGCAACGCTCAATAAATTGATAAAAATCCGAACGCAAAACGAAGCCTCCTGTAGATATTATAAATCAAATAATAATGATGATGATGACGATGACGACGACGACAACAATAACAAACAACAACAACAATAATTATAATAATTATAATTATTACTATTATTATAAGAGATTTACGGATAATGAATTGTTTTTCTCTTTGATGCTTCCCAGCAAATTGTTGCAAATCATGTTGGCAGCATTTCGTACGCACAGCAAATCACCACTAACGGAGGCGAACTACTTTCTTATCTCGCGGCGGCACATTCGAATGTAAAGCGGTCGCCCGGTTCGGGTTTATTTGGTGCAATCCGGAGTCGCGCGCGGATAAATACAATAAGCGACGGAAGTGCTCGAAAGTGCAGCAAAAACTCTCTCCACTTTTAAAGGCAATTCCAAGAAATGAAAATAAAAATGGATTTGATGGGAACATGATGTGAAGCAAATGAATTTCAGAGAGAAGTGTATGCACTCCTGAAAGCGACTGTGTTTTTTTTTTAACGACCGCGACAACACCGTCGAATACATCTCCTCCATTGTTCGGAACAATTCGCTAGCAGGAAGGAAAATATTCTTTGGAAAATCAACAGATTATTCGTTAACTATTAAGTTTTCCATTCAATGGATCTCCTCCAACCTCGAAGAGGAGTCCATGGTTTCTAAAACCAGCTCGGCCCACAAAATGGCCGTTAATTCCGGATCGGCACCTCCGCAGAAGTATTAAGAGGCAACACTCGATAGTTGACACTCAATGCCAGCAATTGATCGACGGATCCTCGGACACTCCCAGGGCAATTGCTTGTACAAAGAGATCTCGAGACGATTGACTGATGCCACTCTTACCCCCCGCCGTGAATTGAGATTGACATTAACCATACGCCCTTCAGCGGCTGATGAAGAGACATTTTCGAGGATGTTTTAGAAATCTGCTCCGACAAATCCCAGAGGATGCGATGGAAGCTTCAGTTACAGACAACAAGTTTTCTCGAGGAAATTAGAGTTCCATGACAAAGAACTAACAGACGATGTCATGGAGTCCTTCAAAACAAATTCTTAATTTTAAGATGATACCACCGACCGCAACGACCTCCTTGTCGCTGCGGCTTCGGTTGCAGTCGCGACACGGAAAAGTTCTCCGAGCAGATTCCTCCGCTGGCGATAGTTAAGATGGATGCATGCGTCCGAGAAACTTAATCCGCCTCCAATCAACGAAGAGTCCAACCGTCAATACGGAAACGCAGGGAAGCTTGCCAAAGCACTCGACGAACTCGGGCTGCATATTTAGACAGATGCAGAGGTATACAACCAAATACAGATTCGAGACAAACACAATAAATCCAGAAGTTTAAAGCAAAACTGTCAAATTCCAAATAGCGAAACTATGTTGTGGTTATAAAAATCACTTGTAGTTTCATTGAAAAGAATCGAGACGGAAAGTTAATTTCCAACATTTTTCAAGCGTTTTTCGATCTGCAAGGAATTAAAAAAAAGAAACCGGAAATTCGCCGCCCAGGAAATGAAGGCAAATGTGTGGCATCTTAAAAAGAAACCTCAAATTTCAGTAAAGAAATACGAAGCTTTCGGCTTTTCCAACGAAGAGAAACCCGATGACTTCCAGTACGTAACCGAAGAGGCATCGTACCGGTAGGGTGGGTCCCTCTCTCCCCAAAACGGCACCAATAGATGGTCGAACCAAGCTTTCCATTCACTCGATTCCATACATTGGTCGGCCAATCTAAACGGCCATTAGGAAAACGTCACGCAATCTGAAGCCTTTATCTGGGGTCATTCGCTTGACCGTTAATACAATCGACCTCCTTTTTCTGGGTAAGGTTCGTCGCATTCACTTTGGCTTTCTTCGGGAGAATAGCAAACGTCTCCAAAAATACGAACGCTTCCGAAAACATCGAGTCTCGATACTTCCGCGAAAAGAAATCTCGCATGGCCGCTCGTAGCGATGGCAGGTTTTCCAACATAAAAATGCTCCGACAAACACTGAAACAAGTCTAATTCCTTCCTAAACGATCAACCCGAGACCACTAAATAAAGTTGGGTGGGGACTGTAGGCCGAAGCAGGAGAAATCCGAGAGGAATAGTCGCGTATAATGCGCTCATTTTGGAAAGGTAAATTCGCGTGATCAAAAGAAGTACTTCAGAGATTACAAATCTCTAAATATTCTAAATATTTAATATCCTCCAGAACGCCACACCATCTCTCTGTCAGTACCTCTCATAGAAATCAATTTGGAAGCCTCTTTTCCATTTTATCCGGAGATTGGCTGGAGAAGGGAGCAGACGACGATCATAAATTTTGCATGGAATGAGAACACTTTTCACCGGATCGCAGAATAAAAATAGACAAAGTCTGAAAGTCCAATTCCCAACTTTCAGTCGCGCAAGGAATTTAAATGGCCACCTTAATCGATAGGAATGCAAGAGTTGTTCACAAACGAGTGAATTATACAATTCTTTAAGGGAACCATAAAAATGGCAATTAATCAAAATTATCGATTTTTACGAAGACGATTTGACCGACGATAAAAATGGGAGCACAAACTTATAAATTATTGATAGCATCAAAAAGTCCCGGCAGGAAGCCCTAATTCCTGCGGCGTGAGAATGCCCGGAGCACGGCCATAATAAATAAAAAATGGCGACTAGCGGCCGTAAACAAAATTAGGAGGACGCGTGTTGTTGTGAAAATGGGTTGACAATTTCTACTCTTTCCAAAGATTTTATATTTTTATATACAGAGAATGTTTTGTGATGTATTTAAAGAATATTTATTTTCAAATACGTTTTGACTTTTGCATGTTTAAACTAAGGACACTTTAATTTGGAATGACGACGCGGTAATCAAAAATGAAAACAGAGTATAGCAGATCAAATTTATTAAAATTAAAAAAAAATACAAAAAATTATTGCAAACTGTTCATACCTTTTCTTGACCTGTGGCTTAGCACCTGATGCAGAATTGATTCGATAACTTCAGGATCGTCACAGATTATTCAACTCAAGAATATTATATTGTAAAAGTTACGCTTTGTCAAGCAGTCTATGATTTGGAACACATGCACACGACAAACGTTTAAAGGAAATCGCGGACAAAAGAAGTGACGGCCCATTTATATAGCGTCCATCTAGACTCGTGTTTATGGATGAAGTATGGCCATATATAAGCTGCTCAAATGCACGCTCAAAGAGAAATAACACACGTAATCTCTGTTGATTTGGCTTCCATCTACATTTGATGGAATTACAAAGCTGAATGATTTCATGCTACTCAGTCGATGATGGAATTTTTAACTCGCATTTAACATCTAAAAAAAAGCCAAGCATTGGACAAAGGGCCTTGTGTTTGGTCTGAGAAAGGGACCAAAGAATTATTGGCCTCGTTAGCTTTGTTTGTATGTGGTGACAAATGCATGCTGAGCATAGAGTGAAACCACTGAGGACATCAATTTTCCATCCAATAAGTAATCGTCGAAGCGTTCCAGAAGCAGCTTTTCCGTTTTGGAATCGAATCAATCAAGTACACCTTTCTAACGCCCCAGTTGATGCGTACTTTCAATCACTTGTGTCCAACTCCCGTTCGGCCCGAAAGCCAGGAAATTAAGAATAAGTTCGATTATGATAAATATGGCCATGTTAGGACGCCAATTTTGATGAAATAATTGTGAAAACATTCAATTCCAGATTGTTGTGGATCGCGTTCAAAGAGTTCCACGGAGCGTTTAATTTATGCTGGATAGAAAAATACTCAAGCCAATTACGCCAGGACGCCAACACCGGTGCAAGGAACTCACTCAGGGATCTGTGCTTGTTCCCAGAGACCGCGCTGAAACAGTTTCATAATTCAGGATTTCCAGCCAGCGAAATGGGAATACTTCTATTCCATTGAATATTCCTTTACTCTCTGGTGAGCCATTCCGAGTGGAATTGAGAGACGAAAAGCAGGTCCAATTGATTTTAAACGACAAGAGCTCCTGTCCGATTGTATAACTTTTGGCCGACAAAGAAGCAGACTACTTTGTATGTAGCTTTCAAACGAAAGGAATTCTTTCCTTGAATATCATCGCTGGCTCAAATTCTTTTCTTGGAGACATGAGATACACTTTGTTCTCCTGAATGTTCACCAGACCATTCACTAACCGCATTCGCGTGCATTAATGCATCAATGTATTGGGTTTCCAATTCAATGGCTTTCAATCGAAAAGCTGTCGCAAATGTTTCATAACAAGTCGATGTGTCATATCCCAGCGAATTCAGTCTTGTCCTTATCCTTTCAAAGCCTTTCGCTGTTCAGTCTTTCCTCCTCAAGAAAGGAATGTAAAAAAAAATGACAGACAGACAGAAGAGTCTATTGTCCTCATAATGGAACTCGGAGCCGGTCAAGTAAAGCAAGTCATTAATTACGGGGGACAATAACTTTTTGATGAGCGTCACGGCCGCCGATGGGCCACGTCGATTGCGAAGGTTTTTGTTCTTTTTGGTCTCTGCTTTTGCGGCTAATCGATGCTCGACAATAAAGTAATGAAGCCATTGTTCATTGCCGATGAACAGTTAAAAGTGACCGAACAAAGACCTCTCTCGATGGTCTCCCCTCGATCTCTCACTCTTTCATTCTGGGTGTACCCATCCGAAGAGGAGACTTTCCCCAACGAGCCCAACCCCCTCTTGAAGGTTCGTTGGGGATTGGGGGAGTGGGTTTCTCCTCTCCACCCAACGCTTTGTCTCTCCTTCTTTGCTTTCTTACTCAGTTTGCCGTTCTCCATTTTTTGTGTATCGAATTGATCAGAATCGGCAACTAGGCGGAACGCGCTGTTGCTTTTCCAGTCGTCTGCAAACAACCTCCTTCCAACTAATTCCTTTCGATATCGAATTTGCACGCCACGGCGACTCCGTTTCCCGGCCATCCGGATCCTTATTTCTCGTTACCGTGTCGCGAATGCTCCGACCTGTCATCGAAGAGTTTTTCTTTTACTTGTCCAGTCTTTCCTTCCTTCTGATTCTTCGGGCCGATAATATCTTAGTGAAGAATTAATTCGAACCAGGGGGCGTCTGGAAAGAACGTTTATCTAATTAGCTCCAAGGTGGACCTCGATCGCCGATGGCGTTATTGGACAATTTATAAGCTGGAGAGCCTTTCCAGGCGATTTGCCCCGTGGCTCTACGGGGTCATTTACGTGTGTAGTTTGTCGTTGTAATATTTTCTTCTTCTGAGTTGTTGTATTTGTGGGTTTCTGCATATTTGAAAGTAATTCCTGCTCTTGTTGCTGTTGCTATTGTTGTTGTTTTTAGACTACTTTCCATTGTTTTTGCACCTTGTGATGGGAGTTGCTTAGCATTACATTAGTAATGGAAATATTTAAGGAAATGTATCTTCTGGCGTTCTTCGAGTTTGAGACTTTTATCGAACAACCTTTTCTGGACGGCTTAATATTAAATAATAATTGGCGTTAATTATAAACTCTCACTCCACTCCAACCAGGTAATAGGCACAAATCAGGTACAAATATATTTTCAGTCTTGCAATAATTTTTATGAATTTTTAGAGTCCAGAAACTGAAGCAACGTCTTGTCTCGTTGTGATTTTGAAAATTTGATGCTAGACGAAAATAAAACAACTACACAAAAAACACGACAACGTTTTTATTTTTCTGTATGGACTGTAATTCCATGAAACTCTGGACTTTTCCAGGACAATAACTTTGTGAGGAAAATATGGAAAGAGAGAAAAAAAAAGAAAAGAATATGAATTCCACTACGACCCCGAGGAACAAAAAGAGGTCGACCGAGGGAATTGTATCATCCCCTCTCTGCTCTCTGTCGAGGGGTTCTCATTTTGAGAGGCAGGTCTCCAAAGGTCAATGATGGTCGACCTCTTTCCACCCCCTGAAAAGATTTCCCGTCTGAAAACGAGAGATTAAAAGCACAGAGTTATGGAGAAAGACCCAAATCTAGCCATTGATATGCAATCCTCTATTACCGAAAAATCCATTTGCCTAATAGATTGTTGAGAATAATAGTCTCGTCTAAGAGATGTATTGATACGTGTCATTATTAGCACAACCGACTAGGTGCATGTTATTAGTCATAAATAATTGTAAAAGATACATTGTTACATTTAACCTCATAAATCACAAAAAATGGGTCCTCTTATCAATATTGGAAGTTTTTAGGTCCGCATCGTTCCCAGCATTATTCATCACGGCATCGCCATCGTTACAATAAGCGCCCATGCATCATCATTATCATAGATCACCACAATCTCTCCAAACTGCCATCATCATTATCATTACCATAGTCGTCGTCATCATTATCATTACCATCGTCGTCGTCATCATTATCATTATCATCGTCGTCATCATCATTATCATTAGCATCGTCGTCATCATCGTCATCATCACCATCGTCGTCGTCGTCAATATCATCATTCAGTTTAATCCGCCATCATGTCGCCATCTATTTCATTATTATTTCTCTTACAGTTACCAGTCACCATGACAACTCCCACGCCACTCGCTCCACCAGTCACGTGTTAAGTTGATCACGTGTACTCGACACGCGACGTCGCAGCGGTCGCCAGTTGTGGTAGTAGCGCTTGATTGTCGTCGCTACTGCACGTTCCTGGAAGCGTCGAAGTTGCATCCATGAATGCCGTTCGATAGTTCTTTGGTTAGATAAGCGACCTTGAATGGGAGGCAGTGATAAATGACTCGAAGCCATTTTCTACTCGACAATTGAATGCATGGTGTGTGTCCGTGTGTCCATGTTTGTGTGTGTGTGTGTGTTGATGTATGCTCTGTCGGTTAATTGTTCCATTGCACACCGTGAAAATTGGTCGTTGTAGTCGACGTTTTTGTTATTATTATTATTATTATTATTGTTATTATTATTATTATTTATTTATTTATTATTATTATTATAACTATTATTATAGCTATTAATTAGCAACGCAACAACATAAATAGTAATATTAATAATAATAATTATAATAGTAATATTAATAATAATAATTATAATTAATTTTATAAATAATAATAATTATAATAGTAATATTAATAATAATAATTATAATTATTAATATTACTATTAATGTTGTTGCGTTGCTAATTTCTAGTTTCATTATGGATGCCATTCTTCTCCACGTATAATAAATGTATTGTTTTTAATTTTTACTCCTCAGAGTCGATAATTTATTTTAAAAAATAATTTTTCTTTTCAATTTTAATATTTTTAAATAGGAATATTCCTTATTATATTCCTTATTATTATTCCTTATACTTATTTTATTTTAATTTTTTTACTGCCGATTAGATGATGCTATTTATATGTAGGTTGACGTACAACGTGAGGAACACAATTTGAATGGAATTCCCCAATTGAAAAGGCGACCTCTGGCGACAAATCATGATCGATCACTTGTTGAAGAATTGTAATCTCCTAAGAAGTGGCACCAACAGGCGATGAATGTCGAGCCAAGTTTTCCAAACAATTGTCAATTTCGATCGTTCTAATGCCATCATCATCATCATCATCATCATCATCGTCATCGTCATCGCCATCATCATCAACATCATCATCGTCGTCGTCGTCGTCATCATCGCCGTCAAGACAAAGTCCTCCTTTCAGTACCGCCCTTGTCTGTCCATCTCTTTGTCTTTTGACGTCGTCATTCCAAGACACGTTCGATTCCAGAGAGATAAGGATGAGAGAGAGAGAGAGAGAGAGAGAGAGAGAGAGATGGGGAAAGGAGAGGGCATTCCAGGTACCGGGTGAGCTGGCGTCTTTCCATTTCCAAGTGTAAGTTTTACATCCGGAGAGTAATAGATGGTCGATTAATACGAAGAATCTGGTACGAAAAATATTTCTGAACACCCGCCTTCAGCGACC
The DNA here is from genome assembly GCA_034509925.1 of Hirudinaria manillensis. Classification (NCBI taxonomy): domain Eukaryota; kingdom Metazoa; phylum Annelida; class Clitellata; order Hirudinida; family Hirudinidae; genus Hirudinaria; species Hirudinaria manillensis. Next base: position 2,150,465 of record CM067532.1, on the reverse strand, counting down.
TGTCGGAAGCAGACGAGAATTCGAAGCGCACGTGCCACGAATCGAGCCTTCCGATTGGCCGACCAGAGGGAGGGCGGGGTGAAAACCAAAAAAAGTTGACCAGCAAGATTACGGATGATCGGTAATGCTAGCCAACATTTGGAAACTTTGTCCCGGAGTCACTGACCAAAATCCAGGATCAGGGTGGCATCCGGTGCCGACCCGTTTTTCATCGGAGGAGGCGAGCCATAGGAGCCCTCCAGAGAGAGGGTTGAAAGACTTACGACCGTGAATGCCCGACACGGTCATAAAAATCATGTCGAATAAGAAACTTCAAGAGCTGATAACCAGCCCCGGCCGATCTGTACTTAAATCAGCCCAATAAATAAACAAGGAAGGGGAAAAATCCCAGCACACACTTCCTTTAAGCTGACTGTGGGACCAGTGACGACGACGATGACAACGATGATGACGATGACGACGACGACGATGATGAAGACGACGATATACTAGTAAATGTATTATGATATAATAAGGATTTCCTGGCTTTTAATAACAAAATAATAAGTTAGAGTACACCGAGGTACATGATAATGATGACTTGGTGTTTGCCTATTTTATGCCCAACCGGATAGTAATATCCTCTCCTGTTTGCGGTGCAAGAAGCAACTGGATTACAATTTCTATAAAACAATCAGCAATTATATTTATTTATTTATCTATTTATTTATTTAATTATATTTACATAATTATAATATAAAAATATTATTCGTACGAATTTAGATAAATTTTCATTTTCTATAGCCATTCTATAGTTATTTTTCAAAATCTCGTTAAATTAAAAATGCCTAATTAATAACAATAACAATTTAAGTTTATCATTAAGGCAAAATTTATTACTTGTTATTATTATTATTATTATTATTATTTATAACCAACAGTGTATAAAGTTTTTTGATCTAAGCGAATATGCTACTATAATATAACAACAACAATAATAATAATAATAGTTATTATTGTGAATTTCTAATAATTTATAACACAAATATTAATAATAATAATAAATAATAACATTTAATGATAATTATAATTAATAATTAATAATAATTACTATTATTAATAGTAATTATGCATCTCCTAAAATTTGTATCGTCACATTGTAACACCTAAACACATATACATACATATGTATATCCGTCTCCTAACAGACGCAGAGCGGAATAAACATCGTGTCAAGGTCAGCGGGTTGAAGGTCATCATTGGATGACCGATAACTGACCGCGATGATTAAAGGAAAACAAAGGCATCCCCCTGGTGGATCCGATGAAAAATGTCGACTCGGCATGGAAAACTGGAAAGTATGGAACCAAGAGAGAATGCATTGGAGGCTGCAGTGTCTCTTTCAATAGTGGCCAATCACTTTAGAGCTTCGATTATGCTAATTAACTAATTAATTATTATAATTATTATTGGTTATTATAATAATTATAATTATTATTTATTATAAGTATTATTGATTATTATAATTATTATTGATTATTATAATTATTATTGATTATTATAATAATTATAATTATTATTGATTATTATAATTATTTGTTGAGTAATTATATTGCTTTCGGCGGCTTATGCCAGAGTAAGATTTAATATACATAATGGATGTAATAACCTCTGCATCAGTCATTTCCAAGTAATTGATTTTATATTTATTTTGTTCTAATTACGCGTTAATTTCCCCGTGCTTTTATATCAAAGCAAATAACTATTTTTTCCGATAATTTTTAATGGATTCAAATCATTAAGCAAAATGATTAATCTTCTTGATCGCCGTCAAAGTAATTTATCGTAATGATATCTATCATCATCATCATCATCATCGCTGTCATCACCGTTGCAATCATCATCACTACCATCATCACCACCATCAACTCCATTGATCATCATTATCATCATCACCATCACCACTATCATCATCAACTCCGTTTGTCATCATCATCATCATCATCACCACCATCATTATCATCACCATCATCATCATCACCACCACCACCATCATCATCATCATCCATTTCACTCCGAATTAATTCACTTCTCTGAAGTGTCCGAGTTTTAAAATGCAAGGAAAATTTGTTTCGCGGAAGAAGGAAACAAAAAGACAGCGTGGGAAATCTCGACTTGAAAAGAGAACGCTTTTAAAATAAATTTTCTTTTCAAAACAAAAGAGGTCGCCATCTTTTGAAGTCCTCAGCGGAGCATCGACCAAAGAATTGTTCATCGATCGTGAAATTTAACAATAAAATAATCGAATTAGATTTATGTCACCGACGACTCTCTAATAGTGCAAAGATGAAGAAATGTCTAAATATTAAATCTCTAAACTAACTTATTGCTAACTAAAGGGCTAATTGTTAATTTTTAAATTAAAGACGGCGAAATGTGAAATCATTATTGTGAAAGATAAATAAATTAATCGCAAAATTATTTCTTAAAAAATAGATAAATAATGAAACTTTGAGCTAATTAAATCCAATTCCCAAATTATTCTCCAAAAAGAAATTAGAAACATCCCAACCTTTTCTCGTACAATGATGGTGAAGTGGAAAAGAAGTCACTTTCGTCTCCCCCCGAAGCACTGAAAGACAGATCAGATCAGAAAGACAAGCCCAGAGGTCGTCTCTCTACAACTGTCAGATTCTAGAAACTGTCAGTCACCGCCCATAAATTGGCCTCCCTATTAGTATTTGAATTGATTACCACGCTGTCGGAACAAAAGACCATTTATCATCCATAACGTATTGACGTGACTCCACCCTGTTTTACTTATCCTTCAGCCATTCACTCTCAAGAGTGGCATCTCCATTGTAAGAAAGGAATTTGTGGATACCTGCTCTTGGCGTCTGCCTTTTTGTCGAGATGGAAAAACGAAATGATCCTTGCGCGTGCTTATTCTACGTGTCGACTCGGACGAGATGAAAATCTCGTAGGTGAAATCGAGCCGCGATTTCTTATAAACACGGAATTAAATTAATTCCCTTTTAAGCGAACCTTCATTGCTTCTCTGATCTCGCATTAATTATTTGTAAAATTAATTAATCTAGAACTAAAAATGAATTCAAGTCTCATGTAAACAAGCGTCTGCTTTTCACAGTTTGACGACTGGTTGGTCGAAATAAAAATAAAAGCATTTCTGTCTGATTGAAAACCTTTTCCATCTTTGATTTGATTTGATTTACGGCTTTCCTCTGGATTCAAAAAGAAGCAAATTTTTTAAAGTTTGGTACCGGGAAAAGGCAGATTCAACGTTTAAACTCAATATTTTCATTACTCCTCCATAAAATTCTTTTTCCCTTTTTCGAAGTATTCTTTTGGATATCCAGAGATCTGTCATTTTGCGAACAAACTACAATAAGCTTCCCCAATCCCATCTTTTTGATGTAACTTTTTAGACAGTTCATTTCTAAACTGAGTAGCTCCTATTACGAACTCAAAACACCTCAAGTACTGACTAACATTCTCCAGATTAAGAGCGGCGCTACGCGACCAATTTTCTAGGCAAATGATTGGATGCCCACTACCTGGTATACTGCATTTTGAAATCAAACAACCACAACAAAGATTAAAGCACTTCATTATTCAAAAAGGCAAAAGCAGTAAAAAATAAATGGATATTATATATATCGCCTCCACAAATTCTTTAACCTGACGTGATACAACCAAAAATAGATTCCTGTAAGTTCATTACTCATGATTACCTCAGTATTGACTCACTAGTTGACTAAAGAATACAAAACAAGAGGAACATTAAATAAATTGCCAAAAGAATCAACAAAGAAATGGGGACACTACAAGAAGATCCATTGAATTTTGACTCAAGCTCATCATAGGCAATCATCAGATGAAGCCTGACTTTGATTCTCTCCTGCCTTCTGAAATCAACTTCTTATTCAGTTGGGTCCCCTCAGGTTGAACCAGTTTGCAAGACAGAATAACATAATAACAACAACAAAGGAGATCTCAGCATGAGCACCTAAAATAGGACAAACAATAATAATAATAATAAAATATTAATAATAATGATGATAATAATAATAGTAATAATAATATTTAATATCAATTATAGTTTTGACAATATTATAATAATATCATTGTTATTGCTACTGTTGGAATCAAGTCATTTTATTTCTATTTGAAATATTAACTATTTCAGTCATAAATAATAAAAATGTGAATAAAGTCTTTTTCATTTTATTAGTGAAAATAAAAAACAATTTCAAAAACAAAAACCTGAGGAGCAGATTTTGTTGTACTTTGGATCTTTGAGCGAACAAGGATCGACTGTTAAACAGAAAAAGAAAAAACAATTATTTAAATTTTAAAAATTAAAATTAATGAAATTATGCAATAATAATAATATGTCAATAATAATCTTAATAACGCAATAATTTTAACTGCAAGTCATAGGAAAAAAAAACTGCCACCTGATAGAAAGGTCATCGGGTCATTTTTTAAATTATCAATTTTGAAATTTAATTATTTAATAATTTATTCGGAAAATTATAAGCACGATGGTTTTCAGCAACCAATCTCAAGTGATTCTAAATGCTAAACTCAGCTAAAAATATATTTAAAATAATTTCTTCTTAAATGTTGTCTGCAAACACTGAAATGGATTTGTATCAATAGATCAATAAATCATCAGCTTAACTGATCATCAATAATAATAATAATAACAATAATAATAATAATACCACCACTAATAATAATAATAATAACAATAATAATACATCTACTAATAATAATAATAATAACAATAGTAATAATAATAAGGCCCTCCAAACTCGTCAATAGATCGATATATAATTATTTAATTAATAAGTTTTTGCAGCAATTGTGCCCACTTTCAGTACAAGTACAGTTGCCAGCTGCATTGTTCCTGTCTTCGATGATCCTTTTGTAGCGATAGGTGGCTCCGAACGACGTACAATTGTCGTACATCTTGTACTGACTGAAAGCCAAGCACAGCACGTACTTTGAGTAGTCACTGCATAGAAAGAAGAAAAAGAAACATGGCGGATATGAGAAGCTAAAACATAGAACAACAATCGAGTCGAAGTGCCGACTTTGCAAACTAAATCCGTTGCAATTTCAAATTCTGATAAATAAATAAATAAATGTAATTTCTAATTGATATTCTAGCTTAGTTAAAATCCTTGACATGAGCCTGATTCATAATTTTCATAATTCATTCATAATTTTTCAAGCTGTTTGTGATGGGAATCCACTTCCATTTTCTATTTATATCTTCTTATTGGTCACATATTATTGGTTAATAATAATACCAAATATTTGTTACGTTACAATATTAAACTAATTACTGTTAATTAATACGTTATGCACAGTGTAATAATCAATATTTACTCATTACAATTATTTATTAATTTTATTTTATTTAATAATCAATATTTACTCATTATAATTATATATTAATTTAATAATCAATACATAATTATTGCAATTATTTATTTGTTTGCGTTCTGTTGCTATAGTTACCAGGCTGCAACCAACGCCACATTAAAAGATTTGCACGTCACTAACAGGCAGACGTCTTTTGATTGCACCAAAGAACATTTTTTAACTTCATCAAAATAAGTGGCTTCCATTCTTTCATCGGACATTATACTCTGAAAACATCTGTGACCCTCTGAAAAATCTGCAAAAATAAATCATTTTAATTTAAAATATGACTTTTATTTGCGAATAATTCTGCAACAATCAAACTGCGACGTCTTGAAATCCACGCGGCAAATAGTTTGGATTAAATTCACCTCGGTTTTACCATTAAATTTCTAAAATTACCTGATTGATTGGCACAAATGTCAGTGTAGGACTTGTTCAGTTTTGCATAGAAATTGAAATTCTCCAGACTGGGACTTTTGCAAAGAGCATTGTCCTTCATGCAAGCATTCATTTTCACCAAGTCTTCCCTGAAATTGCAAAAAAAATATTCTCATTTGTCATCATTCAGGAGAAATCGTAAATCACCACAAAGTACTGCATCAACTCGACCAAAAGCAACAGAAATATTTCTCGACAATTTACAATTTTAATGTAGAAAAACCAAAGTTTTGAAATTTTTAACCTACAAAAAAAATAAGTTCTGCAAAAATCGCAGGCGAACTTTCACATCAATCATTAAAGAACTTAAAAAGATATTTTAAACAATTTTAAACAAACGAATAAGTAAGTAAATAAATAAATTAATTAATAAATAAATAAACCAATGACGTTCCAACAACAAATACCACAAGAATCATCATTAGCATACTTAACCTCAAAATGGCTTCAAACTCACCCACAAAGACGCTTCAAGTCGCTCAAAACCCATCGATCAAACCTTCCATCCAAGTGGAGGACGTGGTTGCCAAAGGACGACTTGGAACACTTTTGCCAGGCATATTTGTTCCAAATAAAGTCAAGGCACCTGGCTGTGAGTCAGTTACAAATAAATAAACAAATAAATAAATAAATAAATAAATAAAATTATTTTGCAAGCGACATTCGATTTACATTTACAGATGGATGAATATGAATACTGTGTATCGAGACTTACATGGAGGAGGGAATATGTTGGAATCTGTTCAAAAGTAAAAATAATTTTAATTCAATGAAAACATTTCAAAAAGATCTGCAAATTAAAAACGTAAATTAATTTATAAAATACTTAAATTAAATAATAAAAACTTAAAATGAACAAAATTCAAACGGTTTAACTTATGTAAAAAGGATCGCCACCTTATACATAGCGATCTCCACTGACTAATTGTCTTAAGTTCTTAATTAACCACTAATTGAAATAATAAATCATTTAATTAATTTAATTTAATTATCCATCAAATTGAAATAATAAATAATAAATAATTTAATGAAGAAGGCACAAACCATTGCAGTCCTTTTCACTCAAATTGATCTGGAACAGGGTCTCGTTGTAATCTGAAGTATTATAAGTTTTAAGAAATATTAATAACAACAACAACAGCAATAATAATAATAATAAAAATAATAATAATAATAATAATAACATAAAAACAAGTTGATTCATTAATATTACTGCTATTGTTAATAATTACAGTAATAATAACAAATAAATATTCCAGATGGCAAAATTCCTTTAAAATTCTTATCACACAAGGTAATAGTAGTTGTTACAAAAATGGCTGGCAGGATGGATGGATGGATAGATGGATGGATGGATGGATGGATAGATGGATGGATGGATGGATGGATGGATGAGTGGATGAATGGAAGGACTGATTGGTGGATGGATGGGTAGATGGATAAATGATGAGGACGATGATGACGTTGGTAGAGATGGTAAAAGCAACTGAAATTCACATTCAGTCACCCACGGACTTTGTACCTGAAGGGATGTGGGATCCATTTGCAGGGACAATGCATTCAGTTTGTTGACTTTCTCGAGACCACCTCGTGATTGATTTGCTGACCACGTTGAACTCAGTTTCGTTGATCTTTTGTAAAAGGACCTCCATTTGAATGAACATTAGCAGTCCCTGAGACCTGGGTATAAGCAAATATTTATTTATTTATTTATTTATAATAAATATGATATGACATAGTATTTATTTATTTATAATAAATATTATATATTATTTATTTATTTGCAATAAATATGACTCATTAACACTTCAGCATTTCCACTTATTGACATGGAATGAATGAATGAAGTTAATGATGAGTAAATGATAATATCCCTATTTAATCACTATTTGATTTAAATTACCTAAAAAAAGTTATTATATTATTATGCCCTATAACGCAGAGGTAGGATGAAAAGTAAACAGCGATTAACCCAATGATCAGGATGTTGTTGTGATCATCACTTGATAATCACACAAACACTCCAAAGAGATTTCATTACAAACATACGTAATTATCCCTAAACTGTCCTAATGCAGTTTGGTCACAAGTCCCATTAAATAAATACAGCTGACAAAAAATAATTAAAAACTAATTAAAATAAAAAATAGAAGAAATAAATAATCAATAAAATGCTTTCCTAGCATTTAATGAACAAATGAAATCAATTAATAATCAATGTACTAATTATGCAATTATGTCCTCGCAATAAAATCTCAAAAGACCAATTCACAACCTGCAATCGTCTTCAACTCCTAGCGGCTTCAGGTCGCAACCTCCGCCACCCATGTTTTCCACCCTCGCGTCGTAGCGGTAAATCCGAATCCGGGAACACGCGACGTCGTAAATAAACCCTGAAATTCCACTTTTAATTGCACGAAAATTTCATTTTGCATATTTTATAGTTCAGGATTTATAAAAATAACAACAACAACGACTCGTGACCGACCGTCTTTCTCGAGATCAGATGAAGTCGTAACTGCTATGTGCGAGTGATTCGTTTCCGTGACCTCCACGTTTTGAAATCCATCTTTAAAACACGTCTCGTCGAGACCTAGCGGACTAATTTCAAAAACCCATCTTATTTCAGAGCAGGAAAATACTACAATTACAAAAAAATTACTTCCAAAATTTCTTACTCACTCAAGAAACTTCCTAATCTCCCTTGCAAATGTCAGGTTGGTCAATTTGAATTCAGCAGAGTCAAGGGAGTCGACCGTCATGTTGATTACGTCGCAAGTTTTCCGAGAGTGCTCCGTCCAGTTTACTTCGTTGCATGATACTAGAAAGTATCAAATAGAGATACATAATAAGAGAGGGATTTGTGAAGATGAAGTTGATGTATTCATAATTATACCTTGTTTTAAACCAACTTGATTCTAGTGTTGTTATTACAAACCTTAGAAGATACCTCAATGCAATGAAGCCATTTGAATAAGGGTCCAATTATAATTTAATTTCAACTTAAATGATTGAGAAACTGAATTACTCAGTAAAACAATTGTTTTTAATTTAATATGTTTTCTCCTTAATATAACCCAAGTCTACTTGAGTCTACAAGAGCATAATTTCAAATGGCCACATTTCAATATCAACAAGATAAAAAAAACATGAAACAGAAAATAAATTACTTTCAACGGAAATTTTCTTCTTGGCAGTAACTTGGGCTAAAAGAATAAAAGACGATTTGAGTTAAAACCTCAACGAGTATATAATAAAACTTTGCAATATTAACCTTCACCCAGGTGGAAAACGGCAGTGAAAATAAAAATGGACGCCAAAATTACAGCTTTGTTATCCATTTGGTGACGAACGATTAGAGCGACTTTGATATATATTTAAAGTTAGTAGCTAGGCTCAGTAAATATTCTTTATCGATAAGCGTGTGCTGTTAATGATCGTCCGATCTCAATAGAATAATATAATAATACCAATTTTAACTCAGCAATTAGTACGATTCAATAGCGAGTTGTACTTAAAATGCTACAAATATACGTAGGCGTTCGAATGCCCTCATTGTCACATATTCTCGGCCACTATTCGTGAATGTGTTTTTACGTTTCTACGTGATTTCGGCCATTCATAGTAATACTTAATTGTTCACCTTGACGTATTACGTATTGTTAAGAAGTTTAAAAATATGACTTTTAAAAGCAGGTTTTTAGGTAAACAGGTAAAAAATATTGTGAATACGTTGGAGGCGCTAAATAACATTAAGATCTTTGTAAGGAGACTTGAAAACGAAAATTTAGTTTGAGCTGTAATAATTTATTTTACATTATAAAATAGTATTTCGTAATAATAAACATCAGGAACGTGCAACGTGTTTGGCTAAAATGGAAATCGTGAACATTTGTTTCAGCTTAAACATTTTCTTTGAGCGAAACAAAAGAATTGATAAACTATGCATATTAATTACTACGGATTTACACAAATTCTTCAAATCGCCGTGTTAATATGATTCATACTTCTTATTTCTAGATAATTGAAAACTCAGTCAAGCTTGGTAATTCGAAAAAATGTTGTTATTTACTTCTGACTATTTGTAGTGAGTCTAAAACTAAGCTTGTATCATTCCATTGTCATGATATGTTTACGTGCAACTAAAGACATCTTCTAAAGAAGGGGGGGGGTAGGTTTCCCTAAGTGCTTTTCTCCCTCCCAGAGCGAGATGAAACAACCTCCCGCAGACAATTTCCATTTCTAGATTTTTCTCATCAAACGGTTAAATATGAATGACAGCACTTTATTAACTAATTCTAATTATTCTTAGTAGTTTATGAGTGAATTAACAATTTGTAATGCAGTAATTAATTCGGCCATTAGCATCATTTTCTTTCTATTGAGATCGTTTCCTCGTTTGATGTCACCGTAGAATCAGGACTGTTGAAGTATTGCCACTTTTTTGTCAGCTTCAATGAGAATATTATAACAATTAATTCAATTAATTCACTTAATTCAACAATTGTTATCATTTTGCTTTTACAGACTTGCTCGATTAATAATATTATGCAAAATAAATTATCGTGAAATAGCAGTGTTGTAATTACTCCGCAATATAGACTAAGATTAATTTTTGTTGACATTTTAAGCATCATTATCCCTTAAAAATATCTTCGTTATTAAAAATCAACTTCCCCAAAATGTGCGTTTATCTTCTTTATTTCTTTTTTTTTGTAAAATAAAATGTGAGGACTTGTTTTCGACTGACCCTCGACACGATTTTCACGGTCAGTACGACATGGAAGAGAATCATGCAAACCAAATCCATAATGAGAACCGTGGTGTCAGAGATTTTCACTCCTTCCCTTTTGCTGGATATGAACCCAATTGCCAAATCGATGGTACAATGATAGAAGACGATGAAGAGATTGTTGTATAGCATCACCAGGAAGTACATGTTCTTAATTATTAATATATGCAGTAATAACATTATTTGTGTTTATAAATTTATTATTATTATTAATGATATTATTATTTTATTTGTTTCCTTAAGTGGTAAATTTTATTATTATTATTAATAATATTATTATTTTATTTGTTTCCTTAAGTGGTAAATTTTATCAATCGCATTACACGATTAAATGGACAAATAAATAATTATAAATATTCTCGAATCATACTGATCAACCTGGATTGTCAGAACTGGAAAGTTGTGCCTTTTATCGTAAGTGTGGCAGTTGAGAACACTTAACAAGAATATTCCCATGGAGCATCTCGTCCTATCTATTAAGTACAGGCCCGGGTCCATTGTCAGAGTTATCAAGGCAGCCAAGTAAAGAAAACACTGAAAAATAAAATATAATATTTGGATATAAATCTATTTACGACCTCCTGCAATTTTATTTTTTAAAATTAACAAGTGAGAATGTGATATTTTACCAGGCGAGCGTATTTCCCAACAAAAGAAAGGATCTTTCTTTTAATCATCACTGTTATCCTAAGCGCCTGTTTGGCTTCTGTAACTCTGCTCGGTACTTCTTCTTCGTGGTAAAACATCCTGTACATGTCGTTGAGAATGTACTCTCCTTGTATCAGAAATGACTGAGCACCTAGAAATTAGATTTATAGGACAAAAGCATTTCTGAATTAGTGTGATATCCGCTGCAATTAATTTTTAAGTTTTAAAGTTATACATTGACAGTGTCTCATTTGGTAATTTTGGTTAATGTCCGGTCACCTGCAGCCTCACTAGAAATTAACATTCAGCTCAGCACTTGCGTCATCGACATTTATGTAAACAACTTCCTTGGGGCCGTTGTTGGCTGTTTGTTTTGAAAAGTATCTTTTAATTCCTGACTTAATCGAAAGTTATCTTAACCTTAAATTATCCTCGAAAGTTGAAGTTAAAAAATTATGCCTGGACTTCTGAGAAATGGAAGAGACTCCACTTCGGATCTAAGGTCCAACGCCGACTTGCTCGGTCTTCATCTTTGTGAAGGTTGCTTAAAGTCAAATGAGGAATGTTTGAAGAACCTAAGAGACAATATCAAAGAACATACCGGGCAGCTGAGCGGAATAATGGAAGATGTTCTTAAACAAAGGGACGATTTTGCCAAAGCAGTTGAAGAACAAGGAAAGCTAATCCAGGAACTCAGGCAGAAAATGGATGAGCTCCAAAGGAATTTCAACAAGCAGCTTGAAGAAAATGAGGAAATGACTAAAGAATTGACTTCCATGCTGGAAAGCAAGCTTGAAACTTTGGCCACTGAAGTCAAAACAGTCCAAAGATCCATGGCTGATTTGAAAACAACAGTTGAGGTCAATGATGAAAGAATGAAGAGACAAAATAACATCGTCGTTTTTAATTTGACAGAGAACGATGCAAATTCTAGATCTGAGGATAAAGATGTTATCTTGAAATTGCTAAGGGAACTGACAGACAGGGACATGGGCCAACACGAATTGGAAATATTTAGAATGGGAAGAAGGACTGAAAATGCTCAGAAAGCAAGACCAATCCTAGTAAAGTTTGGAAATGTGAATGCAAAGAATTTAGTTCTTGAAAATGCCTACAAATTGAAGAAAAGTGAGGAATTCAGCAAAGTCATTCTGAACCATGACATGTCCAAAGAGGACAGGGAGGAATGCAGGAAGCTGCTGGCAGAAAAGCAAAAGGAGACCGATCACAAAGGGGCGTTCAGAATCAGGGGGCGACCCGGATCTTGGCGTGCCGTTGCCAACAAAAAGAAATGATTTACGAGGTCAAACTGCCAATTCGAGTTTAATTGGTCAAAATAAGTTAATAATAACATATATTGATGTCGTTTAACTTTTAGTAATAGTTGTATTCTACAGCTTGAGAAGATTGCTTCGAAGTTATGAATCGACATGCTCACGTTACTTCTGCCGTTTTATTCAGTGATATTTGTAATGAAATAATTATACTTTGTATTCTCGGTGAGGCTGATTATCGTTTGGAACAAAAAAATAGGTCGGGTTAGTCGAGTAGCTGCCACTAAATATAATTCCACTTAGTTCGTCAGAGGGCCGACCTGTTCAGTTTGTTTATCATAAATCGTGATGAAATTGTGACTCGACAGTTATGCTATTTATTTGTTAATGGGTTTAATAATAAACCGATTAATATATCGTTGCTGACAACCTTTGCCGATGAAGGACTGATTTGGAAACACGAAGGAGATTTGAGTATCGTCCAGCTTAGATTGAACAATGAAGTGCAGTTTCTGAAAAGCATTTCTGTATTCAAATTTGTGTGCTGTGGTTAAGGTTTAGGTAATAATTGAGGCTTTAACCAAATGCGAGTTATTATAATATCTGAATATGATACGACACCTAACTTTTTAAGGTGTGATAGCAACAAAGAGTCAAAAATTGCTCGCTTTAGTGTGTTGGACATCAATCAATTTTTGAGATTTTTTTGCCTGAGCTTGTGGCTAGGATTCTGAAATTGGTCGAAAACGACCTTTTATTTTAGTCCTTTAGTGGACATGACCACGAGTGGCCGGACCTATACCTGGTTTTCAGTAGCATTTTTTCCGTAAACTTACATAGACATCGAAGGGAAATGTAGCCATTAGCAACGTGGTTTTAAAGACACCATGGAAGAACTTTGTTTCGGTAAGATACGTTTCCAGATTGGTGTTAATGTCGGCTTCTATGAGAGATTCAACCTCGAGTTGCCCCACGATATTTGTAATCATGATTTGAGGATTCCAGTAGCTGTAGAAGTTTGTATCGTTCTTGATGTGCTAAAGCCAAGAGAATAAATACACTTTGCGTATGAAAGGTAATGAAATTATTATAACAATTTAAAGCTGTGATACAAAAGCCTTGGTTTGCTTATGCCTTTTATGGCATAAATAGGCGATAAATTGTTTAAACAGATACAATCGAACCAACCACATCATCAAGAGCTGGTTCGCGCCAACTTATTCTTAAAGTCAACTTGGATTCAAAACAATATCTTTCCACTCTCAATATCGAGATCTGAAAGAGTTCTATTTTCACTGTCTTCTGCAAATAAAAAGCAAATCAATGCGTAAACAAAATGTTCAAATTAAATTTCTGCAATACAAACCTTTCTTATTAAAGTGTTTGATGTGACGAGACTTCTGTCCATTTCGTCTGTTTTGCTAACGATTAGCTTCACACAGTTTTGAACAGAAGGACGTAAATTTTACTTCTCCAATGTTTTAAATGTGTTTAGAATGCGTTATAGCAATAATATAAAATTTATATACATTTCAGTAATGTCATTTTAAAATAATTAATTAAAAAAAATTATGCAGGTAACTTGCCATTCCTGAACATTAAATTCTGTTGAATGCTTATAAACATTGGGGACTGTCTTTGATATCGCGGCTGTTCCTGCCTATTTATTATTAATTTAGGGAAATTTGTAATTATTTTGATACGATTATTTTTTGTCGAAAATTTTTAAAAGCGATTTCTGTGCTTATTGCAATTCATTTATCAATTCGTGTTTTCGGCATCATTAAAACAATATCGGAGATCATGAAACTGTAATTAGTAATATTGCGAAAAGGGGACACATGATGTCGTTAAAGAAGAGGAAGACTATCTCGTCAGATCCGGAGAGAGCGCATAGGATAATTCACATTAATGAAAGTGGCAGCTTCAAACGAGTTAAGAATAAAATCAGGTTAGATTTCTAAAAGATAATAAAAAGTTCTCATCTGTCTGATATCAGGGCGGCATTATGCTTGACTTTTGAATTTTACTGAGGTTTTTTTTATTTTTATTGATGTAACATTAATATTGTAAATAAGATAAACTCTGAGTTATATGGTATTCTTATGTAAGTTATAAGGATGAGAACTTCAATATTTGAGAATAAAAAGCAATTTCTGCAAACATTTCAGCACAACAAAGTACAGCATTTTCAGTTTCATACCGAGATTCCTCTTCGAGCAGTTCCGAAAATATGCAAACATATACTTCCTATGCATAACGTTGCTTCAGGTGAGTAACTTCTTGCATGCTTGTTCCTGAAGATGATGAAAATAATAATTATAATGCTAAGACTCACATCTTGTTGATTATTATCGAATATGGTTGTGGTTTGTTTTAAGCAATGTACGTGGGAATATTGACCACATGTTTGTTGCCATCATGTGATGACCACATGTTTGTTGCCATCATGTGATGACCACATGTTTGATAAAAATATGACTGAATTCAATGCTTTCCCAATAAATGATAAAATCATTCACATGATGAATAGCAATTAAGGATGATTATAGGTTGCTCATCTATCGGGAACATTGTTCCCTTCGGGCATCCTTTGGTATCATTTACTCGCGGTCCTTATATTGTTATTTGTGTTATATTGCTGATACCAAGAAAACAATAAATCAAATCAAATCATGATGTTGACCCATGAACTTAAGACTTAAATGACATCGTCTCGTTCACTCATCCAGCAAATACCCGATGTCTCCCCCACCGGTCGGTTCACGACCCTGGTTCCACTCTGCATCATCCTCAGCATCTCTGCTGTCAGGGAAATCATAGAAGACCTGGTACTTTTTTTTGATAAATTGGATTTTTGTTGATATTATTATTATTATTATTATTTTAATATTATATATATAATAAAACTTGATATTATTTTAATTATACTATCATTATTATATAATGTAATGATACTACTAGTATTATACTATTATAATCATTAGATCACTGTTGTTGCTAGGAATATGGATCAATTCCATTTCTAGATTAGACTGTTACTAGAATATTTATGATAAATTTTATGTATTTTATCATTGCCATGTAGGCCACTACTATAAGTCAGTGATAAAAGCATGATATGATGATAACCAAAGGATGCATTAATGATACCATTCATTAATGATACCTAACAATATCATGGTAATGATACCCTGTTAGGATAGTGATATATTAGAAATGCCATGGTAATGATACCCTGTTAATGTAACTCTTAGGTTAGTGATAGATTGATAGATTAACGATGCCATGGTAATGATACCACTACAATGATAACAATATCACGTCGATCTCAGTTGCGCAATTGCTTTGTTAGAAAAGAAAAAGATCGGACGATGCAACCAACAGTAAAAAAGTGCCAGGTGATTATCGTTCTTGGTTATTTGTTATTATTATATTGTTATTATGTTTATTATTATTTATTATTATATTTGTTATTATTATATTGCTATTATTACTTGTTATTATTTGCTATTATTACTTGTTATTATTTGTTATTATGTTTGTTATTATTATATTGCTATTATTACTTGTTATTATTTGTTATTATGTTTGTTATTATTTGTTATTATGTTGTTATTATTTGTTATTATGTTTGTTATTATTTGTTATTATATTTGTTATTATTTATTATTATGTTTGTTATTATTTGTTATTATTTGTTATTATGTTTGTTATTATTTATTGTTATTATTTATTATTATGTTTGTTATTATGTTTGTTATTATTTATTATTATGTTTGTTATTATCATTTGTTAATGATGATTGGTTATGACTAATTATGACTTTCTGGGACTTAAGAGCCACTCTTGAGATTGTATTTTTTCAATAATTTCTGATTGTCATTTAATTGGATGAATATAACTAACCTTTCATTTTGATAAAAAAAAGGTTGTTTTAATAAATAATAATAACGATAAATAAAAATAATAATTAATAAATAAATAACAATAATTAATTAATTAATAACCTTTTGCAATTAATATTGTAAGAAAGATAGTTTTGCTATATGTCATTTTAATTAAACTATTTTTAACGTTCATAATTAAACAAAAACACTAAAAATACGCATTAATAATATTATTAGTCCTTAATTATTTACAATACTTATGATATATAATATTTATAATTTATTATTATTAATGACAATATCAATAAACTCACAGTTAATGACAATATCAATAAATTCACAGTTAATGACAATATCAATAAACTCACAGTTAATTATTTACAATAATAATAATAATAATAATAATAACGACAACATTAATAAATTTGCCAGCCATGACTCACGACGGGACCTGGAAGATCTGCACGTGGGCGGAACTTCGGGTCGGTGACGTGGTCCAGGTGTCGAATGACGAGTACTTCCCTGCCGATCTCATCATCCTCTCTTCCAGGTGATTGTCTTCCTCTTCTTTCCATCCGTTCGTCTGTCCGTCCGATGCTGATGTCAATTATGACGCACGTCGACTAGTGCTCGGTCTAAGTCTAAAGAGTTATGTTTCTGTCAATACGTATATAAATGTATGTAAATATGTAAATATATGCAAAGCCTCATAGCAAGCTTCTATGGTTTGTGTTAGAGGAAATTTTTTTTATCAATCAAGAAGTGTAGACATGAGAGAAGTGTAGGATGGTTTTGAATATGAAATGTCATGTCTATTGACATGACTAACAACATGGAGGAGGGAAAATCACTGAGTCAACACTACTTCTTGCAAGCATTGCAACAGTGAAAGCAGAATGACCTCAAAATGCAGAACCATCTGCCAAGATGGTGGGATGTTGCTTGCTCCTGGAAAGGGGCAGAAATGCATAAGAAATTGGTTGAACTGTTGAATGACCTTCAATGTTCAAGTACTCAGCAGTTTATAAAAGTAAAGTTGAGTACTAATCCACATTCTAGACATTGGATTGTGGGATTTTGAAAGTGTTTTCCTTGAATCGGATGTTTCCTTTGGATGGATTCCATTGTAGTTGCTGCTGCCGTTGTAATGCTTGTTGTAAACAACTGTCTTTTATGTTAGCAGTTCCCAAACCACAATCATCCATCACTTCTGAGTTGTTTGTGGTTTGAAAATGTTTGCCTGGGAAGTCATCCAGAAATGGTTTCTCGTAAAAATAATGTCGTAAACAACGTCGAGACGATCGGAAAATCCGGAGGTTTTTCCGAGCGACTTTATTTCTTTTGAACTTTTGTTTTTATTTTATTTTGCAATTTTTCTGTCTGATCTCAAATGTCTGACCTGAAAGAAGGCAAAAATGAAAGACAGCATTTGAATTTAAAAATATTTTGAAGAGCATTTCTAATTAATTAATTAAATCAATTAGTTACAGGATCTAATTTTGGGAATGTTTGATTCAAAGCTTCTGTCGATGAATTTTGTTTGTAATAAATAATAAAACGTTTTAATAACTTACATGGAAGTGTTGCTGTTAATTTTATGTAATTATGATCTTACGAAATCTGTCCCTGACTGATCTTGTTTTTTTTTGTAATACGTAATTTATTAACAATAATGATAATTAATAAGATATATAATAATAGTAGTGATTATTAATAATATTAATTATGATAATAATTATTAAATAAGAATTATTTAGTTCACATGTTTAATGGAATCATATTTTAAAAAGGTATTTTCTTTTTTTTTTAAATATAAGAATTAAATGCCAATCATTTCTCTCATCTTCTCATTGTGTGTTGTTGTCAGTGAACCAACAGGGATGTGTTACATTGAAACATCAAATCTCGACGGAGAGACAAACTTAAAAGTCCGACAGGTACGTAAAAATAGAGTCCGTCTTTCGAGCCTTTGATAGTCTATTAAGTGAATTCATTAATAATTTATGAGTAATTTATGAATAATTTGTAAATAAATTAACGAGTGAGTGAATGAATGAATGAATGAATGAATGAATGAATGAATGAATGAATGAATGAATGACTTACATGCTGACATGTCGTTTTTACAGATCATTAATTATTCGCTCTTTGTGAAATTAGGTCTTGTTTTTCTGATGTAAATATCCATCCAAGGACCATCCATCTATCCATCCATACATCTGATTATTTTGCTTATATATATGTCCATCCATGCCCATCTATCCATCTGCCCCTCATCCACCCAGCCAGTCATCTGTCTATCCATCCATCCATCCATCCATCCATCCATCCATCCATCCATCCATCCATCCATCCATCCATCCATCCATCCATCCATCCATCCATCCATCCATCCATCCATCCATCCATCCATCCATCCATCCATCCATCCATCCATCCATCCATCCATCCATCCATCCATCCATCCATCCATCCATCCATCCATCCATCCATCCTTCCAGTGCCTGGACACTACATCAGACCTGATCGAGCACCAGCACATGTCCGAGACTTCGATGAGGATCGAGTTGGGAAACCCGAACAAGTTCTTGTACGACTTCGTTGGAAACCTCCAAGTCAACGAGGAATTGTTGGTTGATGTTGCAGTTGTTGGAGCGATTGATTGAAGGATTGTAAACATTGGAGTGGTTGATTGAAGGATTGAAAGTGTTGGAGTGGTTGATTGAAGGACTGTTCAAATGGATGAATGAAAGATCTGCTTGTAATTGAATTAAGATTTTGGATTCTAAGCAAATCAAAATTCTCAACTTATTCAATGCACTGGTTATCATATATTAAAGCTTATTTTTTTAAATTAAATGGGATTTAATCTGAAATAATGTAATTTGTTATTAATTTGTTGGATTTATTGAGTTTGATGGGGGTTAAAGGATTATATGATTTGTTGACATCACTGAAATGAGTTTAAATCAACATTTCCTCTTCATTCCTTCTTCACATTCCCCAGGATCTCCCCAATCGGTGTCGAACAGTTGCTACTCAGGGGAGCCAGACTCAAGAACACCAAGTGGATTTTCGGTCAGCCATTTTTTCCCCCGCTCGTTCTGTCTTGCGACAACATTAGCATAATTTATGACAAATAAATATGATAATCAAATCACGTCCTGCTACCGAAACAATTCCGGAACGGAAGATTCCCAGATGGAGATGTCGGCTTGCACCGAGCGACCTTGTAATCTTAACAGATGTTGATGGGATATTTATAGTACTGGGGAATTCAAGGAATGTTTTTATTTGAACCTGCTTCATGAGCGGCTTTTAATTAATGTAATTTCATCACGTAATTAATAATTAATCAGTAATCAATAATTAATAATTACTTAATTACAATGTAATTAATAACGTTACATGCTTTATTGAGACTTTTAAAATAATTTTAATTGCAATTATTTCATTATTTTCATTCTTTAACATTCACAACCGTCAGGTTTTGCCCGTGAATTTTTTCTTTTTCCAATTTTGTTTTTTTTTGTTATTGTTTTTATTTATTTTGGTGACTCCAAAAATACGAATAAAATAAATAATTTATTAAAATTAAAATTATATTAAGATAATTACATTATATTATAATAACTATAATTATGACAGGGTCGTCAACATTACAATTAATCATTTAATTATTAATTATTATCGATTATAATTATAAAACCATCTCTCAACAGGCGCCATAGCCTATGCCGGCTACGAGACGAAGTTGATGCTCAACTCGAACAAGATTCCACTGAAGAGGTCGTCGGTGGACAGGGTCGTCAACAGGCAGGTGGGTCTCGGGGGACAGGTGCAATCCAGGTGCAGTCCAGGTGCACCGCAGCACGACTCTCCCCTGGCTTTCCCTAGCAAATGAACAAATAAATTTATCGATTGAAATTGATTTATTAAACAAATAAATGAAAAGTTGTTGGAAAATGATGAACAAACAAGTCCATTGCATGGCATCTGAGATGATCGGTGCCTGATTGATTGATTGATTGATTGATTGAATGATTGAATGATTGATTGATTGATTGATTGATTGATTTCTTTTTTAAAAGAATAAAAGTTAATAAATTATTTATGAAAATTTATGAATAAGTCATTAATTGAGATCAATTAATTAATTGCTTAGTAATTTTTAAAACATCTCACCAGGTGCTGATGATGTTCTGCCTACTCCTCATACTGTCCTGGGTCAGTGCCCTGGGGTCCTATTTCTTCAGCAGTTCACTTGAGTTAAGCCACTGGTACATTGGGTTCAAAGGTTAAACAACCATCAATGATGATGATGATGACGACCTTTGATGGAGATGATAATGATCACATTTATGAAGATGATGATGATAATGATGGTCACAATTATGATTATGATGGTGTTGAGGCACAGCTTATCAGAATCAAATCATACTAGACTTTTGTGTTTTCTGGAATATAACTTGAAATGAAATTATAATTTATTAAAAAATAATTTCAAGTAATTTGATTTTTAAAAAATAAATAAATTCACTTCATGAACTGAAACTTATTTAAGAACTTGAATTCATTTATGAACTTGGACACTTGAACTATTGAACCCCTGACCTTTTAAACCCCTGACCTTTTGAACTCTTTCCCTCCAACTCAGATGACAACTTGTCCAGCAACCTGCTGTACAGTCTGTTGACATTCCTCATCCTGTACAACAACCTCATTCCAATCAGCCTGCAAGTCACACTGGAGATGGTCAAGTTCCTGCAGGCCATCTTCATTGGATGGGTAATTATGATAATGATGATGATGGTAGTAGTGGTGGTGATGACGACAGTGATAGTGATAATTATGGAGATGGCGACAATGATGATGATAATTATAATGATAATTATGGAGATGATGATGATGAACTTTGAAGGACCTGGACATGAACTATGAACCCACGAAAACACCTGCGGCAGCTCGGACGTCCAATCTCAACGAGGAACTGGGACAGGTGACCTGTGATTTATTAAATAAATTATATTTATTTTTTTAATATTCTATAATCATTCACTTCTCCTTTCACTATTTCATTAAGTCTGCAATTTGTTACATGTTCAATCAATCAATCAATCAATCAATCAATCAATCAATCAATCAATCAATCAATCAATCAATCAATCAATCAATCAATCAATCAATCAATCAATCAATCAATCAATCAATCAATCAATCAATCAATCAATCAATCAATCAATCAATCAATCAAACAATCAATCAATCAACCAATCAATCAATCAACCAGTCAATTTAATTCCTAGGTAAAGTACATCTTCTCTGACAAGACTGGCACTCTTACCTGCAACATCATGACACTCAAGTACTGTTATGTGGGAGGCACAACGTACTGGTAATGTCAATCTGCATTGAATTGAGCACTTGATAATATGATAATGATATAACAATATAATAATATAATAATATGTCCAAATAATTGGTCCACCTATGACTTCATTGTATGTCCAATGAGCACAGAAGTCTTGAGTTCAAGACCCAGGCTTTCCTGGTCAAGACTAAGCCAGGCTTGAGATTGACTTAGCAATAAATTAGTTTTTTTGCTTATATTTATTATTTAACCTATTTGGATCTTTATGGATCCTCTTGGCCTCTTAGGTTGTTAAGATGTTATTTTTACTAGTTAGTTAACAAAGAAGTTAACTGTTTATTGCATTTTTTTCAATAATTTACATAATTACATAATAACGTTACATAATAAGATATCGTTTTGGAACATTATTTCACATGAATTTACTGGAAATATATTTCTTTTCTTTTTAAATGAAAATTTTAGGAAAGACTTTGTGGAGAAAGAGGATGAACTGTCTGACAAGTAAATTAAGCTTTGATTGGTTGTTGCTGATGCTGCTGTAGTGCTGTTGTTGGCATTGATGTTGTTGTTGCTGTTGTTGTTGTTGGTGGTGGCATTGTTGTTGGCATTGTTGTTATTATTGTTGTTATTGTTGATGCAACACTAAACCAACTAAATAACTTGTTTAAGCATTAACTAAATCATAGTTTGGCATTTTATGGTTGACCTTGTTTTGGTCTTTTTGATTGGACCAAATGTTGACTCTCTTGAATGCCAATCTCTTGAATCTGAGCTGGGGTTTTACCACTTGTGGTTGTTATCAACATGACTGGGATTTTTGGTCAAACACTTGGTTAATTATTAATAACATTAGTTGTTGAATTATGTTAAATTATTCGTAAAATCAGAAATGATTTCAAATTTTTTCAGACCTCCCGCGAAAGAAGACGCGTACGTCATTGTTTTCTGTTGTTGCCGTTGTTTAAGTGCTTCAAAATATTTAAACGTCTCCTAATATTATAATAATTAGCTTACTTTAAATGTTAACAACGACAATCGGATAATTATCGTTTAGGTTAGTTACTGCTGTTATTTATTTGTTTAATCATCGACTCATTATAATAATTTATGCACCACAACAGAGCAAAGAAAGTGGTCTCAAGCAACGAGACTTTAATAAGCAGGCAGGCATTCAACTTATTGATGAATGATTGATTTGCCCACAATAATTGATTAATTATTCATCCGTCCATCCATGCATGCATGCATCCATCCATCCATCCACCAACCCACCCACCAATTCCTTTATTCATTTATCAATGCTGATCCCGAAATAAATGGAAATATTTAATTTATTAATAACAATAATAATAATAATAATAATAATTGCATTATTATCGATGCGAATATTTTATTAAATCACCCGATCAATGATGACCACCACTGGAGTCATGCACGTCAAGAATTTGAAAGTTGTTTAACGAACTGCTAACAATCTTTTGCTAACGAGTTTTGTTTTGCTTTGTTTTGCTTTGCAAGTGATCCTGAGATGAAGGTGTTGAGTGCAACTGAAGTCAGGTGAGCTGGTGGAATGCGACGTGTTGCTGTTGCCATTGTTGTTGTTGTTGTTGTCATCGCTGATGCTGCTGTTGTTGTAGTTGTTGTAGTAGTAGTAGTTGTTGTTGTTAATGTTGTTGATGTAATTGTTATTGTTGTTGTTGTTGTTTTTGCTCTATGTCATGATTCTCACTTGGTAAACTACTTTACAAAAGTGTAAAACAACGAAGATGATGATTATTGTTTTCAACTTTGTTGATGTGGAACTTTGGGAAGGTGTCTATTGATTCTTAATGGAAGCCGTAGTTGATAATTTGGAAAAATAATTTAAAGTAACAATAAAAATAGTTAAATTAATAATATATATATTTATGATAATTATATTTTGTTAATAATTATTATAATTAATTATGGGAGGAAATAATTAAGTTTGAAATATTTGAACAGCCTGAAGAGAACTTCAAGTGGTGCCCTCATGAAAAACAGGATTGTACGTACTTGTTATTGAAAATAATTAAATGCAATAAATAATTATCTAAATTATATTATTTACCATAAATAATTAAAATAATAATTAATAATTTCGGCAAAAGTTTCAATTTCTTTCATTTAAAAATTAAAATAATTCCACCAAATGAATTTCTAAATTTAGTTTTAACTGAATTAATTAATTAATTTAATTGTTTAAATAAATAAATAAATTTTTATTAATTAATTTATAATTTAATTAATTCTTATTTATTAATTTATTATTCAATTAATTTTTAATTAATTAATTAATTAGTTTAAATAAATTGTTTAAATTAATTAGTTAATTAATCAATTGTAATCCAAATGGAATTAAATAAATAGAATTAAAATTAAATTGAAATTAGATTTTTAAACAAAGATTGTAGAGATTATTATTTTCTTATTGCAATTGAAACAAAAAACATTCTTTCAAAAAGAAAAAGAAGGAAGTGTACGACTTCATGGTGATGTGTGCCATTTGTCACACGGTGGTGCCTGAGGTTGGAGCCAAGAAGGAGATCATTTACCAGGCTGCAAGTCCCGGTAAGATGCGTTGCACCGTTGTTGTTGAGATATAAGTTGTTGTTGTTGCCAACAACGTTGTTGTTGTTGAGATATAAGTTGTTGTTGCTGAGATATAAATTGAACTATAAATGGACACTTTTAACCTAATTACTCCATTTTGAAGACCATTAATGAAAGTATGAATGAATGAATGAAACAATGTACTTTAACTGCAGTGCTAAAAAAGATTTTTAATGCCTGCTTTTTGTTTGTTTCTTTTCTGAGACGAGAGAGCCCTGGTCATCGCTGCTAAAAAGGTTGGATTTGAGTTTGTCAAGCGGTCGAAGGACTCCATCACCATAACCTTGGTGGGTTTTGATAACAATCATCATCGTCATAGTCGTCGTCGTCATCATCATTTGAGCACCTTATGAAGTGCTGTACTAAATAATTGTTATCACATCTTCTATCTGATGTCTGATTTCT
This sequence comes from Hirudinaria manillensis, assembly GCA_034509925.1. Lineage (NCBI taxonomy): Eukaryota > Metazoa > Annelida > Clitellata > Hirudinida > Hirudinidae > Hirudinaria > Hirudinaria manillensis. The sequence continues at coordinate 2,125,577 of CM067532.1, read as the reverse complement.
TATCAGGCGGACACCAATGTCGCAATAGACTTTTTGCCTCCATTGCCTTTTAAAATCTACCTTCAATAATATGTTAATAATAATAACAATAATAATAATAACAACAATAATAACAAAAAGTAATAATAATACTAATAATGACAATAATAATAATAGTAACAATACCAATAACAACATAATAGTAATAATAATAATTGCAGACCTAGTTTATGGGCAATGACTGTAGCAATCGATTGTCGATCGTTGATTGTTTTTCAATCAATTTCAATCAATCCAGGATGGCAAGGAGATCGTCTACAAACTGTTGAACGTCATTGAATTCACCAGCGACAGGAAGAGGATGACGGCCGTCGTCAGGGATCCGAAGAACAACATCAAGGTCTTGATCAAGGGGGCCGTGAGTAATTGACTATTAATTTGTTAATTAAAATAATAAAAATAATAATAACTATGATGATGATGATGATAATAATAATAACGGTAATGATAATAATAATAATAATAATAATAATTTTAACAACAATTGTTTCCTTAACTATCTGGGCATTTATCTTTTTTTGTGGATAATAGGCAGATGTTCCCTTCTATCGTTCAATCCATTTCCTTTGGACGGATTTAAATGGGATTTTATTTATTTTTTGTATTTGTTTTTTATATCCATTTTATCCATTATTTTTATATCCCTTTAAGACTCAATAAGTTTTCCTAACTCGTTAAGAAATTATTCGATAATTGATTGATTGATCGTTATTTCTGCGAATTAATTTATTTCTTCAAACGATAATCGCAGGTTAATTTAATGTCGGTCGAAAGGGAAAGTTTAAAACCTTTGGTTTTGAACAATATATTTTAACTTTAACAACTTCCATTATTTAACTTTATGGCATAGGAGAATGAAATTAATTAATTAATTATTTACTTATTTAATTATTAATTATTATTAATTAATTAAATTATTATTATTATTAGTTATTATTATTATCAATTTAAACTGCAGGACAGCGTCATCATGGAGCTGCTGACGGACGGCGACAAAATGAAAAGTGCCATCAATGAAAGGTTGACCGCCTTCTCCACTCTCGGTAAATAATCAGATGATGATTATGGTAATGATGATGATGATGATTGTGATGATGATGTTGATGATGGTAATGATGATGGTGATGTTGATGATGGTGTTGATGATTTTGATGATGATGGTTATATCTCTTAAAAAATAACATCAGAAATGTTAAATGCCTGTCTTGTTAAATGCCTTCATTGACATCTTTCTCCTTATGATCACCATCATCATCATCATCATCATCATCGTCGTCATGAGTGGTCACCATCATTACTATCATCAACATAATCATCGCAATGACCTTCCAGGTTTAAGAACTCTCTGCTTTGCCCAGAAGACCATGCCCCAGGCGGATTACGACGAGTGGAACAAGAAGTTTTACGAGGCCAGCATCTCATTGGTCGACAGGGACAAGAACCTGGAAAGTGTGGCCAATGAAATCGAGAAGGTTCGAAGGAACGACGAGCGACGTCGCCTCTTTAATGTTTCTTCCCCCGAGATCCGTGCCGGTCGGAAGGTCTAGGGTCCTAAACCCGGATTGGGACGGCAACTCACTCTCTCGCTCACTCACTCACTCACTCACTCACTCACTCACTCACTCACTCACTCACTCACTCACTCACTCACTCACTCACTCACTCACTCACTCACTCACTCACTCACTCACTCATTCACTCACTCACTCACTCACTCACTCACTCGCTCGTAGCGACCTAGTCTTCGAGGAGTCTCCCGCTTTGTAGACAAGCCGATTGCAAAATTGATTGCACCTAATCTCTAATAAAATTCTTCAAATTTAAAATAGTCACAAACCGTGCATATGATTTGAGTGTTACTCATGAATAATTGATTAGACTGCCGACTCACGATTTTCGTTTTTCCGACGCAGGATTTGTCTTTCGTCGGAATATCGGCCATAGAGGACAAGTTACAGGATGTTAGTGAACTTTTAAAAATAATAATTTATTAATTTATTAATTTATTTATGTGAAATCGATGTTTAAAAAAAACATCCATCCTGATCTGATTTATCTATTTATGCAACTTATCTTATTTGATTGATTTTAACTAATGAAAGGGAAAATAATTTCGTTGATAATTGCAAATGTATCAAAATAATAAAATGAATTATTGCATTAACCGCTTATAATATTAAGTAACAAGATAATAACAAATTGTTTAAAACCCAAGGGAGTACCAGAAACAATATTCAGTCTCCTTCAAGCTGGCATCAAAATCTGGGTTCTGACAGGAGACAAACAGGAAACTGCCATCAACATAGGTTCGATTGCTCACTCACTCACTCACTCACTCACTCACTCACTCACTCACTCACTCACTCACTCACTCACTCACTCACTCACTCACTCACTCACTCACTCACTCACTCACTCACTCACTCACTCACTCACTCACTCACTCACTCACTCACTCACTCACTCACTCGCTCGCTTAGTAATTTTACCTTTTGTTTCTCCTGCAGGTGTATCCAGCCAGTTGATAACTTCTGACATGGAAATCATAAAGTTTAACCACAAATCCCTCCAGGTACAACTGGGAAATTCATTGAGGCGTGCATGCGTGGATTTAACAATTCACTCTCCGACGGATTCATCCGCATTTATTTTTGTGCAGTCATTAAGAAATCATTTTTATGATTTAATGATCTGAAACAACAACAACAACAACATTAATAGCATTAATAATATTATAATGCATTAATATTAATAAAGCATTAATATTAATATTAATAAAGCATTAATATTAATATTAATAAAGCATTAATAATATCATAATGCAATTATGCATTATGAATATTTAAGTGGAACAGCAACAGTAACACGATATAAGGATGTGTTATGTATACAAATATATGTATTATGTGGAATAATAATAATAATAATAATATATTATGATTCGACACACACACACACACACGCATGCATACACTCACAGGACACGAAGTCTGCCATCAATATGATGAAGTTGAGAGGGTCCTGGAAGCCCACTGGCATGAGGCACAAGGAGGAGGCCATTATCATTGATGGCAAGGTATGGTGGTGGTGGTTGTGGTTGTGGTGGTTGTGGTGGTTGTGGTGGTGTTGGTGATGATGACAACGACGATGGTGATGATGACTATGGTGACACCAATGACAATGATGACATTGACAATGTCGATGCCAGTGGTGGTGACTTTTGTTGGTGGCAAAAAACAAATCCTACGAAACTGATTTGATTTTCTAAAAATAAGAACGTACGTCGCGTTTCCCTCGCAGACCTTGACCTTTGCCCTCGTCCCCGACTGCACCCGCGACTTCTTCAATTTGGCTTCCCGGGCCAAGGTGAGTAAATGCTAATCATTGTGTACGAGCTCATTATAATTTTCTATGATAATGAGTTGAGGTTGAGGCTTTGATGACATTGACAATGATGGCAAGCAAATATTTGTAATAGTTTCAACGTGGACTCTTAGGTCCCGATACAACTCGAGCTCATTATAATTTATTATGATTATCAGCGATGCTAATGAAGTTGAGATAGTGATGATTATGAGGATTAATTAATTAATTTAAATTATTAATTAATTAATTAATTAATATTATTTTAAATAATAATTAATTTAAATTAATTAATTAATAATTAATTAACGCTCGAATAATCTCAGGTCGTGATCTGCTGTCGGGTGTCGCCGTCGCAGAAGAGCGAAATAGTTCGACTGGTGAAGGAAGAGAGGAAGCACATCACGCTCGCCATCGGGGACGGTGCCAATGACGTTGGCATGATTCAGGTGATGATTGTGATGGTGCTGGTGGTGGTCATGGTAATGATTGTCATGGCGTTGGTGGTAGTCATGGTAATGATTGTCATGGTGGTGGTGGTGATGATTGTGATAAGGACAGTGAATGATGGAGATGCTTATAGGGCTGGTGAGTTTGATGTATGGATATTGGTTTAGAATGGGTTGCTTGTGATGGAGATTTGAGAAGTTGCAAATGAATTAGAGCTGTTGCTGCTAATAATGATGATGATGATGATGATGACAGGACTTAAAAATATTACTAGGAAGCTCACGTGGGGATTGGAATTTCTGGACAAGAAGGACTTCAGGCTGTCTGTGCTTCGGATTACTCCATTGCTCAGGTGGGATGATGATGATGATGACAATGTGAATTTTTATTCTTGAAATTGAATTAAAAAGTTGGGCAATAATGTCCCTGTCCACAACATTAGTGCCATCAGTGCTTGTCATCTTTTTTTTATCATATTTACTATTATACTACTATTGTCATCATCATCACCACCACCATCATCATCATCAACACTACCATCATCATCATCATCAACACCACCACCATCATCATCATCAACACCATCAGCATCATCATCAACAACAGCACCACCACCAACATCATCAACACTACCATCACCACCAACATCATCAACACTACCATCACCACCAACATCATCAACACTACCAACATCATCATCATCATCATCCATCTCTCACTCCTTCCTGCAGTTCCGCTTCCTCCGCAACCTATTGCTGGTCCACGGCCATTGGAACTACGACAGGGTCACGAAGTTGATTCTCTTCTCCTTTTACAAGAACATCTGCTTCTACTTCATTGAGGTTCCACCCCCTCCCCCCCAGCATTTCATAATTATTAAGATAATTATCTTTATTTATTTGCCTTCATCCATAATAAAAATAAAATAATTATTAATATTTGTTATTAAAACCATATTATTAATATTAAATAATAATATTAAACCTTTTATTATTAATGTCATTTTATTTGTATGATTATTATTATTATTTTTATTATTACATAATAATTCAACTTGTACATTGTTTTGGAAACTCACTTTCAGTTCTGGTATGCCCTGTTGAGTGCATTCTCAGGTCAAATAATATTCGAGAGGTGGACGATTGGTCTCTACAATGTGGTTGGTAAAATTAATTATTACTTAAAATAATATTAATTACTTAAAATAATATTAATTAATTAAAATAATATAAACAACTTTTGATCACAGATAATTAGTTTTTTGATGTTAGGTTAATAGAATTTTTGGCAGTGGAGTATCCAGTATTTCCTGAATTTTAATCTAAAATCATGCTATAAGGTGACTGGAAAGGAAAAGTAGAAATGGAATTCAAAGTGTAATTGTATCGTAATGTAACCCTGGAAATCATAATCATGCGTGTGACCATCACTCTATCTCTACCTCCACCATACACCCACCCTTCACCCCCCCAGATATTCACGGCCATGCCACCAGTGGCAATAGGTATCTTTGACCAGGTCGCCTCCAAGGAAACCCTTCTGTCCAATCCGCAGCTCTACAAGATGCCCCAGAGCAGGGCCATGTTCAATGTCAAGGTTGTTCGTTGGCTCTTTTCATACAAGTGGTTGATTGGTGTCCTTTAAAAAAATGGTGACCTTAAAGTGGTGACATTAAAGCTGGTGACTTCAAAATGGTGACATTAAGATGGATATTAAAGTGGTTGTATTAAGGAGGTGACTTCAAAGTAGTGCTATTAAAGCTGGTGACCTCAAAATGATGACCTCAAAGTAGTGATATAAATGAGGTTGTACTAAAGAGGTGACCTTTAAAGTAGTGATATTAAAGCTGATGACCTTTAACCCAATGACCTCCAAGTTCGATTCTCCACCAGGTCTTCTGGATGTGGTGCCTCAACGCCATCTACGTCTCACTGATCGTGTTTTGGATTCCTTGCGGTGCCATGCAGCATGGTGATTTTTTTGTTTTGTCTCTCTTTTTTGGGAATTTTTCATGGAATTGTTGAGCAGATCATTTTCATCAGTGTCCAAATGAATTTATGCTTCTGATGATTAGTTGTTGTTGTTGCAGAGATTTGTAAATTGTTATCCTTGTTAATAAATATTTAAATATTCATGTACAGAGATGATTAAATCTAACTGGAATGATGTAACCCATAACAATAATATTATTAATAATAATAATAATAATAATAATAATAATAATAATAATAATAATAATAATAATAATAATAATAATAATAATAATAATAATAATAATAATAATAATAATAATAATAATAATTTCAACCAACCCATCCCTCCAAAACCTTTCTATCCATCTATAATCACCTTAGTATTCTGACTTCATATAGTTGGTATGACTCATAACCCCTTCATGTTCAATGGTATGACCCATAACCCCTTCATGTTCAATGGTATGACTCATAACCCCTTCATGTTTAATGGTATGACCCATAACCCCTTCATGTTCAATGGTATGACCCATAACCACATTCAATGGTTTGTTTTTCTCCACAGACAACATCTTCCCTGATGGCAAGACCTCCTCGTTGTTGTACGTGGGAAATGTTGTTTATTCGGTACGTGGATTGCATTGTTACCTGGTCGTTAATTGATACTGATTTTAATGTTATTATAAATTATTAAATTTAATTTAATACGAACAAATATTAATTATAAATATTAATTTAATGGTTTTAATATTATTAAATTTAATTTCATATGAACAATTATAAATATTAATTTAATAATGGCTTAATTTATTAAACCCGTTCGGGTTTACCACGTCCAACGTTGACCCATCGCAATCTCTCGAAACAGATCGTCATCATCACAGTCGCTTTGAAGGCCCTCATTGAGATGAACTATTGGAATCTAGTCAGTTTGTTTAGTCACTGATTTACATTTAGTATTATTAGCACATTAGATAATTTGTGATGTGCAAAATAATAATAATAATAATAATAATAATAATAATAATAATATTGGTTGTACAATGTAGGCATATATAGGCTAACCAGACGAATGCAAGCAGCAGTAATGCTTATCAATGGTTTCTGCATTTTGCTTTTCAACTCAACCCTGGCACTCTCAGGGTGTACCCTTGGGTGGGGCTGCAGTTTGGGTAGGGGGCTGTGCAAATAGCAATCTAGCGAGAGGTGCATTCACATACCATCAGGGCAGACTTTGGCACCTGTAAGATTGGCTAAATAAAAATAAAAATAATAATAATAATAATAATAATAATAATAACAATATTATTATAAATTGATGTTTAACTTAAGTTGGTTTGAATTAATTCCTGTGTAAACATTGAAACCCTGATTGGATGGTTCCATCACAGATGGTTCTCCTGTTGACCCTGGGTAGTATGGTTCTGTGGATCGTATTCCTCCTCATTTACTGCAACCTTTGGCCGAGGATCAAGTTCGCCGAGTTCATGGTCGGAATGGTGGGTGGAGCCTGTTTATAATTATCAAGTCATTTACATATTTGCTTGATAACTTTTGGGAATGGTGGGTGGAGCCTGTTTATAATTATCAAGCTTTTTACATATTTACTTGTTAACTTCTGGGAATGGGTGGAGCTTGTTTATGTTTACTTGTTACCTGTTAATCAAGCTACCTGCATATTTAATTGATCAATACTTAATAACGTTTACTGTTGCCAATCCTACCTAACACTAATTTATTTGTTTGCTTTTATCCTTAACCATTTGTAATGCTAAGACATCTTAATAAGTCATCTTAAGACATCAAATGTATGACTCACTGTCTGGAAAGACTTTGAGAATGTCCATTTAGTCTCTCTGCGATGTTATAAAGTTTTACAAGTTTGTTTTTGTCTCTGGAAGATAATTTATTTTTACAAATAAATATTGACAAATAATTCTCTTTAATAAGTACGTATTTTCTTGGTCATTACTTATTACATTATCATTGTTTACCTGTTCATAATGTTTATTTGAAAATATTTAACTGGTCATCAGTTACACTCACCAGTATTGACTGTTTGTCAATGCACCTGAACACTTACCTGTTCACTACCTGTAATCTAATAAGGTAAACAATCATCGCTCGTTCACCAAACACAGGACCACTACCTGTTCTCGTCTCCGATGTTTTACCTGCAACTGCTCATCGTACCTGTTGCTGCACTTCTCAGGGATGTCGTCTGCAAGATGTGAGCGCGTGCTTCGTGATTTCACGATGCCGTCAAGAAATATGAAATTAATTAATAATTGGTGATGATAATAATACTATTAATTAATTGATATATCGACTTCATGATGCCGTCAAGAGATAAATAAATAAATAAATTGATTAATTAATAATTTATTAATAATTGGTGATGATAATAATATTATTAATAAACTAATTAATTGAAATTTCTACTTCGTTTCAGAATCTACAAGAATAGACTCGAGCATCATCCAAGGTCAGGAAACTAATTTTGTCGTTCTTTGCTGCCATGGTAACCTTTGTCACAAGGGAGGGGGGGTTAACCATGGCATCTTGGGGTCTTGGCTTGATGTTCAGCAATGGTGGTGGTGGTGGTGGTGGTAGTGATGATGATTGTGCTGCTGATGATGATGATGATGGTGGTGATGGTGTTGATGATGGTAGTGGTGGTGATGATGATAATTATGTTTCTGAATGAACTCTTGAGACCTACATCACATTTTGTTTCATCTCCGATGAGAGCTTCTTTGTGTTTTTTATTGTTGTTGTTGTTGACAATGATATTATTAATTCTAACTATTTATTTATTTTTATCTTATTAATTCTAACAATTTATTTATTTTTCTTTTCTTAATTTTAACAATAATTTATTTATTTTTCTTTTAATTCTAATTAAATTCTAATTGTAATTAATTCTAACAATAATTCATTTATTTTTCTTTGAGTTGCTTCTGTGCATTCTTTGCAGCATCCTGGTGTCCAGTTCTGGCGAAGGAAACGATTCTAACGTCCAGTCGAGAGGCAAGCGAGACTTTGGATTACATATTAATTTATTAGTTAATTAGAAAACAAATTAGTTATTTATTTTATTAGTTATTTTTAAACAATTTTAGAAGAAATTTCATTGTGAATTTTGTGATTTTAAAAAATCATGAATTATGAATAACTATGCAGTGAATAGCAAAAATAAATTAATTAAAGCAATATATTTACAAATGAATTTACACTTTAAAATTTAAATATGAATTAATAATGCAATTTTTATTTTCTTAAATCGAATTAAATCTCAAGAAAATGTTGTCAGATCATTTCCTATTTTTTAATTTTAAAGTTTTTGAAATTATTTATGGAAATTTCCAGTTTTTCTGTCTCTTAAGTATCGAAGGTGTTTATTAAAAATAGGCAACAGTAATAATATCAACGTCGTCGTCATCATCATCGTCACCATCATCATCGTCACCATCATCATCATCAGCACCACCATCATCATCAAATCGTCATCATCACTCTTGTCGTCACGATTGCAATCTTGATTGTCACATTGACATCCTGTTAACTTTTAAAGGGAAAACAAAGCGCAGAAGATGTTGGTACTTAATTAAGAGTTTAATATTAAATGGTTAAAACATTAACATAACATAACAATTAATTTAATATAACATAACATTAACATAACATAATAATAATCCTCAAACTCCTCAATCTCCCCACCTTGGAAAAGCGCCGGCTCCTGGCCGACTTGACCTTCTGCTTCAAACTGCTGAAGGGTTTTGTAGACTCTCCCCTGAAACACTTCCTGGTTCTTCAAAGTTATCGCGGCACAAGGGGTCACAATCTCAAACTAAAGCAATGCAAATTTTCTACCGACGTCGTCAAATATTCTTTTTGCAATAGGATTGTTCAACCTTGGAACTCATTACCACCTGATTTTATTAATGCTACAACCGTTTCTAGATTCAATGCACTTATAAGAGACTTTGATCTTAGCAAATATCTTACATATAACTAACTCTCATTGTAGTCATTATCGCCACCTTGACTCATACTGTCATTGCAATTTGTCCTTGCTCGAATTGGAAATCGAAAACTGTGTTAGTGGTCCTATTGGGCCCTTCAGTCTGAATAAATAAATAAATAAAATAACACAACAATTAACATAACATAATAATTAACATAACATAACAATTAATTATAAAACATTACCTGTTAATTACTGGTTAATAAATTAACATTATTCGTTATATTAAAGTATTTAAGTTGTCACATGTATAATGTCATGTTTGATACTAAATGGTTATATTAACAAAAATTAATATCGCAAATCATTACCTGTTGGTTAATTTATTATTTATTTATTATTTATTATTTATTTATTATTTATTAATTATCGTTATATTAAGTTATGACATGTGTTTTATAATTTCATAATAGTTAAGTTAAATAATGGAGACTTTAGAAAAGATTTGGTGAAACTTTTTATTTTGATTTTGTCTGAGTTCGTATTTTCCGTCTGTTTGTATTTTTTAATTTTTATGTCATCGTTTTAAAACGCGGTAAAAGTTTGTATGTGATTTTTCTGGCATTTTTGTTGCTATTAAAGTTTAAATAATTGTAAATAATAAATAATGATGTTGTTAATAAAGTTTAAATAATAAAAAATAACAAAAACAAATAAGTACTGGATGGTTATTCTAATGAATGTTGATGTTAAATTTATTTCTTTTAAATGTTTCAGAGATGAAAGTTAATAATAATAATAATAATAATAATAATAATAATAATAATAATAATAATAATAATAATAATAATAATAATAACTGTTTAACTGGTTTGCATTGTCTTTAATGAGTCTTATTTGTCCATTGGTTTCAGGGGCCAACTTTGGCGTGAAATCTACAGACACGGATTTCACGTGATAGGAATTGAACTGGTGAGTCTATCGTGATTCTTTGGGAGTCTTAAACTGAAATTATTTTCAATTATTATTTTTATTCATATTTACTTTGTTATTTGTATTACTTTGAGTTTGTATTACTAACTAACTATTCGTTTTTATTAATTAATATAAACTATTTATTAATTGATTTATTAACTAATGTTAATTCATTAATTTATTATTAATTATTTATATTTAGAATATAAATGTCTTAAATGTGAGTTTTTGTTTTAATTAATATCCAGATTGTTGACAAACATCAAACTGTATCTTGAATCGCATCGGTCTGTACTCGAAGGAGGATGAGGAGGAGGAAGATGAGGATCAAAGGTCGATCGGTCCGTGCTCTGGATACTATGACCTGTCATTGATTAGGAGATCTGATTTGATCCTTACAGAATCATAATTCTAACTGTAATTGTAATTCTAATTGTAACTGTAATTCTAATTGTAATTGTAATTCTAACGGTAATCGTAATCATAATCATAATCAGTTCGATCCGAGCGTAAAGTTTGTCGCGTTGTAAATTGTGCGATGATGACTCGTGATGAGTTTGTTTTTTTTAATTTAATTTAATTTTAAATTTTTTTTTTGAAACTTTTGAAACCGAATTCATGTTTATTCGTGTTAAATGTTTGATTTATTTTCAATTCTGATCTCATTTGATTCTCATCGTCCATCATTGCAACTGTTTCCATACCTTTTGTTACCATGGAGATGACAACACGTCATATCATTATCATCATCATCATCATCGTCGTCGTCATCATCATCTTGTCATTTATCAGTGTTATCATTTCAACTCGTGCCATGTTCCTTCAACCAGTGGAGATCAATCGATTGAGTATTTTTTTGAGATTTTTTTTTTCAATTCTTTTTCTTTCTTTTAAATTCGTTGCCAGTCACTAAAATATCTTGACTAATACCGACATAATTGTAAGTAGAAAATGTTTAAAAATTAATTAATTTTAAAATATATCGTTATAATATCAACATAGTATATCTTAATAAGTTGATAATAATAAAGATACTTAAATAATGTAATAATTATATAATAATGATTAATATAATTATAAATATAATATTATTATAATAATTTTATTAATTATATTATTATAATAATTTTATTATTATAATTATATTATGAATGTTTTAATAAAATGGCATTAATTAATATTAATTACTAGCATAACTAATTTTTTACTGGTTTAAACACTTAATTAGATGCAAATCGACTCCTGGGATTCAAAAATCGCATCCCCTCTGTTTATTCTTCTTTACGAGTACCTTACAATTACTCCCTAATTAATTATTCAACACCTGCTCATTGAATATTCAACAGGCATGTTTCATTTTTTATTCTTTCTGGATTTTTGGACTTTTTCTTTTTTTTCCTGCTCGCTTTGTTTTTCCACTTCGTTCGCCTTGACGACCGTCGCCGAGGGACTCGGAGGATTTAATGCCGAGAAGCTATTCTGTTCCCTTTCAAGTGTTTTTATTATTGTTATTATTTTATTATTATTATTATTATTATTATTATTACTATCATTATTGTTATTATTATTATTATTATTATTATTTTAAAGCATTTTATTATGGTTGTTCTTTTTAAAACTTGTCTCCCTAAACTGGAACTCCTTGGAATTCCTCCGAGATAAATAATTAAATATTGTTTATTATATGCCAATTAAATTTTAATTATTCAATCAATTCGAAGTAACGAGACTTGCAGCTTTTGCTTTCATCGTCCTTTTTCCTTTTTTTAACGATTTATTTTGAGATTTAAAAAAATTTTTTTCTTCAAAAAGAGTTGAAAATAACCATAAATAAGTTTAATCGCCAGTTTTAAAAGATGCCTTTGTTCGTCTTATTCAATCAAACGTTCGTTAGTTCGTTCCATCCATCCATCCATTCATTCATTCATTCATTCATTCATTCATCGACTTTTCCATTGGTCATTCAGTGCATCCCACCTTATCTGGTTCACGATCTTATTCTTAGGACGATGCTTTCATTCGTCTGTTCGTGCATCTGTTCATCCATGCATCCATTCACCTGTGAATCCATGCATCTGTTCATCCATGCATCCGTGCATTGCAATCTGGAATGAAATCATCTGGTGTTTTCACTTGAGCACTTGTGATTACTTATTTCATGTCATCCACTCACCTTTCCTGTCTGCTGCACCCATTGAACTCCTACTGAACTTAAATCACTCTTCAGGTCACCTAATTGGTTTAAGTGACCCCGAGCTATTACTCTCTGGCACTATTAATTAATTAATTAATTAATAATTATGTAATTGTGGTTATTATTATTATTTATTATTATTATTATTATTATTGATAATATCAGTCGATGTTGTACGCTATTGTCGTTAGAGCTTATTATTGACGTTATAAACTTTTGAGTTTTAAAGTTTGAGCAATTATGGAAAATTGTTATCGACTCTCGCAGTAGATTTTCGTTCGTTTTCTAAACTCTCCGTCGTTCGCTAGTTAGCTGATATAATTAATTAATAATTAATTAGTAATTAATCAATTGGTTGGTTAGCAGTTAATTATAATAATAATAATAATTAATTATTGATTGTTATGACTGCATGTTATGCATATGCATATATATACATAGACGTGTTCTAGTTCGCTACGGTTTTATGTTAAGCAAGGAAATAGTTTTTTTGTTTTTTTTTTAGGCTTCCACCTTCAACTGCCCTGGCTTTCAATCTGCGATTATCGATGTACAAAGTGCTGCTTATTATTCACGTCCTCTCGAAACTAGCAGGGGGTTTATGATCCATGAATATTTAATGAGGATCTGTGAATGTTTAATGAGGGTTGCTTCGCTGCCATTGGCTGAGACGCGCCCTTTGGCGGTCGCTCGATGGACCTCTGAAGGTTTCCAAAGAGTTGTTTTTTTTTTAACTTCGCCAGGGCCGCTTTTCTGTAGTGTCTGTACTTTTTTTTTAAACGATCTCATTAGCATAATTCATTCATAGGACGTCTTTGGATGAATATTTAATGAGTCCGAGTGACTCACGATACTTTTTCATTGTCCTAGCAAAATGGAGCTCACTCTTTCGTATTTAAACTCGGCAGTTCTAGTGATGACGACGACGACGATGTTAGCGGTCGGCTAAAATGAGTTGGGATGAATTAATTAATTAATTAATTATTAAATTAACAAATAAATCGTTAATCCGCAAGTTGATTTTAAGTCGAGTCCCTTGGGTTTGGGTTTGCACTCGGAATAGAATTTCCTTCGGAGCCGGAAGGGAAAACGCCAAATTTTGATTTAAAATCCGGTTCCGTCCTGTCTTTCTCTAATCCACCTCCGTCCAAGGCCACCTTCTTATGGGTGCTTTACGTGGAGTATGGCCATCCTTGTACACCGGTGGTGACATTGTGGGCACGGACAAAATGTTTTTCCGTTTGACGTCTATGGACGGAGTGCGTGGAACCCTGGGGAGAATGATGGTGATGGTGGACGATATCCCTTTTCCATTACAATTTGGTGTCATCTCGTGTCAGAACTTAAATGATATTTTCTACAAAAAAGTAAATGAAAAAATGTTTCAGAGTTGTCCAAGCCGGTACGATTACATCATTCAAGTGTTCAGTAACTCACCCCGTCCTAGTCAAAAATGTAGAACATTTGTGGACGTTGAACTTAATTTATTTTCTCTTTAAATAGCAGTCCAAGTTTAAAAATTTCCTTTTCGTAATTTTTGTTGCACCCTCGAAAATCCATTCCTCATTGTGACAAGCTCCAACATTAGGAAAAAAAAATTTTTTACCCCGTTCTATAAATTAAAATAGAATTCGACTTATTATTTTTAAAATAGTAAAAATAAAAATAATCATAATCATAATAACAGCAGTGACATTACTACTACTACTAATAATAATAATGATAGCAGTGACATTAATAATAATAATAATATCACTTAATTATATCAATAATAACACGGGTCAAATAATAAAGTAATTTATTTAGCGCAACATTTTAATGGATAATTTATAATTATTTGAATTAAATTTGAGGATCTGATGATATTTCTTTAATCTTTTCTTTATAAAAATTGAAAGCCTAAAAAATAATAGTGACAACAACAACAACAACAATAACGACAACAACAACAACAACAGCGACGACGACGACAATAATAACGTTGATAATTAATCAAATAAATCACCATTTGAAACAGTCCAGGGCAAGTTGTTGAGCCCTTCCTAGTCACCCTTTTCAGGGCTTGATTTATTGGCCCGCTGCTGTCAAGTGCCCGGGTTGTTTTTGGCGCCAATTTCGCAGACGGTTTCTGTCCGGTAGAAGCGAAATGGAGGTTATGGAAAAGGTGTCTGTTTTTGATTTACTGACGGATAGTCACTTACTCACAAGTTAGGGATGTGTGTAATTTGCTAATGACCAACAACAATAATAATAATAATATTAATAAAAATAATAATAATAATAATTCATCGAGTAGGGTATGACGGGTGAAAAATCAGATGGCAAGATGGACAGAATCAAGTGGGAGATAAACATTCATATGATTAATTTTAATTTATTTATTTTATATTAAGTTTAATTAATTTTTATATTATTAAAATTATTATTAATTTAAATAACCAGTGAAATACATCGAAATCATTTCTGAACAACAATAATCTAATTTTAAGCCTTCTTTCGTTCCTAAAATTCATCCATTTGTTTCGAAATTGTGACAAAAACAAAGGAAAAGGTACCTATAAATTTTCAGTATCATTATCACATCTCATGTTTCTAAACTGGCATCTGTCTAGAAGAATTCCTGACACTCGGTCCCTGATGATGAAGACGACGACGACGTTGATGATGATGATGACGATGACGATGACGATGGTGATGACGATGACGACAGCCCTCTTGAAGTTTCTCTGACAGAGAAACACGCCAACATCTTTTTAATTAAAAGCTCAACCTTCCACTAAAAACCTCGAAAAGAAATCGAAATTGCTGACGGTTTGATGGATAAATTAAAGATTTTTTAAATTATAAATATAAAATTATAAAATAAAATATGACAAAATTATTATATTTTTTAGAAATATTTAAATAATATTATATTCAATTTGATATTTGATTCTTAATCGTATGACATTTTAAGCATAGAATACGTTTTGATGTATTCTTTTAAATAATTCTAATTATTACATTCTCAGTATTTTATTAAAAACATTAAAGATAATAATTTATATAACATTAAATACGAAAATATTACTTAATTCTAAAAAAAATCACAGCCATTGACGTGGTTATTATTTTCTTTAATTTTATTCGGAGATTGTTTTCCTTCGGCCATGTTTTGATCGATAATGTTCAATGATGTGGCCAATCCACAGCGGGGCGAAGCTATTTCCAGCCAATCACATTTGAGCTACTCGCTGATTGGTTGACGAAGGGACTTTACTCAATTGGCGCCAACAAAAGATATGCCAACCCCTCGTGGTTACATGCTTTCCGTAACGCTAAAAGAACCAGCGATTATATTTAACCGAATAATTATCATTCATTTTAATGGTAATACTTTTTTTTAGATATATTTATTTTATTTGTTTAAATGAATATATTCGATTTATTATTGAATTATTGAACAATTATTTATTATATCTATTATAACACACGGTAGGAATTGCTATTAAATTTAACTTTATCGTCACTGTTGTACCAATATTTCCAATAAGCATTCTCCAGTGTAAGTAATTTAATAAATAAAACGTCAATAAATGTAAATTAATTTAATTTTTTCGCAATAGAGTTACAAGTTAATAACATAAATAAGTCAAATTTATTTTTTAATTAGGAAAATAAAACAGAGTTGAACCGGAAATTATCACATTTCCCCCCCCAATTACAACGAGTTTGCAATTGGCATTTGGCAAAATAAATTAATAATTAATGAAATTATCAAATTAATATAAATTATTAGTTAATAATAATAATAATAATAATAATATTAAGCATTCGTTAGTAATTATTCGTAGAGGTGACTAAGTGCAGCGCCTATAAGACCTCATTAACTGTTGCACTCGCTGACCCCCGAGTATAAAATAAATGTATAAAATAAATAAATATATAAAATCATCATGCTTGGACTTTTTCGGCAATGATGGACAGAAGTAATAGTTTAAACGCAACTTTTATGTACAATAACCATCTCTCCTGTCTTTGGCAATAACAGTTAAAGACCCTTCACCTCCGGGACCGACCTCTGATCCAGGTTACCTCTGATCCGGGGTCTCTCCCTCCCACTGAACCAAAGCCTCTCAGCGGTACCCCCGATCAGGAGGCGACACGTGGTAATTGACGTATTATTTAGATTGGCTCCACTGAGACACGGCGACTTCCGCTTCCGTGAACTGAGTTCAGGTGAGATGTCGTTGACACCGACCGGATAATTTGCTTCGAATTGTTTGCAAAATAATCTGAAATAATTGTTTTTTTTTTGTTTTTTGTTTGTCACAAAACAACTGTTCTGATAAAAAGTAAATAAATGACGGTAATAATAAATTCAGTTATTGTGAAAATCTTAATAATAATAATAATAATAATAATAATAATAATAATAATAATAATAATAATAATAATAATAATAATAATAATAATAATAATAATAATAATAATAATAATAATAATAATAATAATGATAATGATACCAATAACAATAAAGCGAAAAACAAATAAATTATTATTTTATATTTTATATTAAAAATACTTTTTATTCGATCGATCATTTTTATTTTCAAGAGCACAATTACAACGCAGGTAACGCATGATGATAATTATCAGACTTTAATGAGAATTTAATAATAGGCTTGATGACTTGATTTACATGTAATTACATTTTTAAAAATATATTTGATACATTTACAATTATAATGACTATAATTATTAACTAATGATTGGCAAGTTTACTCATGAAATTTTTCAAACTTTAATTTTCTCTCCCATTAAAAGTGACGCGACACGTAAAATCCTAGCCTGGCGATTAAAAACTTCTTTGGAAATAAAAAAACATATTTTTAAATATATTCATAAATTGACCGATATATTAATAATTAATAAATACATACGATTCAAGTCAATAAACAAAAATAAAATTATGTACACTTAAAAAATTTCAATACATTTATGTACATTTTAAAAAAATAATATGGATGATTTTTACAGATATATTTCACTTCGACAAGTTTATTTTTTGTCATGTCAGACGAAAGTCAACCATTCTTGTCCAGCACATCGGCATCCTGGGCAGACTATGAACTCAGCCGGGGTTCCGTGGTGGCGCAAGCGATTGAACCGTTGAACGTGGAACTCTCTGCCAACTTTCTGTCCGCTTGTTTCGAGTCTTTGAAGAGTTGCTGTCGGTGTTGTTCCTGTCGCTGTTGTTGCTGTTGTAGTTGATGCTGTTGTTGTTGATGCTGTTGGAGACATTTGGTGACCAGGGTGGTGCTCCTATTGAGGGCAATGGACTTGCTCCCCTCGTCGGACGCCCCGACATCGTTGGTCCTGGCAGTGCAGGATATGATGGACATGAAGCTCTTCTGGAATTTTTTGCCGACGAGGCAGTAGATGATGAAGTTGATTGAGGAGTTGACCGTCAACAGGGCGTTGCTCAACTCGTTGATGTAACGAAGGATCTGTTCAATCAGTGGTTCAATCAATCCCGCTATCATCATCATCATCATCATCATCATCATTCAATTAGTTAAATATTCATTCAAAAACTCAATCACTTTTTCAACATCTAGCGAAGGATCTGTTCAATCGGTGGTTGAATCTACCTGCCTAGGTTCGTTCAATCAATTTAATAAGCGTTCAAGCATTCAACCATTTGCTCAGCTCAATGATCTGTTCAATCAGTGGTTGAATCAATCCTAATATCATTGGAATCAGTTGAATATTCATTTAGAATCGCATTAAGTCCATTCAAAGACGCAACCATTTCATTGACTGACGGCAATGTACAAAAAACCAGGGAAAGTTAATACCCATCTAATGGATTTCTTGAAAAGAAAGTTAGAAATGAAATCTATTTCTGTTCAGATTTAAAATCATTCCGATTTCGTATAACCATGCGTTGCGAAAGTGAATTTCGCCAAAATAAAAATTATTTTCGAACAATAAAATCAAATATTTAATCAAAGCAATGAAAGGTTTAAATTCAAAATATTTTCTAGGGCTTCGAAATTTAACGATAAATTAAAATCATTAGTTTCGAAAAATTAACTATTAAATTTAATTTAATCTTTAACAGCCCTAATATTTTCGTTATTACAACAATGTATTATTACCGATGTAATATTCATAAGCGACACAAATCGCTATTCAATGCGTTGCCCTTGCAAAATCAAATTTTTATTTATTTATTTTTCATTGACGGATTTAAGAGCAACTCGAAAACAACTTCAGTTTTGCTTCAACTCCTTCAGTCTGCTCGACTTAAAATTGTGAAATGGAATACCAAAAGTGTTGCCGGATGTCTCGTCAACATCAACATGTCATTGTCATCGCTGGACTCTGGTTTCAAGTTGAAACCACCTCCGATGAGCAAATAACTTGACCATAAGTAGCGCACAACTTCTTATTTACGTGGTTATTGTTTAAGCAATTTTTTTCCGACTTTTAATCTGCTTCAGTCTATTGTTTTGCGTTTGACTGGTCGGATGATCGGCAAAACTTTGGTGACACCGAAGTTTTGTATCTGGACTTAGTTGTATCTGAAGTTGTGCTTCTAAGTCACTCCGCAAGTCAACAACCTGTTATTTTCTTAATTTAGAGACAAAATCATTAAGTATTCAAACTTAAACGTTCCAGGGAGTTTTCTAATTCTGTGGCACTCAAAGAAATCATGATCAACAAAACAGAGAAAGTGTGGTGAACGAGTCCAAGTTGTTTTGGCCTGCTTTGCAGACTTCTTTTGCAAACTATTCGATAATATTTTGGTCGTCTTATCAAGCGGCAATGGAAATCACATTGAGTGTCAAGACTGGCAAGCGTGCCTCAGATTTCTCGACCCTTGTCCTATACATCTTAACCGGATAAAGAAAGATTTAAAGGAACCTTTCGATCGATAATCATTCATGTGGCCGACTTTTTGGGTGTATTGTCGTTTCGAACCCTATGGTTACTTTGTGGAACTCCTAAGCCTTTGAATATCATAAAGGTAATATAATAATAATAATATTAATAATAACATCAGTAACAATATACTGATAATAGTAATAATAATAATAATAATAATAATACTACTACCAATAATAAATGTGATAAATAAACATCGTCAACTAAGAAAAAAAAACTGATTGAATTTCAACATTTCAATTCAAAGTCAACCCGCAAAACAACCCATTTCAACCACACTTTCGGCAATGTGGGTGGTTGCAGAGACAATCTGGAAAGAGCTTTCCCTAGGAAGGACTGTAAAAAGTCCATTAAACTTTCCACATCACGAGAAACCACCTCAATAGAAAGTTCACGACAAAAATGGTAGCAGTTTTACTGCAGTGTTACAGCATTACATCGTTTACACTTTTATGAAGAAGGAACATTATTATTAAACATATTATTACAACATATACAATATAATAAAACATAGTGTTACAGTGTTATCATTACAACACGGTGTTACATTACATTACATTGTTTACACTTTTAGGAAGATGGAACGTTATGAAGGAACTGGGAATGGAAATTTGATTTTCACATCGAAGTGAATTTTCGGTTCGATGAATTTTCCCGCGATGAATTTTCCCGCGATGAATTTGCCGTAAACCACTTTAACATTCCAATGGTTTGGAAATGAAGATTTCCATTCTGAGCTTGTAAAAAGAAATTTAAATCCCAGATTCATTTGTCAAAAAACAATTTTTAAAACCTTTTAAAGGAAATTATAAAAAAAAATAAAACCTTTCCATTTTGAATTCCACTTACATATTCCTATTTTTAATAATCCAATTCCTATTTTGTATTGACGACTCGAACTTGAGCTTCAATTGTCCATTTGGCCTTAAAATCTTCCAATATTTGCGATTTTCATTCGAATTTTTAACATTTTTCTGCGCTTTTCTGCTATTTTATTAGCTGAAATTTCGTTATATTTTGGCCCTTTTATGCTTTTGAATAATTCCAGATGTTCGCGCTAAAAGGATCTAACGAAGCAGACGAGTTTCGACCTTTTTGGCAATTGGTCCTTGTATTTCTGAGGTGATTGATAGAATAAACTTTGGAATTTAAAATGGAATAAGCAATGGACTGTCAAAAAAATACCTCCCAAGTTCCTTAGTAATTACAACTGTAACCGATATTTTGATATTACATTCTTCATTGTTATTGTTATATTAATGAACAACTAGTTACAAGTTTCATTTTAATATATTCCTCTGAATTATTTATGAATTTCTAATTTAAATAAATTTATTTGTCAAAATGTTGTTTGAAAAGGAACCAACTTTCAAACGTCTCTCATTTCCTAGCACTGCAAACAATTTGTTTGTTCAATTGGTAACGAATTAGACATTATTCCATAACAACATCAATAGCAATTCAGATAACGATGATAATAATAATAATAATAATAATAATAATAATAATAATAATAATAATAATAATAATAATAATAATAATAATAATAATAATAATAATAATAATAATAATAATAATAATAATAATAATAATAATAATAATAAAATAGAACAGTCCCTGCAAACAGACCAGATCTGATTTACAAACCAGAACTGAGAACAATTGAAAGACAGAGACAAAGGAAAGTAATTCAAGATTTGTTCAGGAAAAATCCAGCAGCAGGGGCACGGGCAGTGTTGGCAGAGGAATTCAAAGAAAAGTCAAAGGCAACTCCAGGAAAAGAACTTATCGATTATTGGGAGCAGGTCTTCTCAAAAAAGTCAGTTGAAGACGATAGACCAGTGACAGTTGTTGGCGGAACTCTGTATGATTTAGAATTGCCAGTCACCAGCGATGAGGTGAATTCTGCTATTGGAGGTCTCCGAGATGCTGCGCCAGGACACGACAAATTAAAGAAAGATCACATACAAGGGATCAAGAACATTGACTTTGCAGTTCACATGTCACTGTGGCTGTTAACTGGTTTGCCCCCGTCTTCATTCAAAATTGGGATCGTCACATGCATTCCAAAAATAAGTGGAGCCACCAACCCAAGCGAGTTCAGACCCATCACAGTGAGCCCAATCATTGGTCGACTGTTTCATAGGATCCTGAACAGACGGATGATCTCCTTCTTGCCGTTGTCTCCGCGCCAAAAAGCGTTTCGTCAAGGAGATGGTCTGGCCGATAATATATGGTTGGTGAAGTCCCTCATCAAGAAAAAGAAGCAGGAACTGAAAAAGTTAAATTTGACTTTCGTAGACGTATCCAAAGCGTTTGATTCAGTTTCTCATCAATCAATCATGAGAGCTGCTTCTCGACTCGGGGCGCCTCCATTGTTTATCAATTACTTGACAGAACTGTACAGAAATAGTTGGGTTCAAATCAAGACTGCAGACGGAATCAGTAATTGCATTCAAGTGGGCAGAGGCGTCAAGCAAGGAGATCCAATGTCTCCTATGCTTTTCAATGCCGTTATTGACATGGTCCTTAGCGAAGTGGACAAGTCAATCGGCGTAACAGGAGACGCTGAGTCCAAAATAAAATGCAACTACGTTGCCTTTGCTGACGACCTCTTGCTGATGTCTACAACAGACGTTGGAATGCAGATGATGCTTCAACAACTTGAAGGAGGAATGTCTAAGGTGGGATTAGCGATGAATCCAATCAAGTGCGCATCTCTTCGCACCGAGATAAACATCGCAAAAAGATCGTGGATTGTTAATCCGGAACCATATCTTGAAGTTCAACACACGAAAATCACTGCACTAAATATCATTGAAACCTACAAATATCTTGGTATTGAGATTGGGGCACGATTAAAATATGCATCAATAGCAGAAAAAATTCAAAAAGACCTACACTCCATTTCGCGCGCCCCTTTGGAACCACATCAGCGACTCTACATTCTCAGAACTCATCTCATGCCTGGCCTTGTACACCATCTCAGCTTCGAAAAAATAAGCCTCAAGTCTTTGAACGCCGCCGACGTCACCATTAGACGAACAGTTCGACATTGGTTGAAATTACCGAAGGACGTCCCCAATGCATTCCTGTATGCCCCAGTCCGACTGGGAGGTCTCGGAATTCTTCAACTTCGGAAATGGATTCCAAATATAAGAATTCGTCGCATGTCACAGGTCTTAAAAGAAGCCAAGGCGAATAGAGACCAATTCATGCTGGACGTCCTTGGAGGCGGAACGACAGTGATGGGAGAAGTCAGGAAGTTTGGTCTCCCACAGAATTGTACAGACGCCAAAACAATGGGCATCAGAACGGCAAAACAACTGTACAAAACAGTTGACGGATATGGACTGCAATCATTTTCAAGCGCCATCGGTCCAAGCGAATGGCTAATCGATGGAATTAGCAGAATGACGTCAGATCAATGGATCAACTGCGTGAAGGTTAGAGCCGCGGTCCTACACAACAGATTGCGGGAATCGAGGTACAAGATGTATTTGAGCACTCTCTGCACTGCTGGATGCCGGACTGAGGAGTCGCTGGGCCATATCATACAGCGGTGCCATGTTACAGATGGTCCTAGACATGTTAGACACAACTCCATTTTGGCCATGTTAGGAAGCAAACTTGAGAAGATGGGGTTTACTACCAGCATCGAACCCAGAATCCCGACGATAGAAGGAACAAAAATTCCTGATTTGTGCGCATGGAAAGGCTCCACATACGTCGTGTGTGACGTGGCAGTGGCATCGGATATTGCCGACTTGAATAAAATACATGCCTCAAAAGTCGCAAAGTATGAACTTCCGGGAATCCACCAATGGATGAAGGAAAATAATCCGATGCCAGAACAACGGAGTCAGAAAGGTACCATCACCGCCCTGGTCTTGAACTGGAGAGGAGCAATAGCAGAAGAGTCTTGGAGGGTTTGGAGAAGATTTGGGGTCTCGAGGAGGTTCCTCATGTGGACCTCCATCAAAACGTTGCAGGAGACCCATAAGATTTGGCGAACTTATAAAAATAACGCCTGGAGAAGAAGAAAAAAGAAGTTGAATTGAATGACATTTGTGAATGTACAATGACTCGTAAGATCGACTTGAAAGTTTCCTTTTTTGAATGGTCTGACGGGATTTCCCAGACCCATTGGCGGACCTAAAATTATTGAATCGGATTATGAATTGTATGAATTGATTGCTTTTTGTGAGTTTTTGGCTGGGCTAATAAAAGGGAAAAAAAAAAAAAAAAAAAAATAATAATAATAATAATAATAATAACAATAATAATAATAATAATAATAATAATAAAATAGAACAGTCCCTGCAAACAGACCAGATCTGATTTACCATGATAAGAAGAGAAGAAACTGTCTAATAATTGATATTGCTGTCCCGGATGATGTGAATGTGCCTCGGAAGGAGATGGAAAAATTAACAAAGTATAAAGACCTACAGATTGAAATCCAAAGAATGTGGGGTGTGAGATCTCAGGTAATACCAGTGGTTGTTGGTGCATTAGGAATGACATCAAAGAAATTTAAAGATTACCTGGATCTCATCCCTGGAAGTCCATCTCCTCTTGAGGCGCAGAAAATCGCTTTGTGTGGGACAGCACATATGATTTGGATTTTATATATAATTGTATATAGCTGCGTGTATAATTGAATTACTTTGTTTAAGTTTTGGACTTTTGCTTGTCGCTTCTGTTTGTTCGTGACTGTTTTTCTGTTTTTATTTGTGCTTGTTGTGTTGTGACTGCCTGTGATCCCTTGTTGGGATCTGGGGTCACTGTTTTCCGGCGGAGGCCGTGATTGTGAATAAACAAATAATAATAATTTTTTTTTGAGTTTATGAGTTTATTGAACAAACAGTTATGTACACAAACGAAACAAATGAAACTTAAAATACAAAATAAACTCATAGGGTCAGTCTTAAGGAAGCGCAAGCTTCCGCTAAACAGACTGGCCCTGGAAATCATAATATATATAAATACAACCATGTAAACTCAAACAGCTCTCACTAGATGAGATTTATACAATTTCTTAAACAATAAAAACAATAATTCAAAAGGACATGAATGTAAACAACTTAACTCCCTAATTGAATCTGGTATAGAGGTATATAATCTGGGACCGTAAAACTGTATGGAAAATAATTTTAAAGTAGATTTGGCAAAGGTAGGACTGTATTCGTGAGTATTGCGTAAGAAATAAGAAGGATTGTTGTAATTATTGCTTGTTATGAAAAAATCTGAAAATATTTTAGGAATAGAATTGAAGTTATAATAATAATAATAATATTGTAACCCTGGACCGCCAATTAGAATAATTAAATTCATTAAAATTATAATTGTAAAATTATGTTGCGAATTAATTAATTTTTATTTATTTATTGAAAATAACTGACATTTTTCCGTTCCATACAAAGAAATTAAATTTTAAATTCCAAATCAAACTTCTTATTTTTTTGAATTAAAATATTAGAACCTAATCTGTCAAAAATAATTTATTTCCCGCCAGCCCAAATTATCGTCTGATGCCCTGAGAGGAAATGAGCGCAGAACATTTCAAAGGAGAAGATGAAATTAAAAGATAGATTTTAGATTAAAATCAACTTAAATCATTTAAAATGATTTATTCATTTAAAATGCATTTAAAAGTTATTTGAAACGAAATCGTAAACTTTTATTTTATTTTGTGCAGCAATATTTACTCCATTTATAAATTAATTAATTCAATTTTTATCATTAATTCAATAGAAAACATCGTTTGTTTTTGTCTTCAGTGAATTGTCTTGAATTAATCGTAAAATTATGTAAAAGAATTATTTATTAGCATTTATCAAAAAGCTTTAATTGTTTTATATTCCACTTAAATTCCAGGAAGTTATTTTGAGGGTGCAAGAGTGAGGGGATGTTAAAATATTTTTTTTTCGTACAACAATAGATCATTTTTAATTAATTTAAAGTTAAATTAATTTAAGTAAAGTCGTAGGTAAATAAGTGATAAATGCTCCATAATAATTAATTGGAAAGTCATTTATAATGCAAATGGAATTAAGCGAATTAATAAAATAATTGTAACATTATCAACGACAATAAAAAAAGAAATAATAATAATATTAACAATAATAATAATAATAATAATAATAATAATAATAATAATAATAATAATAATAATAATAATAATAATAATAATAATAATAATAATAATAATAATAATAATAATAATAACGACAATAAGAACAATATTAACAATCATAATCGTTCTTATGAATGTATTGTAAAAGACAAAACGTTGACAGCTGACATCTTTAAAAATTCATTTCGAAAGAGGAAAAGAATCCAAATTGAAATTCCTTCCTTCCTGTTTTCCTCGACAGATGTCGGGCCGTGAGCATCTGATGAGCAACTTTATTTTTGGATGAAGATTACACATCCTGTCGTATGACCCCCGTGACCTTTGGTCTCAAAAATTATGAACTACAGTCGAAAAATATTTTAAGGTCGCATTGTCATATATGTTTATTTATTTATTTATTTGTTTATTTATTTATTTATTTATTTGTTTATATATTTATTTATTTATCTTGGGCTCGAATTCGTACAAAGATGGCTGTTTTGGATTATTTCTACGAATATTCTTTTCGTTCCGGTGAAATGGATTGCCATAGTTTTGTCACATGAAATATATGATATTTGATAATTGAAATAAATATAATAAATGATATTTAAAATGAATTATAAATAATTAATAAACAAATCTGTCATTTAGCTCCTGCCATTATGATTAGGCGAACTTCCGCCTTGAATTTCTGTCGAAGAAGACAAGGTTTCTTGGAAAAGATTTTTTCTTAAGATCTTAATAATCTTAATCCCAAAATATGGTATATTCTCTCGGCTACCTTATATTTGGACATTGCGAATATATATATTATTCTTTATTATTATATATAATTGTAATCATAATAATTATAATTGCTAAAAATTATTTGTAATATTTAGAATTTTATAATAAAAACGGTGTAGGTGATGAAGTATTTCATACTAATTACGTTTTTAATATAAAATTGTGAACATCAGATGCTTCTTTTTGTAAATTATTCAAAAATAATTTTACATTCACAACATAAAAACGGACAAGCGATCATAATACTTCAAAGAGGGAATTAATGATCGCCTTCGTTTTGCCGTGTGCATTCAAGTGGAACGTATTTTCATAGTTGCGAAAGGTGGGGTTTGTTCAGTCACCATCTGAAATTCAAATTATCATCATCGTCGTCATCATCCTCCTCCTCGTCGTCGTCATCATCATCATAACAGTCATTTTTTCTTCTTGTTATCCATTTCTAAGCTTGCATTCCAATACATTTATTTTAATTTTTATCAAATAATAATTAATAATTTAATTTATTATTATTATTATTACTGTTATTAAAATAAACAATTTATTCTCGTCGTTTTTATCCTCATCTCGATATTTTTTTTGCAAATTTCAGTTTCGGCGAAATGATTTCGAATGATTTTAAAATTAAATATTAAAATTTAAGTTTAAAATTTTATGACATTCTGTCTCTTGAACACAGGAAGCTAAAAATTCCTGAAATTCAGAAGTATTTTCAAGGGCAACATTTTTATTGAAACTTAGCAAAGAGGATTTAAAAAAAAAAATACTATTAATTAAAATTAAATTAATTATTTATTTCACACTTTTACTTTTTTTTCTTTGACAGATTAAATGTTGGTAATTCTATTTATTTCGCTACTTATTTTGTGATTCGCACAAATATTTTAATGAAATCATATTTTATTTTAAAACATTAATTAAAACTAAACTTAAAATTAAAATTAAAATTATTATTAGAATTTTGTATTAATGAAATCATATTTTATTTTAAAATATCATTTATATTAAATTAATACATTAATGAAATCGAAATGTATCTTAAAATGTCATTCATATTATATCTTATATAAAATACATTACAAAGACACAATGGTTAAGCAATGTACAATCAAAAATATGCAACGACCATGTAAATGAAATGCACTTTGATGGAAAAACCGCCATATTGGGTTTCTATTATCGCCTCGCACTCCTGGAATGGATCTGATGACGTCCCTTTGAACTGATAGGAACTCTCTCTATATATATATCTCTCTCTTTCTTTGAACTCTCCCCTTCCTTCCTCCCTCTCTCTCTCCCTCAGTACTCATCGCCATCTTCTTCACAAGATACGCGATTCTCATCTTGAGATGCAAGATTATTTATTTATTTATTTATGATTAATTAATAACTTTTTATGGTTTATTTTCAGGCTACAAGGAGACGGAAGTGGTTTTTTTCCCACATTTTCCACACGTTTCTTACAATCCTTGGTTTGAGTTGCCTGTCATTATTTTTTTTTTGGATGACATTCAAGACGGGCCCCTAATATTCACTCTTATAAATGAAGTTATTATTATTATTATTATTATTATTATTATTATTATTATTATTATTATTATTATTATTATTATTATTATTATTATTATTATTATTATTATTATTATTATTATTATTATTATTATTATTATTATTATTATCATTATTATTGAACTATCATAAAAAATTAAGCATGTATTTCTTAAAAAAAAAAACACAAAATAAAATTTGCCCCAAATACATCTTTTTTTTGTGTTATTACTTCCAGTTCATTTGAATGATGTTAATAAAAGTGCCTGCTCGTCTCGCATTCAAATCTCACCCACTCAACCACCCATCCTCCTCACACACGCATATCCGGAAAAAGAGCCGCAAAAATTATCCAAGATGGCGGCCATAATGGAGCAGTCATTAATTCTGCCGTGTTTGAGTGAATTTAAATGAGCTCGGTCACTTCACAATCGTCGAGAATTGCTGATCAGTTCCTATTTTCACAAGGACAGTGTTTCATCCACACCCCAGGTCCTGGAGGGTAGCTATGCCCTGGGGAGCAGGGGGAAGAAATGAGAGAGGGGCCTCCTCAAACAAAGATATCTGGATGAAACATTGTGCGAAAGAAGAACTCCGTATGAATACCTTGACGTTCACATTTTTTGAGACTTTGAGGCGACCCCTGCAGACTGAATTTGGTTGAGCTTTGCATGCTTTAGTCAAGACATTGTTTCACTGCCATTGCAATTTTTGTTGTTGTTGTTAATATCATTATTATTATTTTTTGTTTATTATTATTATAAATGATATTAAGTCTATAATTGACGTAATGAATATGGTAATTAATTTTATTTATGCAGCTTGTCTTCCCTAAGGAATGGTCAGGTGTGTTAATTGAATGAAGCGCAACTTAATTTGATTCCTTCCAATCGTTTGCAATTAATTTTCTGACAATTAAACAATTATACGTAAAAGTCACAAGAAATAGTGACTAATTTATAATTAATAATGTAATTTATAGTTAATAATGTAATTTATAATTAATATTGTAATTTATGATTAATATTGTAATTTATAATTAATAACGTAATTTATATTTTAATATATATTTAAAGTAATAAGAAATGGTGATTAATTTTTAATTAAATTATTAAAGTTATTAAATCTCCAAATAATATTTGGTGATTATTGCATTTTTTTCGTAAACGCTGATGACATAATCCTGCTTTTTAGATTATATTTATAAATATTTTGTTCAATTTTGTTTAAATTGTTTTCGAAGCAATTTTCAAAATTCTAAAAATAAAATTAATAAAAATTCAAATTCGTAGAATTCCATTTTCTTAAATTGGAAAGTTCAAAGCCGTCGAAAACCTCTTGTTTTTTGAAGTTTAAGTGATCATTTGGAAACATAAAAATCTTTTCTTCTGCAAAATGTGTGTCAATGCGGCTTTGAAATCTGCTGTGATTTTCATGTTCAATGCTTTTATTTTATTTATGGAGAGAAAAGAAATTATTTAAGTTTTGTTTAAGCAATTATTTAAGTCAGTTTTCCTTTTAAAATTAAGAAGATTTTTGAATTTTTGATTTTAATTTTCTCAGAATTGTTTATTAGAAATCTATTTTCAAATCATTTCTATCGAAAAATACCTGAAAATCATTTTACAAATCAGTTCAAGCCATCCATTTTTTTTTCTTTGCTCGACACGTTGTGCCCACGTAGAGGCCATTTTTTCCCAAGTTTACTGCAACGCATAATTATAATAATTATTATATAACATGTACTAATTATGATGTAATAATTACTACAGATATTATATATAACTATTTTAATTATCATTATTATTAATTACATAATATTAATAATGCATTAGTAGCAAAAAATAACAAACTTCCGTCGAGTCGGGAATGTAAATATTTGCAATTCACGTTGTTGGTGACGTGTTTATAATTCTCTGACGAATGTTGCAGAGCTTTCAATCATTCTTTTGGATATTTGTGTAATTAAAATGTTTACTTAGATAAATTAATAAATAAATTAATTAAAATATTAATAATCATTATCAGTATTTTATAACCTTAAGATCGTAAATAAATTGAATTGATAATTCCTTTTATCATTTAATATTCTTTTGAGTTTTTCCTATCGGAAATACTATTTTGCGTTGCGGATGCTTTGGGGAATATCAGCCATGTTTCTTGAAGTATGTGCTCCAAGTTTTCATGTTGAAATGAGATTCATTTTCTTTTTCTATTTCAAGCCTAGAAATTCAGACAATTTGTTTATTTGTTTATTTAATTGTTTAATAATAATAATATAATTAATAATTAATATTGTAATTTATAATTAAAATTGTAATGTTTAATCATATATTTAATTATATATTTATTTAATTATTTTTTACTTTACGAAGAGATGAGTCTAAAGATCACTACGTATACTGCTTGATAAGAGAATTGTTTACGTGGTCACCTCGTAATTCTAGAACTAATTATAATTTATTGCGATTAATTTATTTCTATCTTAAATTAATTTAAAATTTTTCTTTTGACTCAATGAACTTCAATTCGATTTATTCAACCGGATTTAATCAAGTTATTTAAATTGTTTAAAATTTTGCAAATATAAAAGAAATTTGTCCAAAGCATAGCTAAAATTTTGCAAAAAATATCAATTTCCTAGTATAAATAGGTGCTGACGGGGATAAAGATATCTAAAAAACAATAAATTACATTAAACATTAAAAACATTAAATTGCATTAAACATTAAATTACATTCTCAAAATTATATTTGTAATTTTCAACGTAAGCGCATTGCATTGCAATGTATTGTATTGTATGTATTGTATATCAATTATATTGTATTGTATCAGACGGATTGAAAGCTGTGGCAAAAACGTTGGTAATTTTTAAACAATTTATATTGAAAATTGCAAAACGTGAAAGCAAAAAATTACAAAATTTGACGTGAAAATCGTTGAAAAATTAATTACTCGGCCTTAAAAAAAAGAAATAAAGAAATAAAGTAGGCCAACCTTCAGAAATTCGTAATCATTTATTATTTAGTATTTAAATTAAAAATTAAATATTTATCAAGCAAAATATTGTTGGATCCATAGATTCAGATAATTGAAGAATAATTAAAATTATATTGCTGATTAATTAATTTAGTAATTAATTAAATTTAGTGGCAATATAATTATTATTATTATTAATTATTAAATGATTAATTACTATTCAGACTCTTTGGTTATGAACCTCGACAAATAGATTTATCTCGGTAAGCAGAGCGAGAGTTAGAGAAACAGCAGATTTCAAGACTTAGACATTCGAGCATTGTACATCTTCCAAGCCATCTGACAACTTTCAATAAACCTGACCTTCTATAATTAGTTTGAGGACCCTGGGTTATTACAATATTCTCATCTTGGAGACGAAATAAGACGAGATTACCTTGTCGTGGTTATGGCTAATAACCATAGGATCGTGGAAGCTTTTTAATTTGACTTTTAGTCTCAGGACGATTAAAAATGATTTTTGCAAGGAAAATTTTTTTATTAAATTCAAAATTGATTTTATAAAATTAATTAAAAAGTTTAATTGAACTTTTCATTTATTGTTAAATTGTAAATTATATTTAATACAATATAAAAATTATGTGACATCCACTCTGACTTGACAGCAACTACTACAACAAATATAAAACCTAAAGGTTGAGATGAATGTTGTTGTTGAATTCCATGAAGGTGACAGCCATCCTGACTTGACAACAACAACAACGACAACAAAAACACCAAAAACAAATACAAAACCTGCAGGTTGAGATGAATGTTTTGGTTGAATTCCATGACGGTAGAGCCACTCTGATTTGACAACAATAACACCAATATCAATAACAACAACAACGAAACTCTCGTCGCACAAATACAAAACCTGGAGGTGTAGATGAATGTTCTGGTTGAATTCCATGATGGTGACAGCCATCCTGACTTGACAACAACAACAACAACAACAACATCAACAACGACAACAACAGCAACAACAAATACAAAACCTGGAGGTTGAGATGAATGTTTTGGTTGAATTCCATGACAGTGACAGCCACTCTGACTGCAAGCGCTGGTATTTGACAGATGATGAACACCGTAACAACGACCACCAACATTATTGTGATGTTCTCCTTGTGCTGAACTCGTCTGCTCAGCATGTCCCGCCTTCTCTTCCTCACCTGGATGATTAATCACTCAAATGAGTAATTAATTGGCAAATTATTGAAACTATTTGTTTATTTCATTATTAATTATTATTTATTTATCACATTAACCTGCAGCTCAAACAATATGAGGGAAATCGATTACGTAATTGTCATTAATTTCAGTTCTAATGTGATTAACGTAATAGCAATGATTTTCTGAATCTTTTTTACAATTAATATTAAGAAATCATATAATTATAATTATTAATTTCTTATTAATTTACATCCACACAAGTGTTTTTGTTACAACTTTCTTTGACCGAGCAGCCATTGCTATGACTTTCTCGAAATAAAATTTACTTTCGAGTTTATTGTAAACGTTTTGTTTGTAAAAGTAAAAATGTTCATTTTTTTCTTTAAATTTAATAGTAGTAAATAATTTTATCCTTTTATATATTAACACATAAAAATGTCGATACGATAATAAAACAAATCCGAGACAGAAAAATATGTAATTAAATTAAAAAAGAATTACATATTAAAAATATGTAACTTAAAAAAGAATTACATGTCAAAAATATGTAACTTAAAAAGAATTACATATTAAAAACATGTAATTTAAAAAGAATTACATATTAAAAATATATAATTTAAAAAGAATTACATGTCAAAAATATGTAATTTAAAAAGATAATTTAAATTTTAAATTCTAAACCTTGAATTATAAGTCTATATAATGTTATAATGTAATTAACACTTCATTAAACTTCATAACAACGTCTTCATTGAACACAAAAGTCCAGCAGAGCAGTCCATTTATCTCCTACTGAAATCCTTTATCTTTTTGTTTTCCATCAAACTCATCCCCGTCTCAATCTCTCACTCACAAAAGGCAGAGTTTAAAAATAAACCTTGGAAAATCCTTTGTGCTGGGAAAGTGTGGAGTTCCTTTCCATTCTTAGGCGTCGAAGATGACTTGTTTTTTTTTCTGGATTTTTGTTCGGGAGAATTAAGAGGATGTAAAAAAAAAAAAATAAGATAATGGATGGACAAAAAATATGTCTATGTGTGTGTGTGTGTGTGTTTGTATGTATGCGTGTGAGTTGTGCGGCCGGAACTCTTTCACAGACAAGTCATCGGAAAGCCGGAAGTTGAAAAAGAAGAAAATAATGATAACAGCAACAATGATGATGATGATGATGATGATGATGATGATGATGATGATGATGATGATGATGATGATGATGATGATGATGATGATGATGATGATGATAATAATAATAATAATAATAATAATAATAATCTTTGAAAATTTAGAATATTGTTGATGATATTACTATTATTTAATAAGGTTAGTTTATTAATAATGTTATAATTTAGAGTGTCATTATTTTTTATTTTTTATTTTAAATTTCATCAGTTTTTATAAAAAACAAATAATAGCAAAATGACGAGAATAATAAGATGTTCCCATAAAGTAATCCATTGTTAATGTTTTGAAATAAATTTGGCCAATAAAATCAACAATGTCAGTCTGATATTCGGATTTAAAATTTTATTATATTTTATTTATTTTAAATTATATAGATAAATATGACAAATTATTGTTTTATTTATAATGTTATACCTTTAAATTATTATACCTTTCTGAGATCGGAGACAAGTCTGAAGTTACAGAAGATCATCATTATCAGAGGGCCGAAAGATCTGAACAGGAAGTACATGACAGTCTTGTAGACAAGAAAGTAAATCTTGTTGTTCCTGAACTCGGTCCTCAACGTTCTGGTTACGAATTGTAAACTCTCAGAACTTCCGTTGGCGCCAAATCTGACCAGACTCGTCTGCTCCGAAGAATGATTGAATGAATTCATCATCTTAATCTGCTGCTTAACCGTGTCTAACAGTGTAGTGGCCGATGAATTCGACTGGAAATTCTCAATCAGCAGAGTTTGGAGCGATGAGTCATCGAAAGATTTATGGATGATGGCAAGTCGATTAGTACATAATCTGCGAGTGATGACAACTCTTTCGAAGAAGCGTGGAAGGTTGTATAGTAGAGCCAGAAGGGCCAAAGTTGCCACGGCCGTAGCCACGAATCTTGGAGTCCTCCAGCTGCTCTTCCACGGCTTACAGACGGCCAGGTAGCGGTCGAGGGTCACCAATAGAACCAGCCATACCGTGGAGGTCTGAGCGGCAGAGCTTAGCATCCAGACGAGTGGTTCGCTGTGGAGGTAGTGGTATCTGAGGGGACTGCCAGGAAACCATTCCGTGTTCTCGATGATCGTCTTCAAAGTCTGAATGAAGACGCAGGTGACGAGATACAACGAGTCGACGATGGCCAGCATTCTGAGCAGGTGATTCGTCGAACTGCGCTGTTTGGCATCTGCCTGTCTGTCGTGTCTCAGGACGACGACGGACAAAGCGTTGCCGACGAGACCAAAGACGATGGCGAGGCCGACGAAGTAAATGTTCACCGACTTCTTGAAGATCACGAAGTTGGCCGTGAAACCGGAATTGGTCGTTTTGTTGAAACAGCTGCTCGCATCGTCCGATGGCTCCGTCGTGCTCGCCATGGACTCGAAATGCCACGAGGTTGTCGTTTCGGTCATCCTTTGCCTTTTCTATTTTGTCTCAAAGTTCTTTTAGTTTGGCAAGTCCTGAAATTATGAACTTCTGTCAGTGCAGACTCAATTCAGGAGGACATGAAATATTCACGGTGAGGTCATAACTTTATCTATTCAAGGTGTCTGTTTGAACAGGAGACGAATTTCGGTCAGAAGATTTATTGAGCGTATGAATGGGTCGCTAAGAGAAAATTCGTCGTCAGTTTTGAAATTTTTTTGTGGGACTTTTAGGAAAATATGCTGAAAAATTTAAGCTCGATTCTCTTCGTAATGGAGAACGCTTTCATTTTATATTGCAAGTCCCTAATACGCCGCATGATGAATGTCTGCAGGCCCTCTTAAACCCTCTTAGGGTACAGGTGGGAGGGCTATCATGACTTATGAAACGCTCAACATAGGTGGCCAATAGATTCATCTTCGCCTTATTTCGAAATTTGTTGTTTGTAAATTTAATTTCCGACCTTTTTTCTGACAGCGAAATTTTTTATGCTTGCAATGAGTCTAAAAACATGAAAAGTGAATTCAAAGTCTTCGTTTGCGATTGATTTTTTAAATTTTTTGTTTAAATTAAATACTTTATGAACTCATTTATAAGACTCTGAAAAATGCATTAAATTGATTGGATGTCCTCAAATTGTAATAAATGACGCTAACTCTTAGGGCGCTTAATAAATGACCTAGTTATTATTATTACTATTATTGTTATTATTATTATTATTATTATTATTATTAATATTATTATTGTTATTATTGTTATTTTTTTAAACTTTTATTAAAACTTTAACAAAATCTTAAAGAATACATAAACATAATATTTTAGCAATAAATATAAAATATAATAATATTTTCAATTTTATAAGTTAAATATTTAAACCTTTAATTCTCATCGATACACAAAGGAATTCAATTATTATAATAAAAATAATCCAAATCGTTGAAGTTAAGTGAGGACTTGATAATTTAATGAAAATACAAATCGTATTTCAAAAAATATTAATAATAATTATCTACTACTAGAAATTTATTATAAATAATAATAATAATAATAATAATAATAACAATAATAACAATACTAATAATAGTAATCATATTTAATCAATTACAGTAGGAAAGTTATTGCGATTATTATTAGCCTCGAGCACTCTATCATAATTTTCCTCTCGAAATTCCCGCTCGTATCCGTTAATCCGTCAGTCCTTGCTCGTCAAATCCTTTTTCCATTCAAACGTATGAATAGAATATATTTTTAAAATATTTTGTTAAATTATTTTTATTACTAATTTCTTATTATAACAATGTAATGTGATGAATTAATAACTATACAAACCTGCTAAAAAACAGTAGTATGTACTGAGCTGAGAACATTACTAACAGGCAAAAATATAAAAACGTAAAGCAAATAAAATTATATTTAAGTAAATTTAAACTAATATAATATAATTAAACTAATATAATCTTGAAATCCCACTCGGTCTGTGAAAAGCAAGGACCAATTTTAATAATTCGTTGGAAAAACGAGAGAAAATCATATCATTTTACGTTCAAATTTCATCACGAATTTGTTTTTTTTTTGTTGAGAATTTGGAACAAAAATTATTTTAATTCCAAGAAAAATGTAATTTCTCGAATAAATGACTTTTAAAGAATAAGCAACAAATCCGTTCATGAAACCTGATCGTGGATGCAATTTCTTATTTTTGGAAAAAGCTGTCATTCCTTTTTAAAGCTTATATTTTTTAAACAGCCATAATCTTACTCAAGGTAACAACAACAACAACAACAACAACAACGACGTCGACGACGACGACAACAACGACAATAATAATAATAATAATAATAATAATAATAATAATAATAATAATAATAATAATAATATTAATAATATTAATAATAATAATAATAATAATAATAATAATAATAATAATAATAATAATAATAATAATAATAATAATAATAATAATAACAATAATAATAATAATAATAATAATAATAATAGTAATAATAACAATAATAATAGTAATAATAACAATAATAATAATAATAATAATAATAATAATAATAATAATAATAATAATAATAATAATAACAATAGTGTAAATAATAATATTAATAAAAAAACAATAATAACCACGAGGTTGGATGAATGCTACGCTTATTATTCGGTTTTATTCAGTAACCATTCCGTTACCTTAATAGAGCGGTTTATAACATTAACTTGCTGAGAATATCCTGTTTCTCGTCAAGATTTAAAAATTTAAAAATAAAAGGTAATAAAAACGCCTCAGCAACAACAACAACAACAACGATCTTATGTGTCGCGTCAGAAACCCAGTCTGCACTTTAACAATCGCCCTCGGGATGTGGCGCTACATGAATGGCCGAGTGGTTATAAGGGACTTCACGTCGTCTACAGATGCAAGCGAAAAAACGAAAGTAAATATAAATATTTATATTTCTCTTTTTGCAAATTCCTTCAATGTCGAACATCACCCCAATCGCAACAATCTCATTGGGCAAATTCTTAATTTATCCTGCCAACAATCTGAAACCATTCGTTTCAAAACTACAAATAAATTTCACCGCAGTCGCCGGAAGCTCCTCTACGTTTAAATAATTGAATAATTTCTTTAAAAAGGAAATAAAAACTATTAAAAGAATTTAACCGGCCATTTTTCATGTTTGTTTTGCAAAACAATCGCTCTAATTCATGTCAGTTTGTCGGACTTTCTGAGATTATTCTCTTGCGGTTCCTGCACGTGGACAGTTTTTGTTTTCAAAATTTCTTTGCAGACATCTAAGAGTATTGGTGGAGGGGGGTATTGTGGGGAATGGGGAATTATCACTTTGGGGTTTTCTCGGACAACAAGAGGAAGCAGTTGATGAATGTCTTCTTCAAGCTGGAAAATCCCGTTTGGTTTCGTTTGAAATCTGGAATTCCTTTAAAAAACTTGTCTTTTTGCCCGCTCTGTCTGAAAGACCTTGACGAATCTGTTATCTTATTTTATATCTTATTTCATTTTAAAAATAATTAATTTTAGACAAACAAATTTTATTTCGAAAAATTTACGTTTTAAGAAATTTGCGTCTTGGGATTTTATAATGCTTTTAGACAATCAGAAGGCCGATCATTTGCCGTGGATGCGAGTTCAAAGGACACAAGAAGATGCATCGGTGTGAACCAAATCTCTCTGACTTCATTTCCTCTTCGTTCAGTCGATTTAACATGTTGAAAAGTCTTGACCCGTCAAAAGCCGTGTCCGGAAAAATTGGAGAAGCGGAAATACAACACTTTCGTTTTCACTTTTTAAAGGCTTAAATAATTCTATGTGAAGAAAATAAATTCTTCAAAGACATTTTTGTTTTATTTGGATAAAAATTTAAATTTAAAAATATTTAGCTGTGACTTAATCAGTTTGGACCAGTGCTTTCAAGATTTTAAACCTTGGAATCCAGAATTTAAATTAAAAAAATTGCTTCAACAACTTTGCGAACGAAACGTGATTATGATTATGATGATAGTCATCAAAATCATCATCATCATCAGATCGTCATAATCATCAGTGGAATTACTTCGGTACTTTAGCTGTTGAAATAAATCGTTGTGAAGAAATTAACAATGACATGAACAATTGTTGGTAGTGATGGTTATAATTTTAGAAGAAGAAAACGACGATGAAATTCCCGTTGATGATGATGATGATGACGATGATCATCACCACTATGATGATGATGGTGTTGATGATGATGACGATGATGATGATGACACGATGACGTTCCGCACTAGGATGGAATGTGCGCACGGAATGCCATCTGGTGAGCTTAAAGCCATTAATCTCTTCAGCAATTGTCCGACCATGATCCATTATTTTGCTGAACGAGATCACCCCAAATGACCTTTGAGCCGGAAGTAAGGGATCACGTGGTTGATGGTAGCAAATGAGGAATTATAACAAATGACAAAATAAGTTTCAACCGATTTAAAATAATAATTTCAAAACATGATTTCCAGATATCGAAATAAATCAATTTCTTACGGTATTTCTAATCGATTAATAAATAATTAATGAAATGTTAGCAGTTTAAAATAAATAAATACAATTATAAATATTGCTGATCGCTTTATTAAATCTCAACAACAACAACAACAACCGATATTACCAATTAATTATTAATAAATAAACTGTTTTCATTTAAATCGAGAAATGTCTGATTAAGTAAGGTTAATCGGATAAATGTTTTAAAAATATTTTCTAAAAAAAATCTTAAAAAAGAAAAAAAAATCTGCTTGTAATTCAGTCTCTCCGCCATTCTCATGTAACATCGCAGAGGCTTTAAATCGTCTGCCGAATACAAGCCCGCCAAAACAAGTGCCCGTCCTAAATCTTTCTCAATTTATCGCGACGCCTAACTCAGGCACTGGCAGTTTGGATTCCGTGCGCGAGCAGGAATGAGGAGGACGACGACGACGATGACGATGATGATGATGATGATGATGACGACGACGACGATGACGATGATGATGATGATGATGATGACGACGATGACGACGACGACGATGATGATGGTAATGATGATGATGATGATGATGTTGAATAACAAGAAAAACATAAAAGCATAACATAATGATGATGGCAGTGATTGCGATAACGATAACGATTACCATGATGTTGTTGTTGCTATGACGACGATGACTTAATGGAGTAGTAACAATTAAGATGCTTTCAGGAAGCATCTGCTCAGGTCCGTCCAACTGCGCCATCTTGGCCTCATTTTCTGCGATGGTGGTCCATCAAAACTTCAAATGCTTAGCGCAATAAAACCAATATTAATAATAATAATAATTATTATAATTATTATGAAAAAATATTAATTATTATTATTATTATTATTACTACTATTATTATTATTATTGATAGTTATTAATTGAAAAATAAACTCGTCATGCATATTATTTAATTCCAAGTGCGGTTTGACTCGACAAGGAAACATTAAATTATTATTATTAATCAAATATGTATCAGTAATCTTAATGAGGTCGTCTCATGAATAACCAATTGGCTCATTAGCATAATTAATGTTTATTACTAATTAGCCGACCCTTCTCGTCATTTAATTGTTCCTACTCTCGGACGATAAATCTTCTGGAGACGTCGTCTCGTGGTTTCAATGAAACAGAGATCCAATTATGAAAATAAATCACAAAAAAATTCTTTTCTAAACGAATACGAAAAATATTTTATGATGTGATTTAAGAGACCAATGTACGATAATTGGCTTACAAAAATATACCAACTATTGATGCAAGAACAGCATCAACAACAACAATGATGATGATAATAATAATAATAATAATAATAATAATAATAATTCTTCGGAAAGTACTTGGATGAATCGCTGAGAGCACTGGTAGTACTCAGCATTCATTCATCACCGGCTGTGAGACCGAGAAGAAGAAGGAAAAATGTGTATAATAAATAATATAAATAATAATAACAATATATTATATATTACAATTAAAAATAATATTATTATTGGTATTATTATTTCTGGAATAACTCCAGAAAATACTGAATATTTTACTGGAAAGCCTGACGAGGGTTATTTTCGCAGCTCCGAAGTTGGTTTTAGGTAAAGCCATAAATTCAGACTGTGTCTCTCTCTGAACTGTAATTATTAATATATTATATATAATTAATATATTATATTACATTAATTATTTATAATAATTTATTATTATTATTATTGTTAATTTATTATTATTATTAATACATTTTTAATTCCTTATTCTTTTTAAGTCCAGAAAATGTTTCAATTTTCCTCTGATGAACAAAGAAAAATTTTCAATTTCGAAAACGAAACCGATATTTTATTTTAATTAAATTTAAATTTATTAAATTACTTCAGAAAATTATCAAATGACCTTTAAACCACTTCATGGTTTCGATCCCTGAAACATTAATTCCGTTAAAAATGACAGGTCATATTTAAAGGTAGAATGTTTATTTAAAAAATAATTAAATTATTATTAAAAAATCAGTAAAAAACAGTTTGCCTGTCGGACCTAGTATACTGCGTTCTAGCTTTTTGATTAAATTCTTGATTAAAGGAGTTGTTATTGCCGACCGGCATTATTTAAAAACGTAAGTTTTCAGATTAATTGGAAACCAAATTATTAAAAAAATTGTTTTTATTATTCAAAGAAGTTATATTTAATATTTTATAAACTTTTTATAAAATTTCAAACGAAATTCGAACAAAAAATAACGGAGAAAAATAATTAAAATGCATTTTAAAAAGGTGGTGAAGCTAAGAAAATAAGAAATCACACAAAAATTCATTAAAGAAAATTGAGTCCGAAGTAGCAGTTTGTCTTGTCAAATTACTTACCATCGCTATTTTGATCTTAAATACACGAAGTCACTCCATTTCCAGCAGAGAATCCGTTTGGCGGATTTGTTGGATTTTCCGGATTTGTAGTCGGTTAATTGATCGATTGGTAGGACGTTTGCAAGGTACATTGAGGAGAACTGAATTAATGCACCGGCATTAAGTGACTCAGCTCAATTAAAACCTTTTTTTTGTCTTCCATCGTGATATTTCAACAGGATGTCTCGTGGAAAGAATTACTTCGTCTTTATAAAGACTTTTATTTGTATCAGCAAGTATAAATCTTCATCAAGCAAGTCCTTAGGACGGAAATCCAGACGAACATTTCCAAACCAGTCGAAGTAAGAGACGGGACTGGGTTAAGGATTCGTAATGAAGGCTTCTCTTCGAATCTTAGGACAATTTATCCTTCCTTATCCTCAAAGATCCTGTTTGCCATTCTGTTCCTGCAGCAGTACTTGAAAGCTACTCGATTTTTTTACAATCCACGAGCAGACAAGTGAGAATTCCTTTATCGGAGAGGCATAAACACTGCTTTGTCGGGCCTTATTTCTGAGGCTTAAATCGAATGCAAGCTGAAAATATCCTCGTCAATATTTTGCGTCTTTATTTTTAAAAACCATAAAAATAAAAATAAAAACACTGCAACTCTTTAAAAAAAAAAGAAAGAGTTGATTATTAATTTAATGAAAATTTAAATTTATCCCGTTCATTTGAAACCATTAACATTCTTTATGTTCTCAGATTTCGGTCTCAGTTCGATCCAAAGATTCACAAATCAAAGTTCGTATAATTAAGGGCGAGGAAGATGACAATCCTGCTCACAATGTTTCCAGTTTTTCCAATTTTTCCAGTCAACTTCCGGAGCAAAATTCTCGAGCAAAAAAGCAGAAGCAGAAATTCTGACTTTTCATTCAATTACAAGTCTTTTTAACGAGTGCAGAAATTGGATGAAAATTAGATTAACATTACCAAGCTGAGAACGCATGTCTCAATTAGCCGGTGTGACTTTCAGACAAATTGCCGCTTTTGGTTATCAACGTTTTCAAAGTTAGCACGAGAATAAGAGAAAAAAGTCCGAGAGAAATTAAGTTGATTTTAACAAAAAATAATAAAAAAGAATAATAATTTAGTAATATATTATTATATAATATAATACTCTTAATAATTTCTTACAGTTTCAATAGTAGAAAAAGAATATTCAAAATAATAGCAACTGCAGTGACAATCTGAAGTTAATGCGAGTCAAAGTATCTGAATAGCAGTGGGAGGATCGGTGACAAATCATACGTGGAATATTGAATGCGTCTCATGGTTCGTTTCACTTTATCATTCAAGTTGTACGGACCTCAAATGACAAATATAAGGAAAAATGCATGGCTCAGAAAGACTCGGTTTCAAATAGAAATAAATCAAATAACTTTTAAATAACATTTTCCGATAAATCAAGATATTTTAGTCTGCTTTTACGACCGGAAATAAAAAAAAACCATTGATCGATCACGTTTTTGATAAATTTCGACATAAAAAAGGTCTCACCTTTGAGCAGATTGGCGAGAAAACGTTCAGAAGAGGATGGATGACCTCGCGTGGGATGGAATTTATCTTAAAAATCTGTCATTCGTGCAGCAACAACAACACACAGTCTGATGCGAAGTCAAATGTCAGTCAGATTCGTGACGAATCTCAGTGACATTTAAAGAACATCATTCCCAAGATAAACAT
This sequence comes from Hirudinaria manillensis, assembly GCA_034509925.1. Lineage (NCBI taxonomy): Eukaryota > Metazoa > Annelida > Clitellata > Hirudinida > Hirudinidae > Hirudinaria > Hirudinaria manillensis. The sequence goes on along the minus strand of CM067532.1, from coordinate 2,082,338 downwards.
CTCGAACAATGGTCAGCAATCAGACGTTCATTTAAGAACAATAAAATTGCTATTCAAAAATAAATGCAAACATCATCTCAGAAGAGATTTGAATCTTCCAAGTAATGCTTGGAGTTCATTTTTGTTTTATATATATTCTCGCACGGAGACACGCGTCCGATATATGTGTCCCAAGGAATACCATTAATACCCCAACCAAAGCATATTCTTTGGTTAAAAATATGAACAAATAAATTAACACTTTATAAATTATCTTTAATACATTTACAATCTGCTTAATAAAAATTTTCGTATAACTTTCGATTGATTTCATCGCAATTCGACCATCATTTTCATGTAATTCATAGAATATTACTCAATATTCAAAATTGTGGCGTTCAGTTTAGGAAGCCCAATGCAAAGCAATAATAATTGAAATATAAATATTATGTGCAGATACAATAACACAAACAAAAACAAATCCGCACAAATTTTTATGAAACCATGTAAGGCTTTGATTCAGCCTTGTCTCGAATTTTGGATAATTTTCGAGGAAAATTGCAATAAGTTGTGTTCCATTCCAATGTCATTTTGAATGAAAATTTAAAAAAATTTTTTTTAAAGTAGAAAACCTTTACCTGAATGTGCCTCAAATGATTAAAACCACCTTAATAGGTTTCCAACAAATTTCTTTAAACTTTTGTAATTCTTATTTTTTGTCGTATTTTGCAATATTTGCCAATTAATTAAAAAATGCAGGAAACAATACCAACAATTTAATGCTCCCGGCTTATAATAAAACATTCTAAACGGTTATAAAAATCCGATTATGGAACAAAACCTAGAATAATCTGGAAATTAATTTAAAAGAATTTCATATTAAAAGAATTAATATTATTTTTTCATTTATAAGAATAGATCCGATTCAATGTTATAAATTATAAATCAAATTTAATTACATTAAAATATAATATTAATTATTTTCAATTATAGTGTATTTAAACTTGATATTTTACATTATAATATAGACAAACAACTTACTGGCAATGGCCACCTATCATTAAATTCCAAAAAGTGCTTCTGAGGATGTATCAAGCTAATATGAACCTAATTTGCGTTTCTTTGATGCTATTCGTAGGTTCCAGAATTCCAAGGAAGTATTTTGCCTTTTGCTTGTTCCATTTATTGTCCTATAAGGACGCTTTTTATCACGATTTTCAGTGTACCTTATTTGTGATTTATAATATATGATAATCTCTTTTTGAGAAAAAATAAATAAAAATATAGAAATAGATATTGAAAATATAGATATAGATATTGATATAGATATAGATATAGATATAGATATAGATATAGATATTGAAAATAGAAGCTACAAATTACCTTTTTGTAGAAATCCAAGTTTGCTCAGAAGTAATTTATTTCTGAACTAATCGGAAGGTTTACCTCCAACCTCGAAGGAAAAGTAAACAAATGATTGGAGTTGGATTTTAAAGCTTTTTTAAATCCTCACTGGTGCTGTTTACCAAACAAAACTCATTTATTCTTGTTGCGCAGTTGTTGGACTCTTGGAATCAGAATGAATGAATCTGGTTAATTATCAGATTCAAAGCTTAAAGATATGAAACTATTAGTTAACTATTAATAAATTACGACTTGTAAATGTAATGCGTTTGGTTTAACGTTATCTGATCTGGTTAAAACGTTATTTGTAATAAATGTAATAAAGAAAATTTACTCCTTTGTAATGAATTCCTTTACGATGTCATCGATCAATTTGTTGTAACCATAACGGAGTCGTTCAGAAGGCATATTGAAAGCATTTTGAGAGAAATTAGACGTCCAAGACGATTCGTATTTACGAATTATGAATTTTTACTTTGCAATGAAGGTGTAATTTCAGTTCAGTGAACTCGGTGACCTCGTGATGGTGCATGAATCGGGGAGATTAGGCAAATACGATGGAAGTCCGGATTTGCGGACGTCGATCAATAATGATCAATAATAATCTTATTAAAGTCAGAAATCATTTGAAAAAAAAATTGAATATTTTTGTTTATCAGGTCAAATCGGATTGGAGGAAAATTGAAAATTGAAAAATTAAACTATTTTTTTCTCAGCAAAATTTTAAAATTAAATATATTAAAAAACAAAAAAAAATAGAAATTCTTTTAATTTAATTATGTATCCGTTTCAAGCAATTATTTGGTCAGCACGTGAGATAAGAAACAATATGCAATTTCCAGCTGTGATTAACAAATGAAACTTAATTTGGAATTTCATTCGACTTTTTTTTTATATTGCGTTTCATTTTCATGGCTTTCGGCGTTGTTTTTTTTTTTAAATTTTTATTTATTTATTAACAAGAAAATCATTAAAAATCAATTTTAAGCAATGAAATAGCTTCGTTTCGTGAATGCAAATTTCGAATTTCAATTGAACGGCGATACATGCAATCAATATCTATTTAAGAGCACTCGGTTGAGGTCATTTCGGTCCGACTAGAGAATCATAGTTTACAGAGAATATTCTACAGATATGTTGAAAGCACTTTTGACATTTGTGCTACTTCTCGCTGCCGTGGAATCTACTGTCGACAAAGACCAGTTCAAGGTAAAACCTGAGGATCACTGCGTCTCAAAACTTCTCGACAAGATCTCACCTGCTTTGAGACTTTACAAGAAAATCATGAGCAAACTGGACAAGATGAAGGACACCATTGAATTCTGGAAGATCATATTTTACGTCAACGAAACTCCAACGACGGAGCAGTTGTTAAAATATCCTGGCATTCTGGCTGCCAGACCTCCACAAGAATTTGCAAAGGCTATTTTGGAAGAGATTCCAAACGCTGCTATGCTTTGAGTCGTTGCTGGGATTTCAAGTGCTTCTGGAATTTTAGAGACGTGAAATATTTTTGTCGTGTTGTGAAAAGAATTTCTTCTTCTCCTGACAAGCTTAATTGACAATATAAAAAGTTACATTTTCAGTTTTATTGAATTTTGAAAAATAAACTTACGACTCATTATCCTTGTTTGAAATGGACCACGTACCTTTCAACCTAATTTAAACTTGTTTAGTTTCCAAATAACATGAATATTCTCATAAAGTAAGTTCTTTTAAAATAAGTAAAAATATAAATAAATTAAATTAACATTAATTTGGAATTAAATTTAATAACACGTTCGAGAGACTGTGAGATGTTCCACGCTTGATGGAGTTTAAGTACCTGGCGTTCTTAATATCGCGATGGTGACAGATATTTATTCATAGTTAATTATTTAATGATAACTGAATAAAGTCAGTTAAAGTCTGGCATAATCGTATTTTCATGTTTTGCTTTCATATACCAAAATCAAAGTTTTTGTCCTTGCTAAAGAACAAATAAATATAAATTAATAAATAATATAATTGAATGTAAATATAAATGATAATCAATTGAAAATAAAATGTTTAATTCTATACTAAATAATAAAACAGAAAGCATGATGGGTCCATATTAATTAAAATACAACTTGGTCCGTAGAATAATTTTTTAGCATAAAGCGAAATATGATTTGACAACGGGGTCGTATTTAAAAAATAATTTAATTTCAAGTCATCTTAAATTCTTTAATAAAATAAAATTTGTGCCTTTTTATGTAATTATTTGTTTGAAACATACAAAAATTCAAATATTTGTTAATAGGATGACCGCCAGAGGGAGATTTTTCCTTTAAGTTTTAAGGCTATTCCTATCCTTTTGACTTCTAATTTCTAAACGATTCTTTTCAACTGTTTTTCGACAATAAAAAGACATAAAAATTAATTTCTTTTCATAAAATAATATAATATAATATCAATTTCAAGCCAAAAGATCATAATTTATATTTATTTTCCTGACGACCAATCGCGTAAAAAAGTGTGACTCAATTGCATATATAAAGGTACGGAAGTTCCATAAAAATGGCCATTTTGTCGATATTTATATTAAAAGTCGATTTCTTTTAAAAATATAATTTATCAGGAAACGGACTACAGAAGAAATGAAATGCTTTTCTGCACGTACAACGTACATGTTCTGTGCAATAATCTTTTGCGTTATACCAATCCTGTGTCAGCCATCAAGAGAAATAACATTTCGCATTCAAAAGAAAACTAATTCAACCATTAGATTATGCAAAATTAGTACTCCAATTCTTCAAAAATCATCTAGATCTTCAATTGAATGTCTAAAATTTTGTCAAATCGGTCTTCAAAGCACTTGCATGAGTTTCAAGTTTGACAGATTCAAAAGTCTCTGTTCATTTTACAAGGATGTCATTCGCTATGATTTCGCAGTTGTCAAACGAGGTTGCACTGGATATCAGTTGTACCCAGGTTGGTTTGCGAACAAATAAGTATTGATTTTTAAGAATTAGAATTAAGTCTTTAAACTTAAATTCGCCTAATTATTTGTTGTTACTCGTAAAATTCTCTGGATGCTTCACACAAATCGTAAATAAACAGCTAATACAATTATTAATCTAGTCTTTAATTTCTACTGTAAATAAAAAATAAATATAAATATAAATAAATATAATATTTATAAAATGTGAAAGCCAACTCTAACTGCTATAATTTAGAATGGAAATATTAATTTGCATGTTGATTCTCCAAATATTCAAACGGTTAGATATAAATATTAAATATTATAAATATATATAAATTATTTAAGTTATAATATATATATTATATTACATTAAATAATAATTATAATATCAGTTTAATATACAATATAATAAATAAAATTTAATTTATTTCCTAAATTTCAACTACATTTTTTTTACACGTATCTTAAATATTTTAACAGACTGTCCCAGTGGCTTTCAATTTTTAATTGAGGGCAACAAGTGCGTGCGATTAAACAGCGATAGTTTGAATTGGTCTGAGGCCAGGACTCATTGCAATAACTTGCATCCTCTGTCCCACCCTGTCATCTTGGATAGCAATCTGGATGAAGCATTGATATACTTTTACATAAAGACACTCAGTCTGAGCTTCCAGTTTTTATACAACTCGAGCTTTGAATCTATTACAATAAAATTATATTTATCTTTTTTCATTTCGGATTTCTCTTTCTAAATTGTCATTTAAGAAGATAATTTAGCATGATAGCAATTAATGAATTTCTAAGAAGATAATTTAGCATAATAGAAGTATATAATGTTTTTTTTTTATCATACAGGCGGAGCTGCTTCTCCTTTCTCTTCTATGTGGACCGCGGGCATTAGTTTTTACATGAATCAAGTGCGTCAACCATTCCTCTGGAATCCTTTTGCAAATGTAACTCAAGCACTTCGTAATACAACGCCGTGGATTCGTGGTGAACCAAATTCTCTTGGTGTTCGTAAGACGTATTGCATGCAATTGATGTTTTTTTATGGTCTGGACGATTGTCCCTGTTCTGTTCTACTTTGTCCAATATGCGAAATTACTCTGTAGAACTTTTATGCATTATTCATCTCTAGAAACAAATGCGATAACAAAGGAAGGTTTAAATCATGAATTATGCACTTCGTTGTTTGATTAATGCACCACTATTAAGGATGAACTGGCTTAGTAAGGCCGACTTTCTCAGAAGTACATCTTTTCATGATTCTTCTTGAATTCCCAAAATGGGATTACGAGCCAGAAGTCGGCGAAAGGATGGCACTTTGAAAATTCAACGAATTGTCCATTAAAAATTGTAATTAATTTACTGTTCAGAATGTAAACTTGTTATTCGGATCAAATCATGCATCAAAAGATTCTTAAAAGGCAAAGACAATAAATATTCAGATGATTGTTTAAACGTCAATATTTACTTTTTGAGTGCATTGTTTTATCAATACGATTTATGAGAATTGTTCTATTGGTCTGCTTTACAGATGTTTCAGATATACACATTCTTTTATAATGAAAACTTACTTAAGTTACCCGCTTAATAAACAAATGTGCCAAAAGAATACTCCATCTTGTGAAATGTTATTCGAAAGATCTAGATCATAAATCTAAATTCAATTTTAATTTCTGTCACATTAAACCTCAAATAAATCGCCCATGAATTAATTGCTAAAAATTTCTGATTTTGTTTCGGTGAAGACAATTTTTTTTTCTTTCTTTGTTGACGAATCCAAGATTTTGGCATTTTATTCCAAGTTTTTGTCAAAAAAATATTTGAGAGTGCGGAAATCATTGAGTTTATTCTTTGGTTGCCAAGGTAAGCACATAAAATATGCAATTATTTCGAAGTTAACGCAAATCCCTCTATCCATCTATACATCAGTTCTGTGACTTAATTATTTATTGGATTTAGTGTTACTTTTCCAATATTTTAAAGTATTTTTCATTCTTTTTCCGAGGGGCATTCTTTGGTTTAGAGGTGCAAAAAGTTAAGAACTCAAGCAATAAAACCCCATACTTTTTCTTCACTTTGTGATTGCAAACTGTTCGGCCAATCTGCATCTCAATATTAGTAAAATACCTGTAATAATGGTTTCAAACCTCTCATAATTTTATTAGCGGCATTTATTGGTCAGACCACGAAGACCACTCCATTCTCAATTGTCTTGACGCCTCTTGCGCATCTAGAAATATAGCTATTGTTATTTGGAAGGTATGGAAAAATGTTGCCAAAAAAATATCAGTGATTGTTAACCACGATGTGTTGAAAGACTTGTTTAAAATATTTGAACTACTCGCAATAACAAATTATTTTTGAAAAATTGAAAGAGAAATTTTGGGATAAAGATGATGTGTCAGCGATTTGACGCTTTAAAAATCTGGTAATTATAATCGTAATATGTGGTGCAATTCAGTGCTTCTGTAATTCTGGAGAAGTGGCATATAATATAGGAAAGGCCCCTCTCTCGATTGTTAAGATACCTAATTGATTCGATAATTGAATTAAAAGAAACCATAAAAAACCGTTGATCGCTAAAATATGGTTATTTTAATTTGAGGAAGAATACAATTTATTTAAAGATGGTTGATAGACCTTAGAAGTCTTTCTATGCAAACGCATCATGAAGAAATCTTGCAATGCTCAAAAAAGAAAAATCTAGTCAAGCTCATCGACGAGGTATATCTTTACTTATTTTTTCTTTACTTTTGTTTACCAATCCATAAAATATCAAAGTTATAATTAGCGTTTCAAGCCTGTAAGAGCTGCTTATTGTCGCACTATTATTTATTTCCTAAAAATTTCTCATCTAATCCGGTTTCAATACTTTGTGCATTCCAATAGAAAATACAGATCCGCAAGCAACATTTGACTTACAGTCGAAGAGTGGAACATGGAATAAGGTCTCCATGATATTAAGTTGTACGTGGGTTATCATCTCCAACTCATACCAGAGCTCAATACTCCTTTTTCGACAATGGTATTCCGAACTCATTCTCAATCTATCTATTATTCCCTTCGCACTCATCTGCACTCTTCGGTTAAAGAAGTTTTAATCGTGATCGCATAATATGCCGTCACTAACAACAAAAGCGATGCATCATTGACTTGCTTTTATGTTCCGCTTGAATGATGCACGAAATATTTTTTATTTATTAATAAAGATATTTAATAATTGCATGTCACTTGGACTAGAAAATGTTGTTGTGAGCTTGCTCAAAAACTGAACAACTGAAAATTATCATTCTATTCGCTATAATTTTTGCCACAGAATTTTAAAAAGCATGACAGCCTTCATTGAAGATGAAAGGGTATGAATTACTATTTAGAAAACTTCCTAAAAAGTTAATGTTTCAAATTTGATCAATAATTGTGTAATAAAGAAAACATTATTGCACATTATATTATTCGTACATAAACTCTATTCTATAATCCCAATTTAATCTTTTTGTTGGATACTTCTGGATAGTGCCTTCAAGATACTTATTCAAGAGGCGAAATAAGAACTCGAGAGAAACAGTTTAGTTTTAAATATTCTTCTTAAATGTTATCCTTTAAATATTATAATTGCTTTCTAAGTACATCCCTTCTGCATTCAATCCCTCGGTTTGGATGATGTTCGTTCATTGAAATTGTTCCCCCTACTTTACATTAATGTAAGGATTATGCCATGAAAAAAATAATTACTAAGTATATATTTTTAAATTTATATTCGTAGATTTCTAAATTAAATCTTTGTCAAAGTAAAACTGCGAAAATTTATATGCAGCTTAACTTTTTTTTTTAGAATCAATAATTTTAAATTTTTCTTTTGGTCTGAGTATTCATTTCAATTCTTTATTGTCTGTAATCAAACTACATCAGTTTGACGTTACAATGAATATGATGACGACGAAATAATGGAAAGGGTCACGTGTACGCTGTTGATCCCTTTTATTAAATTAATTCTAAGTACAAAAACTCTATCATTTATATATTTTTTCCTGGTGACCATGAAAATCCATCTGACATATAAAAGGACGGAATTTAAAAAAAAAATGTGTGATTATCGGTATAGAAATTGAGAAATTATTCGTTGCAGAAATACTTTTAAGCAGACAAGCGTCTCTGAAGAAATGACCTATTTGTACATGTTGTGTTATGCACTACTCTTTTGCATTGTACCAATCGAATGTCAGCTATCAAGAGAATTAACATTTCGCATTCAAAAAAGAACAAATTCCTCCAACAAAATATGCAAAAGCAGTGTTTCAACTCTTGGAAGATTATCTAGATCTTCAATTGAATGCTTAAAGTTCTGTCAAGTTGCTTTTCAAAGCAATTGCAAGAGTTTCAAATTCGAAAGAGGTCTCTGTTCATATTATAAGGATGTTATTCGTTATGATTTCTCAGAAGTTGTCGATGAAAGTTGCATTGGATATCAATTCTTCCCGGGTTAGTTTGTGCTTCAATAAAATACTCAAGAGGGTGTAGCTAAAATGGTAGTCAATATACAAAATAATATAAATTCGCCCAAATTATTTTGTGGTACCTGTAATCCATCAGATCATTAAGACATCATAATTATTAGATCAATATGACATCATAATTACATCTTCAGTGGTCATAAACAAAATTGTAAAAGATGGAAAGTCAATAGATTAATTATCTTTAAAAAAGCTTAAAAGACAAACCTGGTTGCTAAGGAAAATAGACTGGTAATGGAATATTCCTATAGCTCCGCAAATTGATTTTCAGAATGTTTCTATAGGCAGTATTTGATTTATTAAATTACGTTGTAGTTTTGTATAAATTATATATTATTGTTACACGTAATGGGTTAATTGTTACTTAATTTTAGAAAATATATACTTTGATATAAGAAAAAAAAATAAATAAAAACAATTGCTACTTACAAGTATTTCGTAAATGTATAATAACTATTTCAACAGATTGTCCAAGTGGATTTCAATATCTCATTGAGGGCAACAAGTGCATACAACTAAACGTTGGTAAATGGAATTGGTCTGAAGCCAGGACTCAATGCAATAAATTGCATCTTCAATCCCATTCTGTCATCTTAGACAGCAATCCTGAGAAAGAAGCGACCTTCCTCTACATGAGCATGCAATGTGAGAGCTATTAGCTTTTATTTTATTATATATATATTAGCAATAATCCGCTTTTCAGATGACAAGTAAATTTTGATTTCAATTTATGAAATAATCTAAATAATTCTAAATAATTAATTTCTAATTCCAATGAACTTTAAGGTAAATTTGATCTAGGTAAAAACGATACTCTCGGTAGTGAGGACAAAATCTGATTTTATTTATTTCAACAAAAGATTGGTTTAGAATTTGCTTTGAGAATTATAAACAAATTTTGTATTTTACGTCAAGCTATAAAATAAGTGACCATTTCGTATGATTTAATCTCTGTATGTTGAAAGTTGTGCATTGATCGAAAACACAATGTCTTATTGCGTAATTACCTTATTGGTAATCTGGATGAAAAACGATTTTATAGAAGTTGTCATTAATTAATAAATTTTCAGTTCAACCTCTTTGTCTAATGGCAAGTGATCTTCCTTTCTACCAAGCATGGACAGCGGGCATCAGTTACTACATAAACAAAGTCCGTCAGTTCCAATGGAACCCATTTGTAGGTGTTACAAGACGATTTAATGCCTCTGTACCTTGGAGCTCTCTTGAACCTAACGCTCCGAATGATGGGTCTCAGTATTGTGTTCAGATGTTTTACCCAAGCGGCTTGGATGATTACTATTGTTATAAACGTCTTTGTGCTCTCTGTGAAATTAACATGTAGTGCAATTATAAATTAATTAGATGTAAAATACTCCTGATTACAAACTTTATTACTGTTTAAATCTTGGCCGATGCCCTTTAAAATATTCGAAAAGTTACAGTCATGAATTTTATTTCATCAATCGTTGATAGCTTTGATGGATTGCTGTAGTTCGGTTCATATAGCGCCATTTGCATAACATCAGAAGCGCTTTTCCATTTACATAGATTTCCTGTCCGAAGACGCTTATGACGGTGCGAGCTGGGTTTCGAATACGAGACATAATGACTGAGCCATTAACGAAGTTTCTCGGGCAACTTGCACAAAATAACATTGAAGCTTCATTGAAAGAATTGAATTTTATTAATTAAGAATGAGGTAGATATCAAACATAAAATAAATTTAAACAAATTGAAAAAAAGAAATCACTATTTAATTATGAACATTTTGGTGCTTTTAATGTTGGAATTACTGGGTTATGGCATGTGAAAGGTTTGTTAAGAACTTAATTAATTACTTAATTTTATTAAACACTAAAATTAATAAAAATCATAGTAGAAATTATGGGTACCAATAATACTCTGTCTATTAACAAAAAGTAAAACATAAATATGTGGTCATTTAAATCTGAAAAGGCATAATATTATAAATAATATATTATTATTAATGATAATATTATAATTAAATATTATAAATAATAATATTATAGAAATCAAACTTTAACCATAATTCACAAATAAATCTTGGAATACTTGAGAACAAAAGGGTAGGAATGGAGAATCAATTTTAACACCAATAGTTTATTTTGCATAATATTACATGCCACTTCAAAAGTAACTTCTAAATTAAAAAAAAAACAAACAAACTTTTACTTAATTATCGAAAATTATCAGAAGAAGTATTGGCTTACACCTGATATATAAAAGGACGGTGCAGCAAAAAATTTGTTGCCGCTTCGACAGTTTCTAAATTAAGAGACATTGAAGTAATATTTTTAGTCGGACAAACATCTCTAAGAAAATGAATTACTTCAACTTATTGTACTATGCGCTAATCTTTAACACGATCTTGTGTCAGATATCAAGAGAAATAACATTTCGCATTCAAAAGAAACCAAATTCATCCATTAAATTATGCAAAATTAGTACTCCCACTTTTGAAAAATCATCCAGATCTTCAATTGAATGTTTAAAATTTTGTCAAATCGGCCTTCAAAGCAGTTGCATGAGTTTCAAGTATGAAAGATTCAAAAGTCTCTGTTCATTTTACAAGGATGTCATTCGCTATGATTTTGCAGAAGTTGTCAAAGAAGATTGTATTGGATATCAGTTGTACCCAGGTTATATTGAAAATAAATATTTAGTTCACTTTTAATCAAGATGTTATCAAAGTTTTGAAGTAAAAGCCCCTTTGCAATGAGTGGTTTTCTTAAACTCTCTGGATTAAAAAGAAATCTTAATTCAACCAGAATATTAGAAAAAAAATTATTGGAAGTTGTAATCAATAGATGCATTGTCTAAAAACGAGAAGGTAACGTGGTTGCTAAGGAACTTAGATTAGGAGTGGCGTTATTCCTGCACTTTGATTTGATTCCTTTGCTACAGCGATATTTCATATGACATAGTATATTGGGTATATTATATTCTTTTAAACCATAATTATTTTATTTTGCGAAATATATACCCAGTGTGAAATTAAAGAAACAATGTTTTAATACAAAGGTTTGCTAATTGCATCTCAAATATCTTAACAGATTGTCCAACTGGATTTCAATATTTGATTGAGGGAAACAAGTGCGTACAATTACTTATGGGTTACTGGAATTGGTTTGATGCCAGAATTCAGTGCAATAACTTGCATCCAAGATCCCATCCTATCATCATCGAGAACAGTTTTGATAAAGCATTAATCGTCTCGTACGTTTTGGCAAATAGTAAGGTTTATTCATTTTTCTTTGTTTAGATTTCCAAACAACTGCTTTTTTGAATTAATTTCTTATTTAATGCAAATAATTGGAGGCATTTAGTGAAGTAGAGGCCCATACGATCACCAACTTGCGATTGATTTCTAGATCCTCGCATATGCCAAGCAGCAAGAATTTTTCCTCCCCTCTACGAAACTTGGACAGCGGGCATTAGCAATGACACCAATGGAGTGCGCCAGTTTCAATGGAATCCCTTTACAGATGTTATTCGACCATTTAGCAAGTCATCACCGTGGGATATTGGTGAACCAAATTCTCGAATTGGTTCTCCATTTTGTGTTCAAATGATTTATGATAGAGGTTTGGATGATTACACATGCTCGAGTGCTTTATGTGTTCTTTGTGAAATTAGCATGTAGCTTACATTCTCTTATGTTTTAAAAAATGTTTATTTAGAGCCGTTTTGCCGGAATATGATTAAGATTTAGCCAATATTCTATTAAATGCATAAATGTTTAAGGAGGAAATTCAATCATCATAGATCCAAAAATATGAACATTGAAAAAAGTTAAATAAAGCCAACCTACGAACTCCATTGCAAAAAGCACTTAATGGAAAGAATATTAAGAACATTTTTTGTAAGATAAAAATCAACAATGACTTTTCAATGTATATGCTTTATACGAATTTTGATTTTTTTAAAATTTATTTTATTTTAATTTATTAGTTTCTTAAATTTAAATTTAACAACTAAATAAAATTCCTGAACGGTTAATTTATCAATTTGGAAAGATAAGAAAATTAACTTTAAGAAAATTGTTTTCTGTTATTTTATGAAAAATCAGATAAATTGCAATTTCCTGTTCAATTATGATCATATTCCACTAATGTGACGTGCAAATGTAACTTTCCAGCTCATTTAAAATAACAATTGAGTTGTTTTATATCTACTTCATATTTTCTGAGTAATTCTCAATAGCTTATAGTTTGTCATCGAGGACATCATATATATATATATATATATATATGGAATACCTTTATATATATATACCTATATATATTTGACTTAGTTTGCTTATAGATGCTTATAAATGGTTTTGCGATTTTGTTAATAAATTAAAATATTCGTCGAGTTCAAAGTTCATCAAGATTATCTTTGAGCTACTAATGGAGATAAATTGAGATAAATTGAATGCAAAACCACACTGTTATTACGATTTTGCAGAATTTTTAATTGGTTTTGATTTAATTTATGATGCGATCCTGAACCTCTGTAAACTCTGAAGATGTGACAAGTAAAAGGTTTTTCCTTTTGCCGCAAAGGTACTCGATCAACTGAATAAAATTATTGAAAATCATTAATAAATAAATAATAGCAAAATAAAAGCAAAGTCCAAATTAATTTCAGAGACAATTCCAGTATTTTAAGGTAGATGCTGGATCAATAAGTCAGATTTTGCTACCAACTTTTCCGATTTAAAAGTAAAACTTTGTTTGGACAAAAATCTCAATAATCTGGATGTGTAAGTCATTGACAAAGAATATGTGTAGTCATTGGCTTAATATATCCCTTTAATATTTTCATAAAACGTCAAACTCGTAATCAACTTTTCCGATGGCAATATTTTAATACAACTGTTTAAGAAATGAAAACACGAGATTACTTTTCATTATCTCGACTGAGCGCCATTGTGTTTCTGCTCTTTACATTGAAATAAACTACACAGGAGAGGATTGGGAGAGGTTTACGGCTGCCAAAAAAAAACGCATCGATTATGTCATTAATTACCTTTTTCATAAAGATGTCCAAGTTCAGTAGCTAAATAATTACTTTGCATTGTTGTTAGCACTTCTTTGATCATTAATTATCCATTGAGACATAGTGGCTGTTGGTTGCCACAAAGTAAGTTAATACAACCTGAACAATGAAGATTGAAACTTCCTTGAAAGATTAATACATTTTTACTTAATTTGATATTTTATTAAATGAAAAAGTTTTATTTAATTTTATTTTGCATTTGATATCTTACGCATTTTAAATTTAATTGTTTAACAAAAGAATCTTTCAAAATATTTCAAAAACGAAAACTATTTAATTATTTCTGGAAACAGACTGAAAGTCATTTGAACCACTAACACGAATCTGTTCATTGTGCTAATCAAAACAACAACAAGGTCAATCGGATATGAGCTAAAAAATTATTGATATCAGATTAATCTATTGCAAAAGTATGTAGTAAAGCATAAAGCGGTATCTGCATTTACAATTTCGATATTTAGGAATTTCCAAGGCTTTGTGATTCTATTCCATAATGAGTATTTAAAAGTATTTTTGATATGATTAGTGGTCTAATCTAGACATTTCCGTGACACTCGGGGTATGAAAGGATTCCGGTGATTTATAAGAAATGTACTTAATAAAGAAAAATTAACAAATATAATCCTAACAAATGTTAAGGTTATCAATTATTAACTGATTATTAACAGATAAAAAAAACAGAAACGTGCGGTCATTTAGAACTGAGAACAAAATAAAGCATGAAAATATCCAAGAAGTCGAACATTATACATAATCAAATCTTTCGAAAGCTGGCAAATAAAACAAAATCGAACTGTGGATGGAGAATCAATTTTAAAATCAACAGTTTACACCGCATAATTTTAATTGCCATTTCTAAATTAAAAAAAATTCTAATTTATTAAGTAAAATCATAATATTTACACTCATGATCCGAAGAATTGGCCTACACCTGATATATAAAAAGGCGGTGCGACGAAAAATTCGTTGCCGCTTTGACAGTATCTAAATTAAGAGACGTTGAAGTAATATTTTTAGTCGAACAAACATCTCTAAGGAAATGAATTACTTCCACCTGTTGTGCTATTCGCTAATCTTTTGCATTATACCAATCTTGTGTCAACCATCAAGAGAAATAACATTTCGCATTCAAAGGAAAACAAATTCATCCATTAAATTATGCAAAAATATTACTCCAACTTTTGAAAAATCATCTAGATCTTCAATTGAATGTTTAATATTTTGTCAAATCGGTCTTCAAAGCAGTTGCTCAAGTTTCAAGTTTGAAAGATTCAAAAGTCTCTGTTCATTTTACAAGGATGTCATTCGATATGATTTTGCAGAAGTTGTGAAAGAAGATTGCATTGGTTATCAGTTGTACCCAGGTTAGTTTGGACACAAATATTTAATAAATTCTTTATAAAGATGTCACTAAAGTTGTGAAGCAAAAGCCATTCTAAATTACTGGTTTTCGTAAACTCTATGGATTAAAAATAAGTCTTAATTATATTCTTAATACACCCACTTTATAATGGGAAAAAATAATAAGAAGTTTTAATGTTAATTAATAGACATGTTGTTTAAAATTTTGAAGGCAGCATTGGTTGCTAAGGAACTTAGATTAGGAGGGACGTTATTCCTGCACTTTGATTTAATTCCTTTGTTAGATCGATATTTCATATGACATAGTATATTGGGTATATTATATTCTTTTAAACCATAATTATTTTATTTTGCGAAATATATACCCAGTGTGAAATTAAAGAAACAATGTATTAAGTATAAAGGTTTGCTAATTGCATCTCAAATATCTTAACAGATTGTCCAACTGGATTTCAATATTTGATTGAGGGAAACAAGTGCGTACAATTACTTATGGGTTACTGGAATTGGTTTGATGCCAGAATTCAGTGCAATAACTTGCATCCAAGATCCCATCCTATCATCATCGAGAACAGTTTTGATAAAGCATTAATCTTTTCGTACGTAGAGACAATTAGTAAGGTTTATTCTTCATATTGATTAGATTTTCCAACAACTATTTTCATTGTGATTTATTTCTTAAGTAATGGACTAAATTGGATACATTCGATTGATTTCCTGAAGGAAGTAATCCCCCCATCTACCAAACTTGGACAGCGGGCATCAGTATTGACACCAATGGATTCCATCGGTTTCAATGGAATCCTTTCACAAATGTTACTCGACCATTTAGCAACTCATCACCGTGGTGTGTGGGTGAACCAAGTTCTTTTATGGGTTCTTTATTTTGTGTTCAAATGATTTACTATATAGGTTTGGATGATTACCGATGTTCAGAAGTTATAAGTGTTCTGTGTGAGATTAGCATGTAGATTACATTCCCTTTTGTTTTATAATTTTATGAATTTTATTTAAAGTGTCATTGCCCAAAAATAATTAAGGTTTAGCCAATATTTTGTTAAATGCATAAATATTCAAGGAGGAAATTCAAATATCTTGGCTCCAAAAATGTAAATATTAAAAAAAATGAAATAAAATGAACCTAAGAACTTGAGGCACTCCATTACAAAAGAAACTTAATAGAAAGAACATTTTTGAAAATTTAAAATCTCCAACAATTACTTTTCAAGTTTATGCTTTAAAAGAATTTCCATTTTTGTTTTAAACTTATGAATGCCTGCAAAAAAAGAATTTTAATAACATTTCTGAAGAGTTAAATTCTGAATTTGAATCATATAAAAGCATTTAACAGAAAAATAATTAAATACCTTTTTGGAAAATTAAAAATCTCCAACAATGACTTTTCAAGTATATGCTTTGTACGTTTTAATTTTGATTTTTGTTGTTGTTAATTTACGAGTTTATTCTCATTTGAATGTATCAACTAAATAAAATTCCCGAATAATTTCTTTATTTAAAAAGATATGAAAATTAACTTTAAGCAAATTGTTCTCTGATATTTTATCAAATTTCTGATATTTTATCAAATCTCAGAGTAATTTCCTTTTTAGCTATGATCATATTCAACTAATGTGAAATGTAACTTTCCAGCTCATCTAAAATACTAATTGAGTTATTTTAGATCAACTTTATTCTATTTTCTAAGTAGTTTGTAGCTTATAGTTTGCCAAAGAGGACAAATATATATGTGTGTGACTTTCTGCGTTATTTGTTAATGAATGCATATGAATGGTTTTGCCATTTTGTTAATAAATTAAAATATTCGTCGAGTTCAAAGTTAATGGAAATAAATTGAATCGAAACCAAACCGTCTTTAAGATTTGTAGAGTTTCAAATTGGCTTTGATCTAATGTATGATGCAACATTGTACCGCTGTAAGTTCTGAGGATATTACTTGAAAGGTAATCTTCTAGCACAAAGGTAGTCGATCAATAAAATAAAATTATTGAAAATCATTAAAAGTTAATAAATAAATAAAATCAAAGTAAAAGCGAAACCCAAATAAATTTCAGAAAGCATCGAAATATTTTAAGGTAGATAATGGATCAAGAATTCAGAGCTTGTTGCCAAGCTAATATTTGCTAATCTTAAAAGTAAACCTTATTAACAAAAAATGTTGTTATGTAGGTCATTGGTAGAAAAGATTTTTATATTCATTGGTTTAATATATTCTTTTAATTTTTTCGTGAAATGTCAAACCTTAATAAACTTTAATAACTTTACAAATTTTTTAAATTTTAAAAAATGAACGAAACAGAAAGCAACTCATTTATTTCTGAACACAAAGAGAAGGTGTTTAGAACCATTAACTCAATTCTGATTTTTTTTTAAAGTTCGCAATAGGAAAGGATTCCGGCGATTGAAAAGAAATCATCTTAAAAAATTAGTAAAAATCCCAACAAAAGTTATGGATATCAAGTGTACACTGGTTATTGACAAATAGGAAAAATTATAAAAATATCCTAGAAGTCAAACATTGTACACAAAGAAATCCTTAGAAATTTTTATTTGCCACTACAGACTGATTAAATCCAAACTTCTAATCAATTATATCTGCTCTCATGTTCTGAAGAATAATTGTCCTACACCTGATATATAAAAGGACGGTGCACCGAAAACTTTGTTGCCGCTTTGACAGTATCTAAATTAGGAGAAATTGAATTAATATTTTTAGTCGGACGAACATCTCTAAGGAAATGAATTACTTCTACCTGTTGTGCTATGAGCTAATCTTTAACACAATCTTGTGTCAGCCATCAAGAGAAATAACATTTCGCATTCAAAAGAAAACAAATTCGTCCATTAAATTATGCAAAATTAGTACTCCAACTTTTGAAAAATCATCCAGATCTTCAATTGAATGTTTAAAATTTTGTCAAATCGGTCTTCAAACAAGTTGCATGAGTTTCAAGTATGAAAGATTCAAAAGTCTCTGTTCATTTTACAAGGATGTCATTCGCTATGATTTTGCAGAAATTGTCAAAGAAGATTGCATTGGATATCAGTTGTACCCAGGTTATTTTGGAAACAAATATTTAATACATTCTTGAGAAAGATGTTATTAAAGTTGTGATTAAAAACCCCTTCTAAATTACTGGTTTTCGTAAACTCTCTGGATTAAAAAAATCCACCCAGGTTGTTAGGAAAAAAGTTATAAAGTTATAAAAGTTATAAGTAATAAGTCAATAGATGCGTTGTTTAAAATGTGAAGATGTTGTGATTGTTATGGATCTTAGTTTAGGAGGTACATTATTTCGGCACTTTGATTTGATTCACTGAATATTTCTTTGGATATTTCAAATGTAATTAGTATTATTTATTTGAATTGTATTTCTTATACCTTCACATCTGTTTTATTTCACGAAATATGCAGTTAGAGTGAGATTAACAAACGCAAAAAATCATGAGTTATGAATAAAGGTTTGTTACATGCATCTTAAATATCTTAACAGATTGTCCAAGTGGATTTCAATATTTGATTGAGGGCAACAAGTGCGTACAATTAAACGTAGGCTATTGGAATTGGATTGGAGCCAGGATTTTATGCAACAACATACATCCTCGATCCCATCCTATCATCTTGGATAGCAGTTTTGATAAAGTACTAATCTCTTCATACGTGTTTGCAAATAGTAAGGTTATTCATACCTTTTGCTTAGATTTAAAAAAAAAACTGTTTTCTATTTGATTTGTATCTCAACTAATGGAAACAACAGTAGATATTCAGTTTACTAAACAGAAACATTTTTCGTAATATCGTCAGCATTCGATTGATTTCCAGATCCTCGCATCTGCCAAATGGGAGTAAGTGTTCTCCCCACCTACCAAACTTGGACAGCGGGCATCAGTAATTACACCAATGGAGTTCGCCAGTTTCAATGGAACCCCTTTACAGATGTTATTCGACCATTTAGCAAGTCATCACCGTGGAATATTGGTGAACCAAATTCTCCAGTTGGTTCTTCATATTGTGTTCAAATGATTTACGATAGAGGTTTGGATGATTACCCATGCTCGAAGGCTTTATGTGTTCTTTGTGAAATTAGCATGTAGCTTACACTCCCTTTTGGTTTATAAAATGTTTTGTTTAAAATAGTGATTAAGGTTTAGCCAATATTCTGTTAAATGCATAAACATTCATGGAAGAAATTGTATCAACTTGGGCCCCAAAATATAAATATTTAAAAAAAAAAAAACAAACATACGAACTTCAGGCAATCCAAGCTTAAAATGAATAATAAGAAACGTTTTTTGTGAAAATTAAAAATGGCCAACAATGACTTTGAAGTACATGTTTTAGAAAAATGTCGATTTGTTTTTAATTTATGAGTTTCTCCAATTTAAATTTAACAACTAAATTAAATTCCTGATCAGTGAATTTCTGAATTTGTTTCAGATGAATTTCACATTTTCTAAGTAGTTTCTAGCTCACATTTTATCATCGAGGAAATTTTGTTTATATAATTTTGACTTCCTGCGTAGTTTGTTTGTAAATGTGCATAAAAAATGTTTTGCTATTTTTCTGATAAATTAAAATTTTCATCGAGTTCAAAGTTCATCAAGATTATCTTTTAGCTGATAATGGAAATAAATTTAATACGAAACCAAACTGACTTTTAAGATTTTGTAGAATTTTAAATTGGTTTTGATTTAATTTATGATGCGATTCTGTACCTCCGTAAATTCTGAAGATGTGACAAGTAAAATGTTTCCTTTTGCCGCAAAGGTACTCTGTCAACAGAATAAAATTATTTAAAATAATTAAAATTTAATAAATAAAAGCAAAATAAAATTAAAACCCAAATAAATTTCAGAAAGTATCGAAATATTTTAAGGTAGACGTCATTTTCCTACTGCATCCAAGCTAACATTGCCGGTCTAAAAAGTAAATCTTTATTGAAAGAAAATCTTGTTATGTGAGTAATTGGCAGGAAATATTTTTATATTCCCTATAAAATATGTTTTTATAACCTTGTTCGGTCTAAAAAGTAAATCCTTATTGAAAAAATATCTTGTTATAAAGAGTAATTGGCAGGAAATATTTTTATATTTCCTAAATACCATAAGATGTCTAAGAAATCATCAAAACTCAGCAGCCAAATAATTACTTCGCAATGCTGATCACATTTGTTTTATCATTAATTATTCATTGACTGGAGACAATACGGACTTTTGGACCGATGGAGTACTAGCAGAGAGCAATATGAAGCTCTAGTAATTAAATATTAATTTGAATAACATAGTTTTGTTAGAATTAGCATTATATCTTGTACGTTTAAGTGCTTATTGCCCGAGTAGAATTGAAAGGTGGAAGAAAATAGGTGTTGGTATCTATCTGAGGACAGTGTAATTATATGTGCATACTTTATTTCTTAAAGAATTTAATTTTATATTTATGAAATAGAATGAAAATTGATGAAATTAGAATCATTCCAATTTGTAATTAAAGCCAAATAAATTTATGAAAGTTATTTGACAAAAACATGGCATGAAGTTCACTTTTAAAAACAAAACGATATTACTGGCATTTGCATATTTATTTTACAATCTCAAATGTGGTTCGATAACTAGAAGATTTTCCCCTAAAGTTTTAGTGTTCCCGGTTTTTTTTTTACACAATACCTCAGTTCGATAATAATTTATTTTGTATTTATGCTCTAAATGTTGTCTAGGAAATGAACGTGACTGCACAAATCGTGATTTGTAAAAGAAACTCACCTTCAGATGGAACACCTTTGCTCGCTCAATTGATTTTATACCTGGGTCCATTCTTCTGACATGACATAACAGGACTTTAGGTTTTAATTTTTACACTCCTCTAATATTAAATTACAAATTTCGAAAAGAAAATTGCGCGATTTTACCAGAAGTCTTTTATTTTCTGTATTCATTTTCTGACTTTGCAATCAATAATTTTTTTTTAATGTCCATTGTTTCCTGGTGTTCTTTCAAACAATGATCATCCAGTAAAACATTTTGATGCACACGGAATTAGACATTTTGTTATAAAATAAAGGATCATGAAATTGAAAACTAAGTGTAAAAAATTTAAAACTTGAATTAAGGATCAGTAATTGGAGATTGTCTGAGGCCAGAACTACAAGCGACAAAGCATATATCTTCGATTCTAAGGTTTCCAAAAATAATTGTTCAATGCAAGTAGAAAATGTTTTCTTCATGAAGTTTTAAAACTAATTTTGTCTTTCAACCTTATCTCAAATATTGATTCCATATTGATTAAGGTCTATATTCGATACAATTTCATACCTACGCATGATTGGTGCCTCATTCGTGTTGCAAGTACAATTAAATACAGGTCTTTCTATAGCCCTCAAAAAGGAGAAAAAAACCACAAAAGGTTTGGAAAAAATGGCATGAGATAAAGAATAGGACAAAAAAACATTCTCGAAAATAATTCAGTCCCGTGACATGAAACATTCCACTTTGTAATTCTCTACCTGATCAATCGATACTAGGTTCTCCATTACAGAAGGCTTAAAAGAGAATGACTTCGAGATATTTTGTTCACAAAATCTCTTATGGACAACAATGAATTTGTAGGAATTATTACGACGATGAGATTTGTAAGATTAGCGCTGGTTTTGTGGACATTATTTTATGAAACATCAGACGAGATTTCTTTTCGTCTTCAAAAAGGAACGTATTCGAATATAAATTTTTGCAAAAGCACCATTCCAGTTTATGCAAGTTTATCTAGATCCAAATTAGACTGTTTCCAATTCTGTCAAAGTACTCTTCAGAACAACTGTCTGAGTTTCAAGTACGAAAGAGACAAACACCTCTGTTCGGTTTACTCGGATCCTATTCGTTACGATTTCGTCGCATCTTCAAATGGAAGTTGCATCGGATACCAAAAGTACCCAGGTTATTTGTCAAATATTTGGTTATAATAGACGATAAATTTGATTTTTAATTAATATTTAAATAAAACATTTTCCACAATATGTCAATTAATATTGTGATGTCTGGAAAATGTTTTTTTTCATTTTCCCGGCCAATAAACTGAAGTATCCAATCGAATGTAACTTCCTTAAAGAAATAGTAATCTATCTATTTGGAATATTATTTATATTATAATTACTACCACGTAGTAATTAATTATTATTAGTCTATTATAATAATTATTGCAAAAAATAAAACATCTGTTCTACAGATTGTCCAAATGGATTCAGATATTTAGTTGAAGTTCACAAATGCGTCCTAATGAAGGTAGGTGTCTGGAATTGGTTCGTGGCCAGAAATCAGTGCAACGCGTTGGTCCCCCAATCTCATCCGATTATTTTAGACAACAATCTCGATTCGGAAATGGCTTATCTTTATTTCAAAACAGAAAGTAATTAGAAATGTTACTTCATCTTAATTGTTTTTTTAAATTTAAGTTTAAATTATCGCTTTTACGAATGACGAGTTCATAACTGGTGATAGTGAAGTGGAAAATATGGAAATAGGAAATATACAAACCTATATAACACCATACAAAGTTTGGCTACAAATGAAAATTAATGTTTTAGAATTAATTTAATTAATTCGATGATTTCATTTTTCAACATCATTTTATTGAAGGAAATTACGTTTTTTATTTTGAATCAATTCAATTGAATTATGTCTTTCAAAGAATTAATTACTATAATAATGTAAATGACTTTATTTCTAATGAGCCAGTTTATTTCATCCATTTATAAAAAGATATTTTACGACAGAAAAATGGTCTAGTATAAAGTTAATACAATCTAAAATTTTCAATTATTCCAGTTAAGCCGATGTGCATAATTACAATTAATACCTGGATTCACAATTACTGGACGGCAGGCATCAGTCCTTACTTCCAGGGCGTGAGACAGCCTTTCCAATGGAATCCATTTCCAGGCGTTACATCGAAGCTGAAAGCCACAACACCATGGGGACCCGGTGAACCAAATTCCCCAACAGATGGAGTTCTTTACTGCATTCATCAAGCCGACGTCTTGGATGATTTTCCGTGTGGTACTGGTCTCTGCGTTTTGTGTGAAATTGATTTGTCGTGATTGTCTTTTAGGGAAACGTTTGTCAAATTTTAATTTATGTTTTGATTTGCTACGTTTCCAGTCGCCATTCCAATGTTTTGAAACATTTAGGTCGATGTATTGAACTACTACACTTTTTTTTCTTATAATACTTTGGATCATTTGGGGTTTTTTTTTGCATAATTGGCTCAGGCATTATTCTATTCTTCATTTTTATATTTTATTCCCAGAATTACGTATGCACATATTAAACATCATACATAAGAGCATCATGTCGGATGGCTAGCTGTTGTTCTAGTGACTGGTCCAGGGGAGTTAACTCCTATTTATAAGGACCATCGACAAGTCATCCTTTATTATATAGTCTTTATGTGATCATTTAAGTGTTGAAAGAGAGGGTGACGATTTGATTCGAAAAGGGATTGAAGCATAAACACGAGGTAGTAGGCATTTCATGGAAAACAATTTGAGCGTAGTGCGAGCCTGTTCAGAATGGAGTCTATTGCTGGAACAGAGATGGTATTCGTGACCACTAGATGAATGTGGAGAGTAATTTTTAAGTGGTGGTGATGGGATTGTCAAAATTGAAAAAAAAGTGGAATTTTAAGTAATTAAAAAGAATATATTATTTGTTTTGTTTGATGAAGTACCGATTTAGCATTCCCTCAAAGTTTATAAAAACGTCTTTAACTTTAACATTTCAGATCATCACAACCGATGATAGCACTTGATTGTTACTTAAGTAATCCTGAATGCGGCAGTATTCTATTATTTCTGCAACAAACGAAATACTTTTTTTTAGTTAATTCAAATTAATTATAACCTTTAAAGAATTAACTGACATTGTAAATGAATACGACTGTATTTCTATTGAAATAGTTTATTTTTTCCGCCTGGAAGAAAATATTTTAATACT
The DNA here is from genome assembly GCA_034509925.1 of Hirudinaria manillensis. NCBI lineage: Eukaryota > Metazoa > Annelida > Clitellata > Hirudinida > Hirudinidae > Hirudinaria > Hirudinaria manillensis. The sequence continues at coordinate 2,058,065 of CM067532.1, read as the reverse complement.
AAACTATCTAAAAAAACTGCCATAACTTGAAATTTGAAAGTGTTGGTTTAGCCATGCCAATTGTGTAGGAAAATCAGCTTGCTTTCCATGGAGAGTTCTCGTGTCTAGGGACATTATGCAAGTGGTATATCGATTAATAAGCAAACTCCAGATCCAGTTAGGATAGGGGGAATCTAAAGACGAGCTAAATGAAAAAATTAAGGCAATTTCCAGAATAATTTGGTAATTTTCATTAAAGGACAAGAGAAAAAGAAGGAGCCATTAAGAATGAATAGGTTTCCTACAAAGAGTTTTAAAGTAGATGATACAAGGTCACGCCACTATGGGCAATTTTGCTCAATAACAGCAATCGATAAGCCGCAACAGAATTGTTTCGCACTCGATGATATAAATTAAAAGGTGCCTCAATGGGTATGCCTATGGTGTCTAAAAATTAGAGCAAATAGAAGTTTAAATAACTACATAGAACATGGTGAATAAATTAAAAATGTAAATAAATTAATAAACAATGCTTAAAACCACTATTCAGCGCCAAGTAAAAGACTAAAAGCAACTATGGTTACCACATCCGATTAGTCGTTCGTTCGATCAATCACTGAGGTATAAAAATAATCATCGCGAATGTTGTCGCTTTTAGAAGTCGATGTCAAAGCCAAAGTATTATTTTACAATTGAGACTAAAGTTGTTGCATACATAATCGAAGAAATAGAGCAATGACATATTTAATCATTATAATGGCTATGAGCGCCATTTTATGCCCCAACACATCGACTGAAATATTAGTTCGTCTTCAGAGAGGAACATATTCGAATTTCAGTCTCTGCAAAAGCAGTACTCCAAAATACGAAATGCCAGCCAGGTCAACTGCCGAATGTCTGACTTTCTGCCCTATTTTGCTCGGAAACAATTGCAGAAGTTTCAAATATCGACGGGCAGAAAAATTATGTTCTCTTTATCAGGATGTCATTCGTTATGATTTCGTTGAAATCTTTAACGGAACATGCGAAGGTTATCAGATTACATACGGTGAGAGTATTTGATTTTCTTTCCTTTCTTTATTAAGCACACAAAAAAAAATATATGTAAAAGGTACAAATCGGAAGAATTAACTTATGAAGAATTACTTCATAGAGTAATAGCTTAATACGCCCATCTATTTGGCTATAGCGTAAATAATATTGTCACCTCATGTCTCGTTCTTGGTGAACATTTGTTGTTTGCTTCGAAAAAGTTTTATCGTGGTAAACATTACCGTACAAGCGGATTGAAAATGCCTCACTTAGGAACGTTATTACTTTTAAATCAGATTGTCCCATTGGTTTTAAATATTTGATCGAAGGAAATAAATGCATCAAAATGTTGGTTGGGTACAAGGATTGGTACATAAGCAGACAATTATGCAATTCCTTGCATCCTCGTTCTCACCCTGTTATAATTGATCTCAAGAATGATTCTCTGTTATTCTCTCTTTTCTTCGGAACTGAAAGCAAGTATTTTTTTCAGTATTTCTCTTGAAATTTTTAAAATTCTAATTAATCGCAAACCTTTTTAACCAGTCTTACCAAATTGCCGAAATACCTTGATGCCCGGTCAGTTTACGTATTGGTCAGCAGGCTTCAGTCCATTCGTAAACGGATCGAGACAACCATTTCAATGGAGCCCTTTTCCGGGTGTTGTGCAACCTTTGAAAGCCACAACACCGTGGAACCCTGGCGAACCAAATTCTTTGTCTTATTCGAGTGACAATTGTATTCAGTCGCCATATAAATTTGGTTTAGATGATTATTACTGCTCTTTTCAGATTTGCGTTCTATGTGAGATTGATATGCTTTGAATTGAATTGTTGAAAATTCTTTTTATGATAAAGAACAATATTTTATTATATTTTCCAAGATTGTTACGTTTGTTTATCGTTTAAGCTTTAAGTCAGTTAATTTACTCACGTCACCTGACATTTCGAGAGAGCCAATGTTGAATTGTTAAAGGTAACAGAAAAAGTAATTCCAAGTTCAAAACTCTAAAGCACTGTGCAATTACTTTTCTTGTGGCTTCGCATCGTTTTTTTTTAACCTTTTCATCTTTGAGAATAAGGAAAGGTTTTTACTAAGGATTTTGAGAGGAAAGAATTAAAGTAGGTTAGGCTAGGGTCTGGACAAGTTAGCCTAACCGATGAATTGGGTTTTGCCAGTCATCCATTGAAAGTGTTTCTTAATTAACAGGATTAGGTAAATTGTTTTTAGAGATAGAGACAAAAGTCCTGAAGAGTGGATGGTTCAGAGTAAGGAGCAGAATTGCTTGGCACAGACCTGTTTGCTATTTAAGTTGTTTTTAAATGGCTATTGAAGAGCGAACGGTCCAAAGTAACAAGAAATTGATACATTTAGACATTTAAGAACAAAATGCTTTCTAATTCAGAGAGCGTCCGATTATTATTTTTTTTTATTGAAATAAGGGAGTAATAAAGTCAAAGCATAAATTAAAAAGTCGAGATAGCACGGTGGAAGCTCACTGGCTAGTAAGATGAAAACCAAGTTCAAAGGTTTTTGTGTATTTGTCTGACTCAGTTCTAGTGGAGAACCCATTTTTCAGTTTGTGGGGCTTCTAATTTTGTTATAATTACTAAATTTATTAAAATTACTATTATTGAAAATAATGATACGTAATTATGTGAACGCGTTCTTACTAAGCTCGGTTTCTAGATTTCGAACTTTGAGTTGCACAAGCATATATAGGTGGCTAGAATTCGAGTTGAATTTCGAGATTGTTGCGTTCACTAAGTCGATAGATGGGAGATTTTCAGAATGCAAGAATTATTATCGTGTAAATGTCAATGGAAAGAGTCATTAATAAAGGAATAGTTATCTATAAAGATTTTCAAAATATAAGTGGATGATGCAGTGACACGCCATTCAGAAAGGCGCTCAATAACTGCAATCGATAAACTGCTTTAGAATTGTTTAACATTCAGCGATAAATAGACATTATCCCTTCTTGAATATCTATTGTACCTAAATTCCATGGCGAACAAATGCATGTTTGCGAAATTGCTATCGTAAATTAAAAGACTGAAGCTAGGGCTGTCATCACAATTGGTTGTCCGTTCGATCAATCCCCATCTCCATGACACCTTGAAATATAATAAAAATGAACAAGTGCGACCAGGCTTTTAGGAGTTAACGTCAATACCGAAATAATATTTTAAAATTAATGCACATATTATTGAATATATGTAATATATAATGTCCTACTTAATCCTTCTGACGGCTATGAGCGCCATTTTATGCCCCAACACATCGACTGAAATATTAGTTCGTCTTCAGAGAAGAACATATTCGAATTTCAGTCTTTGCAAAAGCAGTACTCCAAAGTACGAAATGCCAGCCAGGTCAACTGCGGAATGTCTGACTTTCTGCCAAATTTTTCTCGGAAACAATTGCAGAAGTTTCAAATATCGACGGGCAGAAAAATTATGTTCTCTTTATCACGATGTCATTCTTTACGATTTCGTTGAAATCTATGACGGAACATGCAAAGGTTACCAGATTGCACCCGGTGGGAATATTTTTTTATAACTATTTTGTTAAGCCTATGCAAAAGAAATACATATAAGAAATAAATCTATAAAAATAATTTAATAAATATTTCTTAGAGATTCGAGATTTGGATGCCCCCATTTTTAATTACATTATTATTATTTTATTTTATACGTCTTTCTATTTAGGTTTAGAAAATTTCCAAATATTTCCAAATGTTTTTGGTGAAAAAAATTAAAAAGCCAGTTTCTTGTTTGCAAAAAAAAAGATATCGATTATAAATATTACATGACCATTCGGCCAGATTCAAAAGGCCTCACCTAAGCATTTTTTTATTTTTATGTAAACAGATTGTCCCATTGGTTTTAAATATTTGATCGAAGGAAATAAATGCATCAAAATGTTGGTTGGATACAGGGATTGGTACACGAGCAGACAATTATGCAATTCCTTGCATCCTCGTTCTCACCCTGTTATAAATGTTCTGTGTGAGGTTGATATGTTGTGAACTAATTTTATGTACTTCCGCTATGACAAATTAATAATTTCGTTACGAAGTTAATTTAAATTAATAACAATGATATCGGCTACTTTCCGGTAGTACAAAATATTTTTGAAAATTCGTAAAATTTAAACAATAAATGAATTATTATGACCAGACATCCATGGAGAGTGACGTCTCCACCTTTAGGTCATGAATTGCAAGCGATAGACATTATACCTTCGGGTATGAAATAAGGTCAGAATTTTTGACCCGATCACTTTTGACTATGTGCCTTATGACGCAAGATATCCAATCTAAAATGCACAAACAGAACCAAACCAATCCATTATTATATTATATCAAAAATTATTTTAAAAGAACTAGGTTAAGCAATTGTGGCTACAAATTAAATGAAAGTGAGTTTAAGAAATGCCAAATTTAGAGAAAACGTGGCTGAATTTTTTTGATGGCCATGACTTCATGGAATAGAATTACCAGAAATAACTTAAGGCAAAGTAATATAATTGTAAACTACAGCTTAACATTCCTTGATATTTTTTGGTGATAAACTAACAACATATTTAATAAAACTTCCGAAGCCTTTACATTAGTTTCTCATCGCAAGTTCGTCCAAAGAATATCAGTAAATAAGTGTACTGACTAAACATAGAAATCTTGAATTATTAAATTAAACAGAAAGAGATACATCCCTGAAACTTTGGGGATACACTTGTACCCTCCTTGGACATCCAAGGGTTGATGTTAAAGGTTAATGTTAGTTTACGTTTGCCAACTGGCATAGGTAGGTTGAGGCTAGGATCTGGACAGGTTCCTTAGTAAATGCCCTGAACTGAGTTTTGCCTGCCACTTATCCAATGTTCCAGATATTTATCTATTTGCAAAATTTATCGGCAGATTGGATGCAACAACTATAGTAACTGCAATCAAACATCAACAGCTTGATCGTCATGAATTTCATCTGTCAAAAAATTGGAAAGCCAATTTTGAATGGAAAAAAATATTTCCAAAATATTCAAAGCTTTTAATTTATCGATACGGATCATATTAAATTAACGTTTTAACTCATCTGTATTCATTTGGTGCAACCGTAAAAGCGACATTCGCAAGCTGCCTTGACAACCCTCCAGAAGTATTATAAGAACAGCTGAATAGTTGCATTTTCCCCCCATTTCTTTTAAATTTATAATCACTTAAAAAGAAATTTAAAGGATATCCTTAAGTTTTAAAAATCAGTTGCACACCTATATTGCTTAATCAATGCTATATCTAGTCATATCAATAGCTACGTGCACGTTGTGCTATAGCAAAACACACGAAATGTCTGTGAGACTTCAGAGAGGTCTATATTCAAATTATAGCTTCTGCAAGAGTGGCACTTCAACTAGTAACATATCAGTCCGGTCTGTTGTCGAATGTTTCGCAAAGTGCCAAATTCAACTTGGAAACAGTTGCAGGAGTATCAAGTATCAACGGTCGACAAAGATTTGTTCTCTTTACCAGGATGTCATTCATTACGATTACTATAAAGACGTTAATGGTTCATGCAAAGGATACCAAATAATACCGAGTAAGATTGTTAATGTTTTATAATTTGACTAAAATAAGAAATGAAAATATTTCGATTTAAAATGCCTCAAGGTTTTTAAAGTTGGTTTTTAAACCAACTGACGATTTTGTGGGCAATCTATATTACGGCGCATCACTAACATGAGCATAAATAAAAAGTGAGATGTGTAAGTACAGATGAATAATTTATTAATCTTCAAAATAAAAGGAACTTTATGGTGATGTTGATTTAATTTAATAAACATTTCTACTTTAAAGCGAGTTGTCCAGTGGGATTTAAATATTTAATCGAAGGAAATAAATGCGTAAAAATGATGATTGGTAATTGGGACTGGTACACGGGCAGACAGATATGCAATGATTTGCATCCTCTATCTCATCTTGTTATTCTGAATGTCAGAAATGACATGAGGTTGTTCAGCATTTTCTTCCAAAATGAAGGCAAGCATTTGTCTCTACGATGCAATTACTATTAAATATATGAATTCGTTGTTTAATATTAATAAAATTTGCTTTCTCAGTTTTTCCGGGCTGTAAGAATCAATATTATCCGATGTTGAACTCGTATTGGACAGCTGGAATCAGTGCTTACCTAAACGGCAAACGAGAACCATTCCATTGGAATCCCTTTCCGGGCGTTGAACTTCCCCTCAACGCCTCAGCGCCTTGGTCTGGTAACGAACCGAATTCCAATTCAGTAAATGACAGCCAGTGCATTGACGCAGTACATACTTACGGCTTAGATGATTTTTACTGCACCGGGAAGCTTTGTCTTCTTTGTGAAATCAGTATGACTTGATATCATATTTGAACCCATTTGTTCATGGAATGTAATTCAATTGTTTGATGCAGAATATTTTTGCATGTTTTAATATTTTCCTAAATTTTAAATTTCGGCTTATTAGGCTTTTAGTCGAATTGTTTCAGTCGTTTTAATTGCACGTGGCTGCTTTTTGTGATTTCTCTCTCTGTGGAAATGTCGCTTGCAAACATTTACAAAGTAATGCTTTGAAAACAATGCTTTGCAAACAATGAGCTTTAAATATTGTGACGTTAAGTAATGGAATAAAACGGAAGTCATAAATTGGATTCTACATAGCAATTCCTTCCATGATTAAGGATTTAAAGGTCTGAAAACGATCTTTAGACTTGTTTTTTCGACTTAAAACAAACGTTTCAAGTCTAATTTTGTCTAATTACGTTGCCAAATAATTATTTTTCTTTGTTCTTGAAAGAAAAAGTTCGAAATGGCGGAAGGTTTAAGACACCGGGGTACCGGGTCAAAATTAGGACTGCACCTGTGCGATAGGTGTGAAAAAGACAATGCTGAAGTGATGAAAAAGCTATTAAATTGTTGTAAAATTGAAGAACATGTTGACGAGTTGAGTACCGAAGTAAAAGAAATAAAAGACATTCTGAAAGTCAAAGTTGATAAGGAAGTCTTGATTGAAATTCGCGAAATCAAACAGATGCTGCAAGAGAAAGAACTGAGGCTAACTGAACTGGATGTATATAAGGTTGAGATGGCTGAACTGACAAACAAACTGGATGAATTGAAAAAAATGTGCAGTAAAATGACTGAAATTGAAGTAATGCTAAAGGAAAATGCAACTGAAACTTGTCTAGTCCAAAGCTCCATTAAAAAAATAGAAGAAAACCAACAAGCTACAAAGGATTGGTCAAGTTTATTTAAAGACAAAGTAGAAGTAATGGTGACTGATGTCAAAAAGTCTGTGGTTGATACTAAGACAAACCTTGAGCTCAATACTGAGAGAACACGAAGGAAAAATAACATAGTTGTTTACAATGTCCCAGAGAATGAGAACAACTCCAAACTAAAGGATAAAGAAAACATCCTGAGGCTTCTGAAGGAGATCACCACTGTGGATATGGAGAAGGAAGTCATCGAAATCTTCAGGATGGGAAGAAGAACAGAATTAATTCAAAGACCTAGACCAATACTTGTCAGATTTCAAAACCAATTCCAAAGGAACCTGGTACTGGAAAATTGTTATAAACTCAAGAAGCTTGAAGCTTTCAACAAAATAATCCTGTGCCAGGACCTATGCAAGGAAGACCGTGAGGAATGCAAGAGACTACTGATGAACAAAAAAGGTGAAATTGATTCAAAAGGTGATAGCAGTAAATGGATTGTCAGAATAAGAGGGGACCCTGGAAACTTCCACGTTGTCGCATATAGAAGGCAAAATTTGTAGATTTGCCCAATTCAAGTTTTCTCAGACCAGTGGATGGAACAACACTAGAGCATCAGAATTTAGAGACTTTGCCCAGCCCCAACCCCACGGCATTTACTCATAGCAATCCGGAGTACTCAAAACCAGGCTACCATACAATTTGTAGTGAAGAAAATTTCGATTATGATTTCTCACCTGATAATTTATTTGACTTATCTCTTTTATGTGACAATATCTACACATCACCCTCTCCCCTACCAAGGACTGAAGATAAATTTACATTCCTTCATTTAAATTGCCGCAGTATCATTAATAAAATGCATGACATACAGCTTCTCATAGAACAATGCGAGGCCAGTATAGTTGCACTAACAGAAACTTGGCTAAATGAAAATAATGAGGGCTCTGTTTCTATTGCAGGTTATAATTTTATTTCTAAATGTGCTGATGTAGATAGGGGAGGAGGTGTTGGATTTTTTGTTTCTGATAATATTTTGTTTAAAGTTGTTGAATTAGAAACACTTAATATTTCTGTTACCTCTTTCGAGATTTTATTTTTAAAGGTTGTTCAACGTAAATCTGTGGATATTTATGTTGGAGTTGTATATAGACATCCAGATTGTAATATGAATCAATTTAATTTGGAGTTTTTCAGTTTCTTAAATTATTTTGCTAATAGACTTATTTTCATACTTGGGGATTTTAATGTTGATCTACTAACAGCTTCTACTCATAAATCATCATCTCAGTTCTATAATAATGTTGCATCCTGCTCTTTGTTACCTGTTTTTACTAAACCTACCAGAATTACTCCTACCTCTCAAACTACAATTGACAATATCCTGACAAATTTTCCTCTCCATAATTGCTTATCCAAAATCCTGATAGTAGATATTTCAGATCACTTTCCTATATTTCTACAGATTCCTATAAAATGTGATCGAGCAAATACAAAGCTTGGACAATATAGACAGATTAACACCCATTCCAAAAATAAATTTCAAAATGCACTTACATTATGTGACTGGTCTTGTGTATCAAATCATTGCATAAATGATGATCCCTGTTCGGCTTACAAAGAATTTATTTCTATTTACTTAACTCTATACAATGAAGCCTTTCCCCTAGTGCCTGACCAACATAGGCCAATCAGAAATTTCAAACAACCTTGGATGAATGCATCCCTGCTGAAGTCTTCCAATACAAAAAATAATTTATATAGAACTTTCCTTCAATACCCCACAGACCAAAATAAACTGGCCTTCGTTAATTTCAGAAATGCTTTTAGGAAATCCAAATTAGCTACCAAAAAGGCATATTATGATAAACTCTTTATAAAACATAAATCCAATATGCACAGAACCTGGGATATCATTAAATCTTTGATGGGATGTCAGACCAGTACCAGAAATAACTCTGGTTTCTTTGTGAATGACAATGGTGATTTGCTTACTCCACATGAAACTGCTAGCCAATTCAATCGCTATTTCTCTGGTATTGGAAAGAACATTGCCAGCACTATTCCCACAACAGACAGGAACATCTCGGATATGCTGAGTGGATTTTCCCAATTACAGTCCATGAGTCTCACACCAACCAGTCCTTTCGAGATCATCAAATTTTCCAGTGCCCTCAACAAATCCCATAGTTGTGGTGTCGATGACATAGACCCTTGCATAGCACATGAATTTATATCACTAGTAGCAGATCCTTTATCTTCTATTTTCAATTCCTCCTTCCGTTCTGGTCTCATCCCAAAAGAACTTAAATCTGCTAAAGTTATACCTCTCTTTAAATCAGGTGAGCAGGACAAAGTTGAAAACTACAGGCCCATATCTATCTTACCATACTTTTCCAAATTTTTAGAAAAAATTGTACATTCCAGACTATATGATTACTTTGATAAATTTAACCTACTTAATGATTCTCAATTTGGTTTCAGAAAGAATCATTCAACTTATATGCCTCTATTGTTGCTTCAAACTGATGTTTACAATGCTTTTGATGATGGTGATGTTGTATTGGCTTTGTTTCTTGATTTACAAAAGGCTTTTGATACTGTTAATCATCAAATATTGCTTCGTAAGCTTGAATTGTATGGTGTCAGAGGTGTCGTTTTGTGTTGGTTTAAAAATTATTTGTGTGGCAGAAGTCAAAGGGTTATGTTTAATGGTGTGTGTTCTTCTGATGTTCTTATTGATTATGGTGTTCCTCAAGGTTCTATTCTGGGTCCCCTTTTATTTCTTATTTATATTAATGATTTTCAATGTTCTTCTGATCTTTTCAAAGTATTAATATATGCTGATGATATTGTTATTTATACATTAGGGAAAAACATAAATAGTCTTATTACTTTATTCAATAATGAATTAACTTTTTTGAAAAATTGGTTTGCGAGTAATTGCTTATCTATCAATGTTTATAAATCAAATTTTATGGTTTTTCACACTTCCAGAAAGGTCATTGCATGTAACTCCTCTCTCTACATAGATAAGTTTTCCCTAAATAGAGTCACAAGTATTAGATATTTAGGGATCACAATAGATGAACACCTTTCTTGGCTAAACCATATATCTTATTTACAAAATCGCATCTCCAGAAATATTGGAATAATATCAAGGATACGGCCTTTTATCAACACAAAAATAGCACTTTCATTATATTTTTCACTTGTCTATCCCTACCTAACTTACTGTAATATCATATGGGCTTCTACTTACAAGACACACTTACATCAGTTATCATTATTACAAAAACGGATTGTGCGTGTCATTTTCCTGCTGCCGCCTCTATCATCGACTGTCTCTGCTTTTACAAACAATAATTTACTAAGTGTAACCCAAATTCATGACTTACAAACTGCCCTTTTTATGTTTGCCTATCACTTCAATTCTATTCCTAAAATATTTTCAGATTTTTTCATAACAAGCAATACCTATAACAATCCTTCTTATTTCTTACGTAACACTCACGAATACAGTCCTACCTTTGCTAAATCTACTTTGAAATTATTTTCTATACAATGTTATGGGCCCAGATTATATACTTCAATTCCAGATTCAGTTAGGGAATTAACTTGTTTTCATTCATGTCCTTTTGAGTTATTGTTTCTGTTGTTTAAGAAATTGTATAAGTCTCATTTAGTAAGGGTTGTTTGAATTTACATGGTTGTATTATATATATTATGATTTTTAGGGCCAGTCTGTTTAGCGGAAGCTTGCGCTTCCTTAAGACTGACCCTATGAGTTTATTTTGTATTTTAAGTTTAATTTGTTTTGTTGGTGTACTTATGTACATTATTGTTTGTTCAATTGTTTGTTCAATAAACTCTAAACTCTCAAAAAAAAAAAAAAAAAAAAAAAACGTATTTCGTTTATTGTCCATTTCAATAAGAATGCCAATAGATAAATCAAATTAAGAAACCATAATTATTTAATTAAATTGCAATTTGCTTAGTTAATCAGACGAGTTGTAAATTAATCAAAATATTTCGGTTCTAAGCCTACCGTAATACAATTGCACAAGCGGTTTATTTTGGTATGTTTCACTCAACAGCCAACTCACAGTCATAGGTTTTGTCGGTTAAACGTGAATTTTCAGTCAGGATATATTTTTAGTAAATAATTTAGTAATCTATTTAAAAGTGATATTAATATTTTCAAAATGGTGAGCCAATCTTCAGATTCACGTGGTGACGAAGACCGCAAAATCCTTGCTGAAACCCTCCCATATTTTAGCTATCTTTGGGATTGTGTTCCGGTTAATCGCTATCATCGTCATAGCCTTTTATTGTTCGATATTAATCGGATACCACTAGTATAGCACTTGATATGGATGGTACTGCTAAAGAAAACTCACTGTGGTGAATTTACAAAATAAAAAGTGTACATATTTAAGTTTTTTTGGTGGTTGAAAATCATTGAACAAGAACTATTTGATTTGATTATTTAGAAATGAAGGTCAAAATAACTCTATGATTTCAGAGTGTTGTTTTTTAATGATGTTCTAAAGAAAAAAAATACATAAATAATATTCTCAGTTATTGTTCATTCTCATAGCAGAGATACAGTGTACCTATTTACGTCAATCCGCACGATTATAGATTCGAGGTTATTACGCTCATAGCTTTTGGCTGAAATGTTTAGAATTTTCGTCAGTTTCGACCTTGTACCCGACATGGACGACATTTTCTTAAATTTGAGGTATCAGAAGGTGGATTGGAAGGTTTGAAGAAGAATGAGTTCATTGCAGTGAAAGCCAGGCCAGTTGTTATAATTATTGTCAGAATTGTTTAGAATTTCACAAAAAATTACCGTGTTTGAGAAATCATCGATTGCTGCCACCAACCTTGGTTAAAGATGTGTTTAAGACCAAGAAGTACTCTACTTTCAAGGTTCACTCTGATGAATTGATGAATCTATTTTGTGGAGATTGCAAATTTGTAGTATGTGGTCTTTGTTTGGACTTAAATAACAATTCATATAAAATGAAGCATATTTCAAAATACGTTGAGTGTGTAAAACATAATATTAAAGAAGAAATCTATTAAAAAAAACGATTGCAAGCGTTCTTGATAATTATGAAAGTTCTACGGTCATAATGGTTGCTAATCAAATATAGCCATCAAACCTGAAGAAACAGACAAAAGAAAGAGGAGAAGCTTTAAAGGAAGTTATCGATTCAATTATGGAGGACTTCTTTCAAACTGTTGATGCATTCATTAAAAAATAATTTATTTTTATATGTTTATATTCATTTGCGCGCGCACGCACGCACTCACACACCCAAACGGGAACCCCGAGATTCGAACTTCCTGTTGACCCTCTGGAGAAGAAAGGTCAAAGGTAACGACCAATATTCAACGAGTTGATTAACTGAATTTAAAGTCGTTCAACAACACTTTACACAGACGTAATTGCGTGACTTATTCATATTAATCGCAGTGATGTTTCACATAGTATAAGTCAAAATGAAACCGTCATGTCGCGGTCAAATTTATATTATCATAATTTCTATGACAAGAACATAGTTATACAAATTTATGATATATATTGAATTATTTGTATAAAACTTATTTAATATTAAAATTTATAAGCGCAGTTTAGGTCCTTTATTAAGTAACTCACGTCTCATTTTCCTTTAAAATTTTCTAAATTTAAATTTAAAAAATAATATTTTTATTATCTTATATTAAATTGTTAAAATATTAATTTATTTAATATTTGTTTATTTGTTCATTTGAATATTTTTTGAGTTTTTTTAGTTTAACTAAATTTAGAAAAAAATTAATTAATCGCGATTGTATTATATTCAGAATCTTTTATCGCGTCGTCGAAGAAATAATTATCAATCGCACATGCCCCAAGAGTCGTACAATAGTCGTTCTTTGAAAAGTGATATTGTGTTCGAAATGTCTTCTGCTGGGTTCAAGCAAAACTTTTCCAACAATGTTTCTGGGGCAAGGCGAGAGTTTCTGCCGAATGCCAACAGAAATTACAAACGTAGATCTGGTCAAAATCAGTATCAGCCCAACAAAAAGTTTGCAAAGAGGAATCATAATGGCCAGGCAGTCGTCGTAAATAATGTCCGAATTTTCAACGAAGTTTCTGGTATCAGGAAATACGAAAGCAACCAAGAAACCGGATACAAACATCATAAACCTGCATTTGCTTCGACCCAGTACACTGGCAGACCGATGTATGATGAAAAATATGCGCAGGAAAAATTCTCTGGCAAACCGTTTAGAAATAGAAAATGGAATAACACGAGAAAAATTGACAGAAGAACGAGGAAGAGTGGAGAAAATTCTGAAGGCAATAACAGTGCACCGAGGCCAACGTCAAACAAAAATGTTATTGCAGAATTAAGCAATTTTATTCCAGAAATCAAGGATGTCTCCACGGTGTCTCCACATACCAAATTGGAACTCTCACTTATCGTTGACGATTCAACTACTGCTTGCCAGGTAGTAATGAAGAATTGCCAGGAAGAGGCAAGAGTGGTGGAAAGTATCGAACCGTGTTTGGAAATTAAAGAATCGGTACCGAAATCCTTGATGGAATATCGCACACCTTCGATTGGTAACTCAAGGCAAGAAGCGAAACCATCTCCAGTATCTTTTCTTACTGATTACAAGAGTGAACCAAGCAACGAATTTGAAAAGCTTATGAACGAACTGTGTGACCTGTCTTCGATTTTCAGTATTTCTGAAATAACTGAAACTCAGGTCATTTCTAATAACAATCAAGAACAGGAGAGTGCTGAACTGAGGAACACTTCGAACGATAACGTTGTAGAACAAAGCACTGAAAGCGATCTAAATAACGAGAAAACATTGACTGATGCTGTTTCTATGCTTGAAATACAAGCATTGGAGACAATTAAATTTTGCTGGTCACCCTTGAACATATGCAAAATTATTGAAGAACAAATCGGTTTGAAAGGAGGATTTTCCAACGGTAATAGAATGTTCTGGAAACTTGTGATTTCTATGCCATCCGAAGGCTCCGTACTCGGTTGCAATCAGGATCGGTTGACCAAGTGGTTGGCCAGGAAATTAAAAATTGCAGATGAACAGTTGCCAGAAAACGGATCAGACTTGTGCCTTAGCCATTCTCATAGATTGGCGGATAGTTCGATAGACATATGCATTAGATCGACTAAAGATATTTTCTTTCATACGTTGACTATGCAGGGTACCTCCTCCATATTATTCTTCGTCCGAGACCAAAGTGAAGCGTGCAGTGTTCAAGAACTGCTCGAAATGGAATCAGACAGACTTTCGAAATTTATCGGAAGCAAACCTTCTCTGCCAGCTCCATCTCTGACTATCATTGCATCGAAGAACTCAAGGTGGACGACAGATTACATTTCAGAGTGTCTCGGACTGAACCATTACGTTGATAAGGAACTCATTGTATCGTTCCACGTTGTCACGTGTGACGATGTTTGGCAGAAAGGAACATCGTTCCAATTAGAAGAGAGCATAAAGTTCATGCTTCGAAGTCTGCCATCTACTCCTCAGTTCCAAACTCAGGCGGTACAGAAATTTTTTGTAGAATATTTGAGAAGATTCTACTACAACCCATTAAAAGATGACAAGCACAACCACGAACTGCCCTTTTTGATCGAAGCATACAACAAAATCGTATCTTGGCTCATAGGCAAAATAACCAATTCGACCGATCTGGGATCCGTTTCTTGGCCACCAACTGAATTCTGCAACGAAGACAAAGATCTTCCACCTCCATTGTGGAATTTGAAAGAAAGATTACAAGCTTTAGAAGTGTTCCTCAAAGAAAAATTACTCCTCCCCCAATTCCCCACAATTTACCATCGAACATGGGACGAAGCAAGTGAAACACTAGAAAAATACATCGCAAATATCATTGATGATTCGATACCATCATGGAACTTGAGTTGCACCGTCAACCAAATACTGGAAAAGTCCAAGTCTCAGAATCAATTGAGAAAGAGACCGCGATTTTCGAAAGACCAACCTCAGCTTTCAAGTACTTTCTTCCCGCGCACTTCCATCTCAATCGCCTTGATTGAATTTAAACTGTCACAATTGCACGGCATCAAAGATGTGGAATTTAACAGACTCCTAACAGTTTCCTACATCGGAGATCTCATAACCGAAGTAGATGCACCGACTCTGGCCTATTCGCCTGTTATCATTCCAGTGAAAGATACGCCAATCCATTACAACCACAACGTTACTAAGGAAGACCTTGAAGTTTTGTTTGAAAAGATAAAAGCCGAAAAAGTAGCGAATGAATTGCTTCTGAAATATTTAGAAGATGCTCTTGATGAAGAAGCCAACGACATGGAACCCAAGTTAAAGAAGACTAAATTTTATTAAATGAATAATCTTTTATTATATATTTAATAAAGTTACGATTAATCTAAAACTCTAGTTAAGTCTTTCGCAAAAGGGTTTGCAGAATGAACTGATCTCACATAACATTATTTTATTATGTATGCGTTAATTATCGTTTGTTTTGATTTGAAATCAAATATTATTTTTATGTCGATTAAATATTTGTATTGAACAAGATTTGTTCTTTTTAAATCATTGAATTGCAATGTTAAAAGTTAAAATTTGCAGACAGTTTGTATGGAATGAACGCCTTAAAAAGTAAAACTATAAACCATAAATATAATCTCGTAAATATGAGAGTTTTGTTGTTGAAAATGGTATTCGTTAAATCGATTATCAGTTTTTCCTTCTCCAGTGTTTATCTGAAGATATAAAATAACAATTTCTTATCAAAATAGATGATCTCACAAGTTACAATGTTACCATTTTAAACAATCCGTCTATCTATTCATGAAAATATTAAAATAATAGAACCATTTACTCATAACAACAGTGGACAAGCCTTAATATTTTAGAAATTTAGATTGAAAGAAAATTCAATATCTTTAACCGCTGTAACTATTACATGATATTTCTTAATGTCTTGCACGTAATGTGAGCGCTTATTGTAACCGTATGCAGTGAAGGTGAAATCAATTTTAATTACCTGTCAATTGCAATCTGTTACCTACCCATGTTACTCGACCTTGTCTAAAAAAATTTAAAAAAATATATTTGAGAATCACGGAAAATCACACAAATAAGTGAAAAAATCAATTCCAATTTATTTGTTTATTCCTGTAAAATATTTAATGCCACAGTAATAATACCATCAGCCATCAAAAACATTCATCTCATCAAAATTTCTCCCAAACCATTTATCACTTACTCTAGTTTTTGGCTTTATAACTGCACGCCTAGTTATGGTCTACGCACCTGTTGAATTGTAAAGCGAAGAGCAGTGGAAAAGTCAAGCATTCTTTTTTTTATTCAAAACTGAAATGGATTAAATTAAATAATTGGATTACGAATTGAACAAAAGCTATTCAGTTGGATCAATTTAGTCACTCTAAAAGCCGTCAGTATGGCCAACACAGAATCTGTAGACAGTCTTTCTAACCCGCAGCCACTTCGTCCAGTCTATCCTCCTCCTCCCCCATGTGGCTCTGGACGGCCTTCAGTCCAGAAAAATGTTCAACCTGTTATTTTGGTCCAGCCAGCTGCTACCCCAGATATCTACTTGGCAAACAGGACGTATCTAAATTTTACGTTAGCCTTTATTGTTTCCTGCTTTGTTCTCTGGCTTTGTGGATTCCTTTTTGGATTCATTGCCTTTGTTTTAGCCAGTGAGTTGAGATTTTTCATTCCAGGATTCCCTAGTTTAATATGCAGTAGAAAAATGCCGCGCAAATTACTCAATTTCTAGGCAATTAACAACGAATAATTAACAATTTAATAAATAATCCATTCATTCATTCGTTGTTTTCGAACTTCTAAGTGATTGGCCAATCTTCGGCTGCAAACGGTGACAATTCATCTGCAAGGACCTTCCTACTCAGTTCCTACATACTGTCTGCTGTTGGAACCGCTTTTGGATTAATTATATTCATCATTTTGATTGCCAGAGTCTGAGGGAAATTTTTTAATAACATTTAAAGAAATTTGTTGTTGAATAAATGTTCGAGAATAATTTTATATTTCTTTTCGAGAGTCGTTGACAGAGCCGATCTGTATTGTCCCCTACCAGGATTCATGCCAGTGAGTTGGAAAGCTGCCCCTTCCATAAATAGGAATGCAACAACTTTTAGAATGATAACAACCACTTAAGAGCAATTCAGTATCTCTAAAATGATAAATTAAATATAATTACGAATCATGATAAAATTCATTTACACATTTACCCATTTCCGACTGAAATTATGTCCCGACGAATTCTCGGGCCACCCCAGAGGGCAGTAACATTTTCTAGTTTTTTTGTCAAAACATTACAATAGTTCATGTAGTTTAATTGAAAATAATCATCGTGAGTATAAATTTAAACCTTGAGTTTAAAAATAGAGAGGAAATTGGAAGCTGAAATTTAATTTAATTCATTTATTTTTGTAGTAAAGATAAATGAATTTTTATTAATTGTTGCATAGGCTAGAACCTGCATCCCGTATCGTCTTTTCTACTCATGTTAAGACCGATTGTACTGGTGCTTTTAAATAATTGAAAGACAAAATATAAAAAAATAAATGCATCAAAATGACGGTTGGGTTTAGGGAGTTAAATACACAAACAGACAATTATGTAATCCCTTGCATTTTCATTCTCGTCCCGGCATAGTCGATCTCAAAATTGATTATCAATTATTTTCGGATTTCTTCCAAATTGTGAACAATAATCGTTGTCTTGAATTTTTAAAATTATTTTATTTGCAATATAATATGCAGATTAGCTTTAATGGATGCAATGGTTAAGGCTACGAATTTTATGCCTCTTGAGACAAGCTATAAAAGCGGTTCAAGAAATATCCATCACACGAATATCAGATCATTCGATCGGTTAAATATACATTTAAAATAAATCCACATTTCTTTAAACCTAACGACAAATTAATGATCTGTTTAATCTTTTCAATTACGCTGTACACGTTGTGCTACAGCAAATCAAACGAAAAAGCAAATCTTCTGAAAGGATTGCAGTCAAATTTTAACATCTGCAAGACTGGCACCCCAACAAATGAAATATCAGCCAGGTCTGCTGTCGAATGTTTTGCATTCTGCCAAATTCTGCTTGGAAATAGTTGCAGGGGTTTCAAATATGGATGGACAGCAAAAAGCTGTTCTCTTTATCAGGATATCATTCATTATGATTACTATGAAAGTATCGATGGAACATGCAAAGGATATCAGATAATGCCGGGTAAGATTGTTTTTATTTTGTAATTCAATGAAAATAAAGAGGAATGAAAATATTTCGATTTAAAATACTTTACGAATCGTGGAACATTATCGAAAAAGATAAAAAAAGCTCTGCGAAACGTCTGCTGCTCATGTAAATAAGATTTCGAATGCAATGTGCTTCAAGCATATGATTTACTGTTATAACAAACACAGGTTTAAATAATAACAAGCTAACGAATGACTAAATAGTCTTGACAAAATTGAAAATGAAATTTTATGAAGTTGAATTAATTTATTTAAGATCTTGTGATTAGATTTCTTGTAATCTTCGAAATTTTAAAGCAGATTGTCCAGCAGGATTTAAATATTTAATCGAAGGAGACAAATGCATAAAAATGATGATTGGTAAGTTTGATTGGTACATGGGCAGACAAGTGTGCAATGGTCTTCATCCTCTGTCTCATCCTGTTATTGTCAATCTCGGAGATGACAAGAAGTTGTTCAACCGCTTCTTCCTAGCTGAAGGCAAGCACTTGTCAACATCGACGAAACTATTAAGGTGTTATATGGTTATATTTAATAATAGAGATGCATTTCTTTCTCAGGTTTACCAAGCTGTCCGAGTCCAAACATTCCAGGAAACTCATATTGGACAGCTGGTGTCAGTGCTTACGTAAACGGTGCCCGAGAGCCATTTCGCTGGAGTCCTTATCCTGGTTCTTTTCTACCTTTGAAGCCCACAGTACCTTGGACTTCTGGAGAACCGAATTCTTTTTCATATTTGAGTAGCAATTGCATTCAGATTAATTATCAGTACGGTTTGGACGATTATTACTGCGATTTGCAGCTTTGCGTTCTCTGCGAAATCGATATGGTTTGATGGATTAATTTTCGATTTAATTTACTTAGCAATTACTTCATTTATAGATTTCCAGACATTAAATTTACGTAGTGATTTTTAATCGAAATAATTTGTGGTAATATCGTGTGCAAATCTTTAGAAGCTGCAAAAAAGACAAAAAGCTAGTTTTGAAAGGGCTATAAAAAAAAGATTTCCTTGTGATTAATGCATGTTGTCACTTGTAACAGATTAATTGCATTCAACAGAACAATGAACTCACTTTTAATCAATTTCTTTAGCTTAAAAATAAAATTCGTATCAAGAAGTAATTATGATTATTCCATCATATTTCCATCGGAGTGGCCGGACCAAGGAATTCTCTATTCAGTCGGACCTATACATTTAAAATTAATTTCTTTGGTGCGCAGAAGATAAAGAAGACACGATTCTAACAAATTTAACTTCTGAAAGCGGATTACGTGGAAAGGCCTTTTTGAAAAGGAGATTGCAATTTTGCAGGGTCGCGATGTAATGCGGTCGTTAAATTGCATGCAAAACATGGCTTAGCTATGATGCCATAATTTGTCAAATCTAAGAATAGTTTTAATAATTATAATATTTCATATTATAAAGTGCTGATTAATTTGGTACTTTGCTGAACAACTCTGGAATAACTTGCGGAATATATTTGGATCTGTTAATAATTTAGAAAATATTCTCCCTCGAAATTCTAGAACTGTGTTATTAAAGTGTCCATCAGATTTACAATTGCATCAGTAACGAAAGTTGTTAACTGGAAAATCCGAAAACAATATGATTTTGTTATCGAAACTGTAACTTTAACATATTGAAAGCCGAATACTGAACAACTCAAGAATAACTTTGGGAGGAATAGCAACCCAAACAACTTTTAAATATACTTTTGAAACAGAGGGTATTCATATTTGAAATAGAGTTTTCAATTTTTCTTGCTAAAAAATGGAATCAACAGCTTCCATTGGACTCACGACAGCTTTTAACAAAGCCCCATTATTGTCGTCTGCACAATAAAAAGAATTTTCCGTTTTTGATTTTTGGAGAAAATTCCTAATACAGCCAAATTAACCGACTTACTTTCAACATGATATTTTATAATGGAACTGGAAATAATGAAATTGATCTTCCGACTAACATTTTCTTGTCGTTTCTATTGCAAAAATATAATAAAATTATTTGCCTATAAAGGAACAAGGTTCGTGAGGTCCAATGAAAAATGTTCTTTTACAATATGTCGAAAAATATTACGGCGCTTTTCTTACGAAATTAATCAGAAAATAAATGACTCAACCAACAAATGAGAAACAATGTTCACGAAAACAAAGCAAAGTCATAAAAAAAACTATATTCAGAAATGCCTCACGAAGGATTGCAAACCATTGAGATATTTGGCACGCGTGCTTTTGGTGCTCCAATAAGACATAAAGCATATTTGCATTGATTTTTTTTTATAAGAATTGTTCAATGGTTTGCAACATCAATATCTTCTGTCTCGGAAATGTCTCTGCCATACTTTCTCGCAAAGTTATCTTTTTTTCCCTTCTGAATATAGTGGAACACGTCATTTTATTCAGAATTAATTCGGTTTTAGATTATTTTTAGATTAATTCGAATTGAGATTAATTTAAATCATCTTCAGTTTTTTGGTAATAAAAATCAGTAATCTTTTATTTGAAGTTTTGGGTTTTAAGCACTGGGATTTAATAAACTCGATAACAAAATAAATATTTGTTATGTAACTGTTCTTCATTTATGTACGTATGTGGCTTTCGTTTTGCTTTGAGATGTCAAGAATATGCTTTAAAATTGTTAAATTAAAATGTTTTTTTGAGATAAACATGTCTAATTTGTGTCAATAAATTAGAAAACAACATTAATTTAACAACGGAAAAATACGAATGGGTTTCGAAACATAGTTTAAAGAAAAGAACTGCTTCTTTTGCTTAAATTGTTCTATTGTGCTATAAATTCTACTGTAAATTTAGTATCTGTAAATTTACAATCCTGGTGACCATAAATAAACACGATAAGTGACTCCAAACCTTTGAAAATTAATAGGAAAGTCGCTTGAAAATTCATTCTCCATTTTCATTTCTTTCGATAGGATCGAACCACCAAAAAACCCCAACACAAACTCTTTTTTAAACTCTTTCTTTCATATTATCTTTATAATATCTTACAGAATGATTGTGTTCAAAATTGAGAAAAATTTTGGACTGACAACATTAATTAGATCTTATGAACAAGAGTAAATTACTCTTTGAGTGGCATTAGCCAAATCGGCAAGAGCTTCAGCTTATTAAAAGATATTATTAAGTTTTTTTTTTTATAAATTGTTGTTAGATACTTAATAAATTTGACTATCTGAAGAATTTCACAAAACATTCGATACACAAGAATACTTCCAATCACGTCTAATTTGTAATTATTTATATTTTATAATATAAATTTTTTTATAATTATAAAATTTCATTTATAAATATTTTTTGCTCTTTGCGAGTCTGATGTTGAACAATTAAATGTCGTCTGATGACTTGCAATTTGTTCCAATCCAGGAAGTCTTTTTATGTTTGCGTAAACCATGCACTATTCCTAAAACAGGATCGGTGGGTGGATGTGTGAGTGGATTGGTGGATGGGTGGATGGATGGTGGGTGGATCGGTTTTCTGGTACATATTCCGTGAATTGTAAAAGGTGAGCTAGCTCTCTAATCGGTTGCAAATCTCTCTAATTTAAATTAAATCCTGTCGAATTATATTCAGAAATAATTGCAAGGCAATTTTCAAGGTTCAAAAGAAAAAGTCTACCTGCTAATGACGCTAATCTTTGATGTTTTAAAGAGTATTGTGTAGAAATTTAAATTTTTACATTTTAGAATAACAGCGAATACGGGATAATGACTGGTTGCTAGGTATTTGTCAACATTTCTTAAATATTTTTCATCAAAACGTTGAAAGACTTCGCTTACTTCTGCGGTTTAATGACTGGGTTTAATTTTCCCACGTTTTAATACAATTTAGTTCGATTTGCTTCATAATATTCTTTTGGCGCTTGTGTTAATCCGAAAAATTCAAATCCCATTTTTCAGAAAGTTAAAGTTGCTAAATATATATTTTTTTAGATCAAAAAATAGTTTAATGACGAGAGATTATCAAAATGAGATATTTGAATGCATTTTAATTGGATATGCACTATTTTTGTCGAGTATCAGACGAAACGATATTTCTAACGATTGTTGTGGCCTTCAACGGTAGAAGAGAAAGAGGATAAAGACTTTTGTGAAGTGGCTCTCGAGAAACGTTTATTTTAGCACTGATGTCATCTGTCCAATAAGATTGCCACCATTGGAACTTTTGAATCCTCAAAACGTGATGAAACTGTGAAGGAAATGCATCTTTATTATTTATTTACAATGTGCGCACTCCATTATTTCATAGTAAATGCATCTATGTTGACAAAATGCTTGATTTCAATTTGAAAAAAAACTGGTGAACAGTTTTTTTGTCATCTTCGAGTTCCATAATGACAGGATGAGATCGAGGATGCAAATCAATGCAAACTTGTCTGCTTGTGTACCAGTCAGAAGTACCAATGCTTCCTTATTCAGTTATTTCATAAGCTTTCAGTACATTGTTTGCAATCCGAATTACGCAATCATCAGTAGAACTATTTTCGAGAAATTTTAAAGTTCTTATTTTTAAAAATGGCTCGCAATTCTTAAGGTATTTTAAATCGAAATATTCTTATTCCCAATTTTAGTCAAATTATAAAATATTAGCAATCTTACTCGGCATTATCTGCTATTCTTTGCACGTTCCATCAATACTCTCATAGCAATCATAATGAATGTCATCCTGATAAAGAGAACAGCTTTTTGATGTCAAGGGATAATTGAAACTCCTATTTACAGGCAGAATTTGGCAGTTTGCGAGGTATTGGTGTACTACGAAGTCTGATGGTCAAATAAATAGTCAATGGGAAATGCTACTTTGCAACTCATAAAAAATCGAGTCAATAAAAATAGATTTAATAATATTAATAATAAAATTTGTATGGCTATAAATTTATAAAGGCACGAGTACAAAAATAAACACTTTACATAGCAATTGCCAGGAAAATTGTACCGCATCGCAATTATTCCTAATTATTAGCTTAGTGTTTGCGAATTTACTATATCAACGCAAGAGGTCGTCATAACGACGAGGCAGAGAAAAAAAGAAGTTAATAATTATCTACACTTGTTAACTTATAAAACGATTAACAAAAAAATGTCAACGAAATTTATCAAGACAATATATAAGTTAATTATTGAAATTAATCAAGACATATATATTATAAGCTGGTTCTTGAAATTTAACAAGACTATATATAAGGTGGTTCTTCAGTCAATCCATTTACTTCTCAGCAAACACGAAGTCGTTTTCAGATCGTTGGGGTCCTACCCAACTCAACTTAAGTTTTCCATAAGATAAATCTGCTCACATTTTGAGCATTAACAGAATGAGATATTTTTGTGCACTTATAGTTGGATGTGCAGTGTTTTGTCGATTATCGGACGAAATGATATTTAGCCTTCAGAAGGGCACTTACTCCAACAACAATTTGTGCAAAAATAGCAACCCAATTTATCAAAGATCGGCTAAATCGCCCAATGAATGTTTCACGATTTGCCAAGTTCTGCTTGGAAACAACTGCAAGAATTTCAAATATTATCCGAAAGAGAAGAAATGTTTTTTGTACGATGATATTATTCGCTCCGATTTTGATGAATACCCGAACAAAAGTTGCGTTGGATATCAGTTAGCTTCAGGTATTTTGTAATTCACCTTTATTTGATTAGAAATATAATAAAATTTTAAATAATTTTAAATAAGACAGAGCAATGTTGATACGTTATTAATAAAAGTACTATCAAATTATTTTATAGGATGCCCTATTGGATTTAAGTATTTACCTGAGGGAAATAAATGCATCAATATGTTGATTGGCAATTGGGATTGGTATACAGCCAGAAATATGTGTTACAGCTACCATCCTCAGTCACATCCTGCTATTGTGAATGCTATCAATGAAAAGAAGATTATAGACAGCTATTATGAAAACGAAAGTTAGTAACTATTTTCGAAATGCAAAATAATATTTTTATTGATTGACAATATACCCCATTCCACAAAGGGCAAAAAGAAATCAATTTTAAAACACAAATAATATTTAGTGATTTGGAATTATTTTAATAAAGTAATGTTAATTTAACTTTTTTGGGAATATAATATCGTCAAGGTTCTTTCTAGATGGTATTAGTTAAATAGCTCACTCCTCTAATAATTTAATTTAAATTTATATCTTCCATTTTCAAATCCGTTCACTGAAATCTTCCATTCAGTTATACCAAACTGTCAGAATTGGAAAGTTCCAGGAAGATATACATGTTGGTCAGCAGGCTTTGCTACATATGTCGGCGGAGCGCGAGAGCCTTACCACTGGCATCCATTTCCAAATGTTACCAAACCATTAAGACCAGGAACACCGTGGCAAAGCGGCGAACCAAGTGCCCTCCCAGATGGAAGTGATCAATGCATACAACTTCCTTATATATTTGGATTAGACGATTATTATTGTTCCTTCACAATATGTGTTCTCTGTGAGGTTGATTTGATATGAAACATTGGCCGATGTTACAAATGCAGTGCGTATTCGGGATACAATTTTGAATGCAACCATTAACATTCAATGCTATAATACTGCAACACAAATTATGCAATTTAGAATATATTTAAATTGTTTTAAATAAATTGTTTTACTGTTTTTATTCTTTTTCCTACATTAAGGATTAAACATTGTGTCGGCCACTTGGACTTCGTTTCCCATTGATTCTTCATAACGGATCGTTATGAAGCATGGCTTTAATCTAAACCAAACTTACTTTATATTAACGCTGGATGGATGGAAATATTTATTTTAAATATACATAATACATATATATATATTTTTTTTTACTTGTGTATATGAATACATGATATACATTTCACATAAAAAATTTACGAAAATTATTTTACAATTATTTATCAATTTGATTTTATCCTTTATCTAAAAATTCGTGATTCATTAACAGTAACCATATTCTGTTCTGAAACCATGTCTACTTCACAGAGATATTTTAACTGCATAAATCTATGTATTTATTTAGCGATAAATTAAGAAGTAATTAAGAATTATTTAAATAAAGGAACTAATGGCTGTTATTTAACGAAATATTAGTAAAAAAGTGACGACTACTAAGTCGAAAGAAAGTCAGACACCATTAAAGAGACAGGATCACGATTTCTTTTGGGAGGACCCCAATACTTCGCAAACTGCAAAATTCCGCTTGGAAATAGTTTCAAATATCGATTGACAGCAAAAATCTGTTCTCTTTATCAGGATGACATTCATTATGATTACTATGAGAGTATTGATGGAACGAGCAAAGAATAACAGATAATGCCGAGTAAGATTACTAATATTTTATTTTAAGTCATATTCAGTTTATTGGTAATAAAAATCGGTAATCTTAATTAACAAAGAATAATTAACAATTTAATTAATAATCCATTCTTTCATTCGTTGCATTCGAACTTCAAAATGATTGGCCAATCATCAGCTGCAAACGGCGACGATGGAACCACTTTTGGATTAATTATATTCATCATTTTGATTGCCAGAGTCTGAGGGAAATATTGTAATAACATTTAAAGAATTTTTTTGAAAAAATGTTCGAGAATAATTTGGTATTTCCTTTCGAGAGTCGTTCCGAGTCATTGTGTTTTTAATATTATAATCAGGATATTAACATTACAATAGTTCATGTAGTTTAATTGAAAATAATCATCGAAAGTTTAAATTTAAACTTTGAGTTTCGAGATAGATAGGAAATTGGAAGCTGAAATTTAATTTTATTTATTTATTTTTATAGTAAAGATTAGTGAATTTTTATTAATTGTTGCATAGGCTAGAACCTGCATCCCGTATCGTCTTTTCTACTCATGTTAAGACCGATTGTACTGTTGCTTTTAAATAATTGAAAGACAAAATATAAACAAATAAATGCATCAAAATGACGGTTGGGTTTAGGGAGTTAAATACACAAACAGACAGTTATGTAATCTCTTTGCATTTTCGGTCTCGTCCCGGCATAGTCGATCTCAAAATTGATTATTTATTATTTTTCGGTTTCTACCAAATTGTGAACAATAACTGTTCTCTTGAATTTTTAAAATTATTTTATTTGCTATATAATATGCAGATTAGCTTTAATGGATGCAATGGTTAAGGCTACGAATTTTGTGCCTCTTGAGAAAAGCTATAAAAGCGGTTCAAGAAATAACCTTAACACGAATATCAGATCATTCGATCGGTTAAATATAAATTTAAAATAAATCCACATTTCTTTAAACCTAACGACAAATTAATGATCTGTTTAATCTTGTCAATTACGCTGTACACGTTGTGCTACAGCAAATCAAACGAAAAAGCACAGCTTCTGAAAGGATTTCAGTCAAATTTCAACATATGCAAGAATGGCACCCTAACAAATGAAATATCAGCCAGGTCTGCTGTCGAATGTTTTGCATTTTGCCAAATTATGCTTGGAAATAGTTGCAGGGGTTTCAAATATGGATGGACAGCAAAAAGCTGTTCTCTTTATCAGGATTTCATTCACTATGATTATTATGAAAGTATCAATGGAACATGCAAAGGATATCAGATAATGCCGGGCAAGATTGTTTTTATTCTAATTCAATAAAAATAAAGAGGAATGAAAATATTTCGATTTAAAATACTTTACGAATCGTGGAACATTATCGAAAAAGATAAAAAGCTCTGCGAAACGTCTGATGCTCATGTAATTAGGATTATGAATGCAATGTGCTTCAAGCATATGATTTACTGTTATAACAAACACAGGTTTAAATAGTAACAAGGTCTGGATTGCTAACGAACGACTAAATAGTCTTGACAAAATTGAAAATGAAATTTTATAAAGTTGAATTAAATTCTTAAAGATCTTGTAATTAGATTTCTTATAATCATCGAAATTTTAAAGCAGATTGTCCAGCAGGATTTAAATATTTAATCGAAGGAAACAAATGCGTAAAATTGATGATTGGTAATTGGGATTGGAACACGGGCAGACAAGTGTGCAATGGCCTTCATCCTCTGTCTCATCCTGTTATTGTCAATCTCGGAGATGACAAGAAGTTGTTCAACCGTTTCTTTCTGGCTGAAGGCAAGCACTTGTCAACTAGAAAGGCTGTTGTATGGTATATTTAACAATAAATATACATTTCTTTGTCAGGTTTATCAAGATGTCCGAGTCCAAACTTTAAATTATATAACGCATATTGGACAGCTGGTGTCAGTGCTTACGTAAACGGTGCCCGAGAGCCATTTCGCTGGAGTCCTTATCCTGGTTCTTTTCTACCTTTGATGCCCACAGTACCTTGGACTTCTAGAGAACCGCATACTCTTTCATATTTGAATAGCAATTGCATGAAGATTAGTTATCAGTACGGTTTGTTCGATTATTACTGCCATGAGCAGCTTTGCGTTCTCTGCGAAATCGATATGGTTTGATGGATTAATTTTCGATCTAATTTACTTAACAATTACTTCATTTATAGATTTCCAGATATTCAATTTACGTAGTGATTTTTAATCGAAATAATTTGTGTTGAATTCGTGTACAAATCTTTCGAAGCTGCCAAAAAGACAAAAAGTAGTTTTAAAAGGGCTTAAAAAAAGATTTCCTTGTGATTAATGCATGTTGTCAATTATAACAGATTAATTGCATTCAACAGAACAATGAAGCCACTTTTATTCATGGAATTCATATCGAATGGTAATATTGTAATACAACTGTCTAAGAAATGAAAACACGAAATTACTTTTCATTATCTCGACTGAGATTGGAAGAGATTTACGGTTGCCAAGAAAAACGCATCGATTATGTCATTATTTACCTTTTTGATAAAGATGTCTAAGCTCAGTAGCTAAATAATTACTTTGCATTGTTGTTGGCACTTCTCTGGTAATTAATTATTCATAGAGACATAGTGGCTGTTGGTTGCCACAAAGTAAGTTACGACAACCTGAACAATGAAGGTAGAAACTTCCTTGAAAGATTAAATAAATTTTTACTTAATTTGATATTTTATTAAATGAAAAATTTTTATTTAATTTTGATGTGCATTGGATATCTTCCGGATTTTAAATTATTATAATGAATCTTTCAAATTTTTTCAAAAACGAAAACTATTGAATCATTTCTGGAAACAAACTGAAGGTCCATTTGAACCACTAACACAAATCTGTTCATCGTGCTTTTTTTATAGTAATTGTTCAAAGGTTCGCAACATCAATATCTTCTGTCAGGGGGAAAGTCTCTGCCATACTTTCTCGCAAAGTTATCTTTTTTTCCCTTCTGTCATTTTATTCAGAATTAATTCGGTTTTAGATTATTTTTAGATTAATTCCAATTGAGATCAATTTAAGTCATCTTCAGTTTTTTGGTTAAAAAAATCAGTAATCTTTTATTTTAAGTTTTGGATTTTAAGCATTGGGATTTAATAAATTCGGTAAGAAATAAATATTTGTTATGTAACTGTTCTTCATTTATGTTCGTATGTGGCTTTCGTTTTGCTTTGAGATGTCAAGAATATGTTTTAAAATTGTTAAATTAAAATGTTTTTTGAGATAAACATGTCTAAATTATGTCAATAAATTATAAAATAATATTAATTTAAAAACAGAAAAATTCAGATCGGCCTCGAAACATTATTTAAAGAAAAGAAATGCTTCTTTTGCTTAATTTGTTCTATTGTGCTATAAATTCTACTTTAAATTTAGTATCTGTTAATTTATGACCTGGTGACCATAAATCAACACGATAAGTGACTCCAAACCTTTGAAAATTTATAGGAAAGTCGCTTGAAAATTATTTCTCCACTTTCATTTCTTTCGATAGGATCGAACCATCAAAAAACTCCAACACAAACTCTTTTTTAAATTCTCTCTTTCATATTATCTTTCTAATATCTTAGATATTACAGAATGATTGTGTTCAAAATTGAGAAACATTATTGACTGACAACATTAATTAGATCTTATGAAGAAGAGTAAATTACTCTTTGAGTGGCATTGAAATTAAATTACTCTTTGAGTAGCCAAATAGGCAAGAGCTTCAGCTTATTAAGAGATATTATTAAGTTTTTTATTTATAAATTGTTGTTAGATACTTAATAAATTTGACTATCTGAAGAATTTCACAAAATGCCACTTGATTCAAGTCTTTATCCTCTTTCTCTTCTACCGTTGAAGGCCACGACAATCGTGGACTTCTGGTGAACCAAATTCTTATTCACTCAATAGTAGCAATTGCAATCAGTTTTGTCTTTGGTAGTGTTTAGATGATTTTAACTACGATTTGAAGCTTTGCGTTCTGAGAAATCGATATAGATTAATGGATTAAATTGATAGTGGTGTGGAAAGGCTGAGTGGCTGAGAATTGAGTGGTGATTATGATCGTGTTTATGATTACGGATTAAGGTCTTGGCTGCATAGAGGATTATATTTTCTGGCACATGATTATTATCGTGACTTTCAATACATATTTCAATTTTTTGCGTACTGAACAATAATAAAGATAATAAATCTTTGCTAATATAGATTTGTCGATGTTGTCATCGATGCAAATCGTGTTGTCATCTTGCACAAACACTTCAAAGCTGAATAAGGCAAAACTTCATCAGTAAAATATTTTCAATTTTGTTATAATTGTTTTTTTTTTATTATAAGATTTCCATGAACAAAATATATGAAAAGTTTGGTCTCAATTCATGCCTCTGTAATGCTATATCCACATTAGTGGTATTCGTCAATCTCAAATAATTCCGTCTGTTTATCTTATTATCGAATTTTTAGTACCTTCTTCTTTATATGGTTCTTTCCATTATTTTTTGTATCATACCAAGTTTTTAGATTTTAGTTTTCGAACTTGAAGTTTCTTTTCATTCGACTCTTGTAGAGACGCCAGAAATAATTTCGCAAAGAATTTAAAAGTTAAGTTTCATTGTTTAAACCGTTATATGGCTTTAATCAAAACCAAACTCACCTTATATTAACATTTAAAGACATTTCAACTGAAGAGTGACAGGAAATATTTATTGTATTAATACATAATACATATTTGCACGAATTTCGAACTCGAAACGCATTTTACCCAAGATATTTAAAAAAATTATTTTTTAAAAATTTATCAATTTGATTTTAACATTTATCTAAAGATACGTGTTTTATTATCGATATCCATGTTCTATTCAAGCCATGTCGATTTCGCAGAGAGCGCATAAACCTAGTGTGCAGAAGGTATCATCCAAATTCAATTCTACGTAACCGACTATACAAGGTGGAGGACTGCTTGCTGCAGTGTTTGGCTGACCTATCTGCCAGGGTATTGTCCTTTCCACCTCGCGACTGAAATTTGGAAATGGTTGCCACTGGAAGGACTGTACACTTCCATTTGGATAGAGGGGTCTGATTCCGGAAGTCCAGTACACGTGATATGATGATATGTATGGACTTGGACATTTCGGTACGACTGTCATCAACGAATGATGATATATTTACAGGATGTGATGCATTTCATTTGAAGAAATATTTACTCATAGAGGTGAATTAAACAATTATTTATATTTTAAGAGCTGCTAAGATGCTTATGATTCACAGAATAAATACAATGTTATTATTATTATTAATGTTATATTTGTAACATTTGTTATTTAAGAATTAATTGTTATTAATTTTTTAGTCTCAATTTTTTAAAGAAATCATCAGTAATCTCAAAACCAGAAGAATTGTGTTAGGTAAATAAATATTTTTGGAACATTATTAAAACCTACCTTCAGCTCGAGCATACATCGACAGTAAGAGAGCTTTATAAAGATCATTTACGATGACAAGATGAGACATTGGATACAAGTCATTACACAGAGT
Organism: Hirudinaria manillensis; assembly: GCA_034509925.1. Classification (NCBI taxonomy): domain Eukaryota; kingdom Metazoa; phylum Annelida; class Clitellata; order Hirudinida; family Hirudinidae; genus Hirudinaria; species Hirudinaria manillensis. Next base: position 2,026,609 of record CM067532.1, on the reverse strand, counting down.
GACGGCCGATGTCCAACCCCACTTGCCGATTTGCATTGTGACGCATTTGTCGTCCTCAAACAAATATCTAAAACCAAGAGGACAATTTTCTAAAAAGAAAAGAAAAAATAATAGTCATTTCACTTTTAGATTTTAAATAATTACCTCAATATAATTTTAATTAATAATCTTTTATTAAATAACATAATTTTAATTAATCTATGTTTAATTAAGTTAAAGTTACACGCGATCTATTTTATTTTATCTAATATTATGCTATCTAATATTAAATTTAAAACATTAGCACCAACCTGGCAAGGCTTGATAGCCGACACAACTTCCATTGGAAAATTCATTGAAGTCACGTCTGATGATGTCATTGTAAAGGGAACACAATCTCTTATTTCTTTCAAATTTTAAACTCTTGCAGTTGGCTCCAAGTACAATTTGACATAGCCCCAAGCATTCGATGGGCGACCTACTACGTCTTTCGAAGAGGGGAATGCTGACCTTACATAAATTATATTTAGAAAGTATTCCTTTTTGCAGAATAAATGTCATTTCAGAAGATAAATAACAAAATAATGAGATTAGTGATACATAAATGCATAAAATACCCATCGCTCACTGGTAATTACAACCTTTATCAGTATTGTGCAAGTGGATGAAAATTGTTTTTCTTTATCTCAGTTTTATGAGGTCGGCTGGAATACCGGGCTATTGATTCTGGAAACATCAATTATTGTGTGACTAGTGAGGCATTGTTAACACTTGATTCTGGCATGCAGGTGGACGGTTGGGTAGCGTTTCTGCAGGCGTCAGTAATGGCAACATCCCTAGCGTGTCCTGTTCGATATCCGGCCTGAAAAGCCAGGAAGGGTCCATGGGTGAGTAATATTATCTAAATCTGGAGATAAACAAAAAGTTCTTTCGCTATCTTATCGTATCAGAATAAAATACAAATTCTAAAAAAATAACTTAAAATGGTTTCTTCTGGGTGAGGAATATGAGAAACCTTTTTCTCTAGTTTTTTTTTATATTATAGGGAGATACCTCCATGACATAAAACTTGGGGACAAAGAAGTTAATTAACTTGATATTAAGGGAAATGTCATAAAGCAAGTAATGGATGCTTTTTAACGATCTATTCATAGTAATAGTCGAACGAAAGTCAAATAGAATCCATTAAAAAGACAGGAACACGGTTTCTTCTGAGCCTGGCTAATTGTTCATTTTCATCTGTAATGATCTGCATTCACGACTTCTTTAGAAGTAAATCATGCAATGTCAAAGCATAACACGCATCCGGAATTAGCCTATTCAGCAACACAATTTACCTTTTCAATAGTCTACATTTCTTTATTACGAAGATGGGGAAGCATTAACCATGGCAACATGGATAACCTAAGCTGTTTTCTGATGGAAATCGAAATGCATACAGGCTGTTGGCAAAGCTATTGGTCTAGTAGAGTTTTACTGCATCTTAACGGAACATGAGGTCACAGCTAATGTCAGATTCTCCGAAAATATTGAATACGGGATTTACATCCGAAATAACATTTATTCAGTGCTAAAATGATTTATTTGTGCATTGCTTTCTGATCTTTGGGATTTCATATACTTCCACGTTATATTAACAATTAGGTATCATTAAAGCTTCTTGCAATAAAAAAAATTATATGAATTTATTAATGTTCAAATTTAATACAGAAAACAATGATTCTAGACGTTTACCTCCATTTAATCTAATCCTACGAAAGAACTGATTCTATTAAATAATTCATAAATTACATAATTGATATAGCATTCAAGTCACTTTTTAAAAGTTACATTTAAAAGGTTTACGACCTCCATATTTTCAGATCATGTCAATTTCACAGAGAACACATATAGTGAAGGAACAATAATAATCGTCCAATCCCAACCCATATATAATTTGAATGCATTGATCACTTCCATCTGGGAGGGCACTTGGTTCGCCGCTTTGCCACGGTGTTTCTGGTCTTAACGGTTTGGTAACATTTGGAAATGGATACCAGAGGTAAGGCTCTCGCGCTCCACCAACACTCAGGATGGCACACTCCTCACTTCTCCCACTGACATCGCGAACCACTTCAATGACTACTTTGCAAACGTTGGATCTGATCTGGCTGGACAAATACCGGCACATCAAACCTCATTTGACTCTTACCTACGCCACCCCTCATCCAGTCCATGACAACTTCACCAATTACTCCCAATGAAATTATCAACCTGTCCAAACAAATTAAAGTTACACACAGCTGCGGACTCGACATTATCGACCCTTGTCTTGCCAGAAAGTCCATACAACACATTGCGTTCCCCCTGGCCTCAATAATAAACCACTCGATGCTCTCTGGAGAGTTTCCGGACCAGCTGAAGAGTGCCAAAGTTATCCCAATTTACAAGGCAGGCAGCAAAAACATCACAGCAAATTATCGGCCAATCTCAATACTGAACTATTTCTCAATATTCTTTGAAAAAGCGATGTACAATAGGCTTTATAAATACTTAACCCAATTCTCCATGATAACAAGAAATCAATTTGGATTTAGAGAGGGACATTCCGCGTCTATGCCACTGATCCACCTACATACAAAAATTACAGAAGCACTCGATCAAAAGAAATACCCAATTGGAATATTTCTTGACCTATCAAAGGCTTTTGATACAGTTAATCACTTAATTCTCCTTAAGAAATTAGAATATTATGGAGTGCGCGGACCTGTTCTATGTTGGTTTGGGAGCTATCTAAAAAATAGAACCCAACGCGTCTGTTTCCAAAATGAGCTATCGACAATCAAATCCATCTCTTGTGGAGTACCCCAAGGCTCTATCCTGGGACCACTCCTATTTTTGATTTATGTTAACGATATTTGTCAGACTTCTACGTTTTTTGAGTTTATATTATTTGCTGACGATACCAATATCCTCGTTACTGGCGATAATCTAAACAATCTCATGAGCTTCATAAACCGCGAAATCGATTGTCTATTCACCTGGTTCTGCGCGAATAAGTTATCTGTTAATTTAAATAAGACCAACTATATGATATTTCATCACCATAACAAAAAGATTGTCTCCGATCACAAATTGTATATTCATGGAACGATTATTAACCGAGTGAGGTCTTGTAAATTTCTTGGCATTTTATTGGATGATAATCTCACTTGGAAAAATCACATCAATCTTATTCATTCGAAAATTTCTAAAAACTGTGGTGTTTTATCTCGGATCACTGGATTCATCAATGGGACTTTCTTTAATGTGATTTGCTTACTTACGGACAAGAAGAGATTATCAATTAAAACAAATTTTACACGTTATTTGGAAAATTGTTACTCACTTTCTTTTTCATAATAGTTCTCGATAGTCCTCTTATCGTTAACAGAATTCACAATAGCAGGATGTGACTGAGGATGGTAGCTGTAACACATATCTCTGGCTGTATACCAGTCCCAATTGCCAATCAACATTTTGATGCATTTATTTCCCTCAGGTAAATACCTAAATCCAGCAGGGCACGCTATAAAAAAATATAATTATTATTGTATTTAAGTAGGTCATCTCGAACAATAACTTATCAACGTTACTGTAGAATATAAAATTTAAAATCATTTTTGGAGAAATCAACATTCACGAATCACACGATCCTTCAGCGAAATTCTTCTCAAAGTCTTTTCTTTGTTTTTCTTTTTCACTTTAAAAAATTATTTTATATTTCTAATAAAATAAAATTGAATTACAAAATACCTGAAGCTAACTGATATCCAACGCAACTTTTGTTCGGGTATTCATCAAAATCATAACGAATATTATCATCGTACAGAAAACATTTCTCCTCTTTCGGATGGTATTTGAAATTATTGCACATTTTTCCAAGCAGAACTTGGCAGATCATGAAACATTCATTGAGAGATTTAGCCGATCTTTGATAAATTGGGATGCTATTTTTGCACAAATTGTTGTTGGAGTAAGTGCCCTTCTGAATGCGAAAAAGCAATTGATCTGATTTCCTAGAAAGTAGTACACATCCGACTATAAGCGTAAACAAATATCTCATTTTGCTGATGCTCAAAACGTAAGCAGGTTTCATATTGGTAAATGTTTTTAAGTTGAACCGGGTACGATTCCAACGGTCTGAAAGCAACTTCGTTTTTGTTAAGAAAATGTACTCGCTCAACTCAAGAACCTGTCTTATATAGCGCCTTGATAAATTTCATTGAGACGTTTGACGGGCTTTCGATCCTTGTTTTGATGAATAAATTTATAAAGTAATGGGATAATTGCTTTATTGGTTAATTTCGTTTTTTCTCTGTCGCATCATTATATAACGACACCTGACGTTCAAATAGGAAATTTAAAACAAAAACGAGCTAATAACTCGGAATTACTGCGACAAGTATCGAATTGGCACAAACATTAACGCAAACGTCGTCGTTCGTTATGTATTTGAATATTTATTTATTAAATAACATTAATTCGTTTTAAATGCACTTTATAATTAGAATGTATCGGACTCCGTCTCGGTTTCTTTAAAATCTCCGGTCATTATCGATTTTGGCGCATTCTTGATGATATCACAATCCGTTTCTTTTATCTTTAATTGTCCTAGCTAATTGCTTAAAAAAGTATGTTTTTTTTGGTTGTCGTGTCTTTATAAATTATTTATAGCCGCACAAATGTATTATGATTAATATTATATTTACTATGATTGACTCAGTCTTTTAGGAGTTGTGGAGTAGCACTTGCCCGTTTATATAACCATCTGTTATATAACTAGTTGTTGCATGGCTGTTTCTATAACCATCATACTTGTACAACAGGCCACCAATACCGGGTGCTCGAAAACCTCAAGAACAGCCAAGAACCGGGCACGGACATTTTAACGTTTAATTTCGTTAACTAGTCCATGTTTTATTCCTTTTGATGAAGTTGTGGAATTAAAATAATAAAAATAAAACTTTGATTTCTAAATGCACGAACTTTGCGAAAAACTTTGCATGGTTGAAAATGACACCTTTCGTTTTTCTTACATTGCGGAATATTTTTCACTTTCTTGATTGCTTCAAAGGTGCAAAGCTGATTAAATATTTTTTTTAAATATGAGTTTATTAAGGTATCGATGCAACTGAAAGAACAAATAGCAAATTGAACATGTACAATATTAAACAAACAATTATGCACATAACACAATGAAAGAAATGAACTTAAAAAAACAACAAAATAAACTCATAGGGCCAGTCTTAAGGAAGCGCAAGCTTCCGCTAGACAGACTGGCCCTGAAAATCATAATCTATATAATAAATTATAAAAAATATAAAAAATCTATATAACATGCTGGCCACTTATTTAAACTTCCGTTTAAAGCTATAATTCAACTGCACTTGATGGAGCTACCTACCTTATGTTCTGAGATATATGCCAGTTTAGATTCAGTTTAATACATCTGAAGCATTTATATCAATCTAATTTGATGCATTCACACTGATACAATAATGAAAGATTGCGAAAGATTTGTTTGATACCTTGTTTGATTTAATCACATAACCGTCTGATATTTAATTTCTGTTAATATTACAAAAAATATTATAAAGGTATTTAAAGCTCAACCTTTGAATATTCATAGATGTTGTTCTTCGTCCATCGCTATTTGTATTGTTAAGCGATGGAATGAAAGCCGAGCTTTAAGAAGCATCTAAACCAAATCGATCTCGCAAAGAACACACTGGGTGAATGAAATGGGTATGTCATCCAATCCTGAATCATGTGCCATGTGTACCATAATTATTGCGTACGTTGAACCATCCGTTGGAGAGTCTGGTTCATTAGGGAGCCATGGCAGGGATTTGGCGTGTTGAACGACACCGAGAAATGGATTCCATTGGAAGGGTTGTCGCTGAGACATAATGTAAGGGCTGATGCCGGCAGTCCAATAAGTGTACAAATCCGGGACGATTGAATTAACACAATGGGGATATACTGTTGGAGAGTTGGAGAATCAATTTCATTAAAATATTTATTATTCCCATGCTAAGACTAGCAACTCGTAAGAAACATTGCCTAGATACCTAAGCATTGCTTAAAATTTACTTGTCGAACTGCAATCTAAAACTCATAACTAAAAACTTGGAACAGTTGTTTACCTTCGAATTCAAAGTAAAGCTTCAATATCCGCACGTCAAGTATGCTGTCCACTATGACACTGTGAGACACAGGATGAAGGTTGTTGCACTGAGTTCTGGCTGTTGACCACACCCAAGCTCCAACCAACATTCGGAGGCATTTGTTACCTTCCACTAAATATTTGAATCCATTTGGACATTCTGCCAAAAAATTTCAAGCGAAAAAGAAAACCGTCATTAACAACATATAATTTTATTTCAATTTTATTTATTTTAGATTTTTTTAAAGTTGCACATGCCATTTCATAAATTCATTTCATGACTCTAAACTCCAAGCCAGAGTTTATAATCGAATTGATTGGCTAGTAATAGTAATAATAATTATTATTATTATTGTTATAAAGCTTTTGGAACTTCTAAATTGTAACTTAACTTTTGTAAATTATAATTATGTAAACACAAAACTAATGCTAGACATTTGAAACACACACGCAAGAGATCAATTGTGAAAAGAACTAAGCTCAAAATAACCTGGAATTAATTGGTATCCAACGCAACTTCCATCGCCAAATTCTTTGAAATCGCCGTAAATAACGTCATCGTAAAGTGAACAGAGTTTCTTATTCCTTTCGTATTTGAGGCACACACAGCTTTTCTTAAGGAGTATTTGGCAGAAAGTGAGGCATTCAACCGAGGATCGAGCAAATCTTATAACAATCGGAGTGTTATTTTTACATAGATTTAACTTTGAATACGTTCCAATCTGCTTAAAAAGCGATATCCCATCGGTAGAATTATAAAGGAATATGGTTAAAAAAAGTAGTTTTAAAATTAATCGCAACATTCTTTAAGAACTTTCTCCCTAATTAACTGCACATTTGTTTTAATCTATTGAATAAGATCAAAAAATATAAAAACCTTTTTTATTTTAATTATTTTAATACACTATTTTCTAAATTTTGAAATGACAAAGTAACAAGAAAGCAATTTTTTATCGCAGACAAGTTACATTTATACCCGTGCTTAGGGTATAGAAGAGTTGGAAATGATGACGTGACTTGAATACTTGATAAGACAAAAGACATCGATGCAAATGAAGATTCGAACAACTTTTACAGAGAATACAACTTCGGAGATACAACTTTGCATGATGCAGAACTTGGTCAAAATGATAGAGCGGTATTTCTCGTGAATACATCACAATGGAAGGAGAAAACTCTTTAAGCTTTTTTTTTTTCGTATATTTCTGAATGCCCTTTATTTGACGTGTTGTCATGACAATCACTGCCTCTGAAAAATTAAAACTTATAAAAAGTTCTTGATCCAGCATCTTAATTTATGTCTTACAATGTATTTGTAGATACTTTTTGTAAATCACTATATTAAGGATCATAATTATTAGACATTAATATTTTATTATTTTTTATAAGAATGAGATAAAATATTGAATAATGTTAATAACATTTATTTATAGCATTTTACTGTTTCAAGACCGTTATTAAATCGCATTGCAAATCAACAACGAATTAAATGTTGCATTTCCTGGAATTTGAAAATAATTTGAAGTATTTATTTTTAAAAAATATATGGTCTACTTATAGAGAGATATTTACATAAATCCTAAATATTAATATTCATTTTCAATTAAAGAATTCAATTGGTTGAAAACATTTTTAAACAACGCGAAGTTGTGTTACACCTTATACTTAGAGTTTAAAAGTTTAAACAATTTTTAAATACAATATAAAAATTTAGGGATTTTCGAAGCAAATTATAATTGAATATGACCCGATGATTACCTGTGCCTAATACAAAAATTTAAAGCGCTACACCCTTTGTTTGATCCAGGTGAAATAAAACCTCAAGGTGTTTATAATTGACAAACAAAGTGGAACGACCTTGCAAGTTCATAGAAAGGTTTATTTTTTTTTTATAAGCAGAACAAAAGGAGTTTAAAGTAATTTAAAAAAAAAAACAAAACAACAATTGTTCAAAGCATATCAATTTCGCAAAGAACGCACTTTCCTCCGAGGCAAAGAAAATCAGTCAGTCCTATTTCTTGCATTAACTGAATGCAATATACATTTACATCGAACATCGTTCTTGGATCTCCACTTCTCCAAGGTGCTGTGGCTTTCAGACTTTGAGACACACCTGGAAATGGCTCCCATTGGAAAGGTTGGCGTACGTCATTTACGTTGTGACTGATGCCAGAAGTCCAATATGACTGTCTCGACAGAATAGAATTGTTGCATCTCGGAAAAACTGCAGTTGAAAGAAATTGTTGTCTGAGTTTTATTTTTGAAAGATTAAACGATGAATTGCTTAATTGATTTTTGAGTATTGGAAAATTTATTAAAAATCGAACCACTACGATTAAAAAATATTGCCCAAAAAGTATCCAGACATTAAAAATTAATTCATTTTGGACAATGGCGAAATATTTTTATGTAATTTGGAACAATAAATGCGGAAGAGAAATTCAACATAAATTTCAGATTAATTTGAATATTTTCTAATCTTGTTACAAGAACTTATAATTTTGACCATGACCATGTAATTCAGCTTAAATTTGATCTCTTGAACTCTATAATACAAAAGCGACCTATTGGCGGGCCTTACATGCCTTTGGGCTGTCCTTTTTATGCAGTTAACATATTAATGCATTATTATTACACACACGTTAAATTTAAACAAAGAAGTTTAATTATAATTGAAATCTGACCTTCTTTGTTGAAATAAAGATAGTACAACTTGGCATCTGCAAGGTAATCAACAATTACAGGATGGCACCTTTGGTGTAAATTCTGGCATTGCGTTCTAGCCGTGAACCAATCCCAGGCACCAATTTTCATTTGGATGCATTTGTTGCCTTCGAATAAATATTTAAATCCACTCGGACAATCTATAAAAAAAAAGTCCATAAGAATAATATGAAAAACAAATTCAACACATAAAATGTTTGCATAATGTATTACATTGTGTTCATTTTTTTATTTCTGGTGAAAATCCTGTTTTGTTAACAATACAGCTAGTATTTGGAAGTGATATTAAAATTAATGAGCTAATTAATTTAACAATCAGAATACATGAATATTTCTTAAGCTTTGCGAACTTTATCAATACTGTCGATTCAAATTAAATTATGCCAGATGCGCTTCTTATCAATCTTACCCGGCATTGTCTGATATCCAACACAATTCGTGTCTGTAACTTCAATGAAATCATAGGCTATGTAATTCTGATAGAGATAACATTTCTTTACTTCCTTATCGTATTTTACACTCACACATATGTGGCAATTTTTATGACACAAACCGGAACATTCTATAGACGATCGAACAAATTGCTCATAAATTGGAGTGCCTTGTCTACAAAGATTGAGATTTGAGTATGATCCCCTTTGAATGCGAAATATTTTTGGTGAGGCTGATTGCCACAGCATTAACGTAGCTAGGAGAAATCTAAAACCTTTCATTGTTCAATCTAAGAGCAAAGCATAAATAAATTTAAAGTTTATATTGTGTACTGTTAGTAAAGTTATAAAGCCCGCCAATGCGAAACGTAATTACGGAAATCTGAAATTGCTCCGCTTTTTTTTTATAAAGAATATCTTTTATAGCAAACGCACGGAATGAGGATTATTTGCAGAAGGACTGCTATATAAACAGTACTCCGAAGATAAAGCAACCATAACCCCCTCAGGCAAATACAAGAGGAGGACATGTACACTGTACAATATTTTCAGGTACTACTTTTAATTTCAACTAATAGAATGTATGAATTACTCAAAACTCTGCTCAGATTTAAAGTTGATATCATGACACTGAAATATACATACAAAGGTTTCAGAATGCAATAAAATTTGTTTTAAGATAAAATATATAAGAAAAAATTGTTATAGTAAGAAATATGCCGCTTTATCTAGAACTTATGTTTTGTCTTCAAGAGGCTTATTTTTCCTCTAAAGTTCTATTACAAACATAATCACCCACGGGATTTGAAATTGCGCGACTCGATGGTAATTAAGTGAATTTACTCGAAACAACTGATTTGTTTAGAATCGCTGAAACAACAAAAACACAAAAGCAGCTTAACGATCTTTTCATAATACATTTATGATTTATGGAATGGTGACCATCGAAAGACACAAAGACATTTCTTTTGAGTATGGCGTTTGGATGATCTTGTAATGATCTTTTCTCATGATTTTCATTCATGCTTATAGAGGAAATTAATTTAGCAATTCTTAAATTAATATAAAGTATTAATTGAAGTATTTGATAAATTATTAAATAATTCATAAATTGCGTAATTAAAGGCACAATATAGTCAAAGTCAAAGCTGTCTCAAAGATCTCAAAGATATCCAACGTTTCAGATCATGTCAATCTCACAGAGAACACATATAGTGAAGGAACAATAATAATCGTCCAATCCCAACCCATATACAATTTGTATGCATTGATCACTTCCATCTGGGAGAGCACTTGGTTCGCCGCTTTGCCACGGTGTTCCTGGTCTTAATGGTTTGGTAACATTTGGAAATGGATACCAGAGGTAAGGCTCTCGCGCTGCACCAACATATGTAGCAAAGCCTGCTGACCAACACGTATATCTTCCTGGAGCCATCCAATTCTGACAGTTTGGTATAACTTGAATGGAGGATTTCAGTGAACAGATTTGAAAACGGGAAATATAAATGTATTTAATTTGTATTTATTTAGAAAATTAAGCATATATAAAGGAGTATTAATTGGAAACATCCCAAATGCTACTAACTGACCTGATAAATTTTTGACTTACATTAACAACATTAATAGTGTACGTTTTTAAAATAATTCTGAGGTCACTTAATTTCTATTTGGGGTCTTAAAATTTCCGGACTTTCTTTAATGTGACTAGTTACAGACTAGAAGAGACTAACAATTATAATAAATTTTGTATATTATTTGAAAAATTGTTACTTACTTTCTCTTTCATAATAGCTATCGATAATCCTCTTATCGTTAACAGTATTCACAATATCAGGGTGTGACTGAGGATGGTAGCTGTAACACATATTTCTGGCTGTATACCAGTCCCAATTGCCAATCAACATATTGATGCATTTATTTCCCTCAGGTAAATACCTAAATCCAGCAGGGCATCCTATAAAATAATTTATTGGTCTTATTATCGTTCATAAGTAGGTCATCTTTATTTAAGGTAGACTATTGAACATAAAGCGCTATAACGTATCAAGTGTTTCCACTCCGCAAAGTGCACTCTGATTAGTTTACAAAAAGGAGATAAATCAAAGTAAAACTTTGATCACAATCAAATTTTATGACGTTGGCTTCTGGGTCAAATACGAATTACATTTATAAAATTATTTTGTGATTCTAAGAAGATAAAGGTAAATTACAAAGTACCTGCTAACTGATATCCAATGCAACCTTTATCTGGGTATTCGTCAAAATCGGAGCGAATAATATCATCGTACAGAAAACATTTCTTCTCTTTCGGATAATATTTGAAATTCTTGCAGTTGTTTCCAAGCAGAACTTGGCAGATCGTGAAACATTCATTGGGTGATTTAGCCGATCTTTGATAAATTGGGTTGCTATTTTTGCACAAATTGTTGTTGGAGTAAGTGCCCTTCTGAAGGCTAAATATCATTTCGTCCGATAATCGATAAAATAGTGCACATCCAACTATAAAGGCCCGCAAATTTTCCATTCTGTTAATGCTCAAAATGCAGGCAGGTTTTAGTTTAGACGATGAATTTTGAAGTTAAACCCAATCTAAACTATCTGACTTAAACTATCTGAAAATAAATACGTTTGGTTGAAAAGTAATTGTTTTGTCTTCCCAAAAGATTATGACATTATATGTATCATCATGAGAAACTTTGTTGATGTAGTTTTGACTCTTGATTCTGTTGAGACACTTTCTAAGGTATTTATAAATGTTCATTTCAGCAGTTTCTTGTTGCTGCATCATTATGACGACCGCTTACATTTTATGTAGCATGGCACAAAAACTAAGTAAATAACTTGATATAATTGTGACACATTTGGGATTAGCAATTAGCTTAAAGGCTGAGTTTTTATACAATTAGTAACAATTAAGTAACTTTTCAAAATAAAAAAATGTTTTCGTGCAATTCGCATTGACCTCTGGGTTGACCTTCGACATTACCCCAGCAAGTCATTCAATCCATCTGTATTTTAAGTTTATGAAGGTGTTATAAAGACATTTAGTAGCTGATTGTTCTGCTGTCATAAGTTCTTTTTATGATTCATAGAATATGTCTTTACGACCACCAGAATATCAGTCAACCTAACTACTAACACCATGCTTTAAATCAAATCAAGAAAGGACTCCATCGTTGATATAATTTGTTGTTTAAAAGTTTTTTCCTGTATTTCATTTCAAAGCATTTCACACGACTTGATATCGAGAATGCAAATTGGGTCCCGGCTTCACGTACCGACTGCATTTACATATCATGATTTTGGCACATATTTTTTCAACTACAAATTCGAATTCAAATTACATTTGTTAAGGTTAATTTTTATTATCTATAAATTGTAATTTCGGGGGTGAATAATATTTATCAATTGAATATATTTGCGTATTTGAGAGTTCCATTTCATTAATTAATCCAGAGGATAACGTTTCAGTAAAAGGTAAAAAAATATATATCAAGTCAAGCAAATCAAGGAAATCTTCATATCGTTTACGAATTTAAGAAAAACTGGTTAATACTCTTATAGCCACTACTATCTTCAAATTTTATACAATCGTGGAAATTAGTATCGTCACAGGGCGGACTGAAATTCTCATTCTTCCGATACTCTTTACAGGTTAGTTATTAAGCGGACAAGAGTTAAAAATGTTCAGGCTCAATTCTATAAAACAAAAATTATTAACTTTAAATTTTTATTTACGTGCAAGTTGTACTTAAATCGGATGATGTTCCAACACCTCACAACAACTCAAGAAATATTAAAGCATTTTCTTTTCCAGATGTATTCTCTACTTCGTAACAGTGTTAATTAATGAAAAGTCGATTTTTATTTTTTCATTTATTCAAATTCTCAGGTGTTTTTTGTGATGGAATTTGTTGGAAATTTATTAGATTTATATAGTGTCATATGTATGGCTTCAGAGACGTCTACTCCATTTAAAAAGCACCTTTCTTTGGAAGCGCCTGCTGAATCTCGAATTAGGTTTCGTAAAGGATTTATGGAAAATGTTTCCGTCCTAATTCAATTTATTGTTCCATATTCAAATTTGCATTTAAATGTGTTGATCGTAGCTGTTAAACATAGCCTGTTATATCACGGATATACATTTTGTAATCTCGCTGCAACTCTAGTTAACTGTAAAAGACTTTAAAAAAAGAGTTGTAGATAATAATATATATGCATACGCATAAAAACATATTATAATATGCATATATATTCATATACTGCAATAGTTTATAATACGAAATTTAACTTTGTGTTTTAGACCAAACAATGGAACATTTTAGATCACTCGTAGTGATGATGTTATTGTGGCAATCAGAAATATTGCCAGAGACATTTCGCCGTCAAAGGGGATTTTATTCAAATCTCAATCTGTGTAGACAAAGCATTCCAATTTATGAGCTATCTTTACGTTCTCCCGCTGAATGTTTCGCATTTTGCCATAATTTTTATGGCAACAAATGTATGAGTTTCAAACACGATAAAGTTCTCTCTATCAGAATTACATGGCATATGATTTTCTTGAAGTCAACAATACGAATTGTGTGGGATACCAGAAAATGCCGGGTAAGATTGCTAAGTAACAAATCTAATAAAATTTAAATTACAAGTCTTGGATTCGATTCACAAAGCTTATGAAACATTCTTGTATTTTGATTGTTAAGTAAATTAACTTATTAATATCCCTGAAACTTTCACATTTTGGCTATATCATAAATTATTTGCTGTATTAAAAATTAAAAGAAAACATGATGTAAAATATAATAAAAAAAAAACAAATCATAATTTGCAACATATTTTTCATGTTACTGTTTCAAACATTTTTTTATTAGTTTGTCCGAGTGGATTCAAGTATTTTTTCGAAGGCAACAAATGCATCCAAATAAAAATTGGTGCCTGGGATTGGTTCACGGCCAGAACTCAATGCCAGAATCTAAACCAACGGAGCCATCCCGTATTTGTTAATTACCTTGAAGAGGCTACGATGTTCTACATGTACTTCAAAGAAGAAGGTCAGACATTGCATTGTAATTGTTATATTTTTTTCTGCAGAATATTCGGCGAATCTTAGTTTGTAATGTACAAACAAAAATATGATCACAATATTGGATGAGAATATTTTCCAATTGTTGAATTTTACTGAATATTTTGAATTCAGAAATCAATTAGATATATACCGTTTAAGAGCTCATAAATAAAATACAGGCTTAATTTACAATGTTACAACTGCAGTTTTTCCGAAGTGCAACTTTTCTGCTCTACCGAGGTATGCAATTTGGACATCGGGCATCAGTCGCGTCATAAAGAGCGTGCGACAGCCATTCCAATGGGAGCCATTTCCAGGTATATCACAAAAATTGAAATCCACAGTTCCTTGGAAAATTGGCGAACCAAATTCGTTCTACGATCTAAATTCGTATTGCCTTCAATTAATGCTGGAAATGGGTATAGACGACTTTCTTTGCAATGGAGTAAAATGTGTTCTTTGCGAAATAGACATGTTTTGAACAATCATCTAGAAAATGTTCTGCTGAGCAAAGTGAAGGATAAATAAAAAATTAATGAGATATATTTGTCCGCAGGAAGTCCATAAAACATAAATAGGGCAATAAGGTTTTACTTTTGAATTTTGATTTATGTATATGTTATTTACCATAAGTTATGAAAATATAAAATACTTTTCATGTCCCAAATTCTTTTACAATCTGTTAAAATTACATGTGGTTGATTTAATTAAACTATATTGTGCACATATATTATGAACTTGAATAAATAATAAGTTTCCTTTGCAAAATATCTAACTTTCTGATATAATCAGAATGGAGTTTTAGAATTTTTTGCATCAGAAATTGTTCTTAGTTCTATTCTTATTATTTCTGGATCATATATCAAACCGCCTTGTGAAATTATATTAAATGTAAAATTATATCAAATGTGAAATTATATTAAATGTTAAATTCATTGCAAAGCACCAAATGACTTCGTCTTGATATTCATTAAATATTCGGGTAACATTGATGACTTTGAGAAAACAATTGTGAAGCATTTCTTAACGCCCAATTGTTCTATCCACTTAAATAAATTCACCGTGAAAAATATTATAATTAGAAAGATTGTTCTCTATATCATTCAAAATTGTGCTTCAGTTAACTTTTGAAAATAACTTATTGTAAGAAGAGTAGTCCAATGATATAATAAAAAAGAGGGTGTTTTTTAAAGACTGTTTCATATTTTAGATATTACTGAAACTGAAACGATATTAGATAATTTTAGTGATAAAATTAATTTACAGCCTAAGGGCGTGTTATGTAATAGTAAAGTAATTCACGTAACTTTTGAAAGGACCCTTCAGGTAGTGTGAGCCAGCAATCCAACAATCCAACATTTCCGTCGAAATAACAAGGGCGCAAAACTTTGAATTCAAAAACTATATTAAGCTATTTATGATTTATTATTAAACATCATTGTAATGCTTAATGTAATGCATTATGCTTAAAATGGTGATTAAAATACTAAACTCTAAGCGAGTCCCACACAAAGTAACATCGATCATTGAATTTCATAAAGGATGACATAGAACATAGCCATCTGTGGACACATATCAGTTTTTTCAGTGATAATATAATCTTGAAAGTATGCCAGAAAGTATTTTGAGCAACGCTTTGAATCAATTGAATGACGACCTCACAGCTCGAATTCCACTTACGAATACCTACTTAACTTATTAATTCTAAGTTTTTTTTTTTAAATTAACTGAAAATTCAACATACCGGCTGAGACAGCAAATTGAAAATACCCAAATATAGTAGACATCTATCGACTAAAGCGTTAGTAGAGATATCCAATTGAAGAACATTATTATTAGAACATAGAAAATAGAAATGGATATATATTTTAGATATTATAGAATTTTAAAACAGGCTTTCATCTTGTTAATGCAATTCCACTGTAACTCAAAAATTGAATACATTTGCGTCAGATTATAGACTTTACAAACCTTAATCAATAATAAGCTTTGTTGCATTGCTGCATGAAAGGAAAGAAGAAAATGCCTGAAATCTAAAAGTGGAAATAAATTTCTAATGAAAAGCTGTGAGTGCATCCCAGCAGAAACAAAAAACCACGTAGCTCATCAAATGGTCGCACCGCATTCATTTATTAATAAGAGAAAGACTTTTGGTTAACAATCGCATCGCAACAGTTCTTTGTAATGCTAAGCATGGCGTGATAAAATTGAAAATAAATCTCTCCATAAAAAAATTTCAATTATATCTAGAAGGAGTCAAACGCAATTTATAATACTGACATTACTGTTCAATGAATTTAAAACATTAACAAGATTAACTGAGACTGTTTACTAGAAAAAAAACAGCAGAAAATATTGGTGGGTGCACATCTATATATATTGTTTTGAGTAATAGTAATTGTAATCCAAATGTAAATTTATTTATGTTCTAGAAGAAATGCAATCCTTTACATCCTTCCTATCGACGATATTGTTATGGAACTCAGCCAGAAATATTTCGCCTTCAAAAGGGAACTTATTCTAATCTCAACCTGTGTAGGCAAGGCATTCCAATTTATGAGAGATCCATGCGATCTGTAGTCGAATGTCTTGTACTTTGCCAATTTTATGGCAACAATTGTGTGAATTTCAAATACGATAAGGAACAGGAGAAATGTTCTCTCTATCAAAATTACATGGCCTATGATTTTCTTGAAGTTAACAGTACGAGTTGTGTGGGATATCAGAAAATATCGGGTAAGATTGACGTATTCAATCTAGTATAGTCAACATTTACACATCTAGCACAATTTAATTTGCAGAAATTAATTTTATAGTGTTCATATTCATGTATAATGATATTGTTAAAGTAATTAACTTATTAATTTTCCTGAAACTTTTAAATTTTGCCTATATCATTAATAATAAAATATTTAGTAAATTAGAAGATTTAAATAAAACATAATATAATATATAATAATAAAGCATATCAAAAGTCGCAACACATTTTTAATTTTACTGTTAATTACATTTTTTTATCAGATTGTCCGAGTGGATTTAAATATTTTATGGAAGGCAACAAATGCATCCAAATGAAAATTGGTGCCTGGGATTGGTTCACGGCCAGAACTGAATGCCAGAATTTACACCAACGGTGCCATCCTGTAATTGTTGATTACCTTGCAGATGCTAAGTTGTACTACTTTTATTTCAACAAAGAAGGTCAGACATTGTATGACAATCATTACACCTTTCATGCAAAATATTCGGTGAATCTTTTTTGTTTGCAATATTGGAAAATATTCGTTGTCTCTATATAACATGATAATAATTTTAATTGTACAAATTATTTAATTCAATGTCTGATAACTTTGGAGTTTTCTTGAATTTTTGAATAATTTGAAAACCTTCATAACAGAAACTAATTAGAAATGCAGAGATAAATCTCTCAAAACTAAAACAAAAACGTTTCCAAACATTCAAAAACATTAACATCTTATATCTGCAGTGTCACCAAGGTGCAACTCTTCGAAAGAGAAGAGTAAATATTGGTTATCGGGCATCAGTCGCACCATAAATAGCGTGCGACAGCCATTCCAGTGGGAACCATTTCCAGGTATAACACAAAATCTGAAGTCCTCAGTTCCTTGGATGATTGGAGAACAAAATTCATTCTATGATCCAAATACATATTGCCTCCAATTAAAGCAAGAAACCGGAATAGATGACATTCTTTGCAGTAGAGTTCAATGTGTTCTTTGCGAAATAGACATTATTTAAAATTATTTGGAATTTATAACAAGTTCTCTCTGCTCTATTTAGTAAGTAAAAGGAAAAACCTACAATTTTAATGTGATATTATGACATGCAAAACAGTTATCTAATTTTTGTTTTCTTGAATCACTTTCTCCTTTGTTTATCAAATGTAATTACCTTGAATTTTAAAACTTTCTATCTCGGATACGCCATCTAAATGGCCAAACTACGAGTAAGAAATATAAAAAGAGTTCCTATAACATAGCATGCAAAAAATTAGCGTCATGTAAAAAATCCTTTCAACGATTAAAACAACTTTTAAGTTACACTGACATTAAATTACATTTACATCGTTTATTCGAATTAAATTCTTAGTTTTTCAGCTAATGATGTATTATATCGGCAATGTATAAACACTATTTCAGGATAAATATTTTAATTTTAGTTTTATCCCTATTATTGCAAATAGGTAAACAAATTGTGAATAATTGATAAAATTCCTTCGCAAATCATCTAAATTCCAGATCTAATCAGTTTGGAGGTTTTGTACTTTCTTTTTCAGATTTTGTTCCAACATTGTTATTCAAAGTTAATTTATCAAATGTGTGAGTAAAATCATAATAAACGCGAAATTTAAATAAAGGGCCTCGTTTTTTTTTCACTTTTGAGAATTTCTAAGAGGAGGTTAACCTCATTCGTATTAGCTAATACACCTAAGACTCGAAATTGAAATAAAAGTTTCATATTCGATCACATTTGATATCATTTAAGTAGTGACTGAGGATGGTGGCTGTAACACATAAACCGATATGAAATACTCAGAAACCTGTAATTTGTCATTTAAAAAATAAAATAACGATGTGAGCTGTAAGTCCAAAATCCTTCGGTGCATTTATTTCCCTTAAATAAATAATTAAATTCATTGAATCGAACCAGAATATTAGTTTAGAGTTAAAGAAACAGCAGATTTCAAGACTTAGACATTGTACATCTTCCAAGCCATCTGAACACTTTCAATAAACCTGACCTTCTATAATTAGTTTGAGGACCCCGGGTTATTACAATATTAATTTTTTAACCGGCTTAAATTTATTAAATGGCAAATTAGCTAAACTAGAAAAATATATATAATTCTTTACTCTTCTTTACTTTTGAACGTTCAACATGTTGAAATGAAAGTAGCATAATTGTTACTTTAAAAATCTTTGAAGATATATTTTTTTATATAACAAATAAAAATTACACTAATTAATTAACATGAATGGCAAATTTTAATAATATTTTTTTTATTATGATTATGATTCATTAACTGTTATTTTTTAGAAATTACTGACCCGAACTCCAGCAGGCTTATAAGTACGAAGTTATCGCAAGGAGAATTTCAGCTCTATTTTAGATTAATTTTTACATCACTGAGCAATGAAAATTTTATACATTTCTGTAACTCTATTTGCATTGTTTTATTATTTTTCTTATGAAATAACATTTGTTAGTCAGAAAGGAATTCTTTCCAAATTAAATTTATGCAAAAACAGCACTCCGCTTCTAGAAAGACGTGCAAGGTCTGCCTTAGAGTGTTTTAGGATGTGCCAAATTGTGCTTGGAGAGATATGCAAAAGTTTAAAATACGAAAAGAAGAAGAAATTGTGTTCCCTTTACAATGACATCATCAGACGTGACTTCAATGAATTTTCCAATAGAAGTTGTGTCGGCTATCAAGCATTACCAGGTTTGTTGGTACGACTGGTGATGTCAAATTAAACCAAGCAATATGTTAAGTTGACTTTAATAATTTAATTAACTTTTAAAATAACCAGATTAATTTGTTTTAGAAGCATGTCCCAGTGGATTTAGGTATTTATATGAGGACAACAAATGCGTCAAAATGCAAATTGGAAACTGGAATTGGACATCAGCCGGCATTATCTGCAATAGCTTACATCCTCGATCACATCTTGTTATCTTGGATGAACTTTACAAGTCTCTCTTATTATCTTTGTATTGTCGAGCTGAAGGTAAGCTATAATGATATATTACAGATATTCTAGTATTCCAAATGATTTTTGTGCTGCACTTTTAAATAATAGCAATGATAACAATGGAAATCAGCAACATTTAATGCCATTGAATCACAAAAATCTTAACAATAATTAAATTATGCATAACCAAGACCGGGCAATTTTACTTCCAATAAAATGCATTATGGCCTAAAAAATTAAAATATTGCCAACAGTTGTTCCTCAGTGTCCAAACCCATACGTTTCAACACTGCACGTATATTGGACTGCCGGGATCAGACCCCTCTATCCCAATGGAACCATACAGTCCTTCCAGTGGAAACCGTTTCCAAACGTTACCTATATGATAAAATCAACAACACCTTGGCAAAAAAACCAGCCTAATACTCCAGCCAATAGTGCTCCACCTTGCATAGTTGCATATGTTGAGATGGACCTGGATGATACTCTGTGTTATCTATTGTTATGTGCTTTATGTGAAATCGATCTGCCCTGAAAATATTTAGAAGCCGATGTTGCATATCAAGCGAACTATTTTATCTGGATATCAAATCTGGTGAATTAATGTTTATTTTTTTTATTTTTCTGATGTTTTGCTGCACAGCTTTGCTTCTCAATTGCCAAATGTCATTTCTTCATAAAAACATTTTCGCCTTTGAAACAATCTGTAATGAATTAGATTATAAAAAAAATTTTGGCATTTATTAAATCTACTGCAACATAAAGGAATAATTTTGTTATCCCTGGAGAAATGTGAAATCTGTTTATATAACGTATTTAAACCTGCTATATGTTATATTGCATGCTCTCCTTGAGTTGCTTCAATCGGATTCATTTGGATTCAATCGGATTAATACCACATTTTTAATATAAATTAATAAATTATTGAAAATTCAGGAAATTTGTCTGATCAAAAACGTTCTAAATATTAAAATTTAAAAAGACCGAAAACAGTGGTACATATGTTGGATCTTAATTGATACATTTGAAAGACAATACCTTTTCATGCACCAAGGTTTAGAAAAAATTTCATTAATGCTTAACTGAGTAATGAATGAAGTTTCGATAAACCGTGAAATTCCTCATTCAAAGATTGTGCTAAAACCGAACCTAGTGAACCAGACATAATTGAAAGTGCACCAAAAGAGAGAACATTATTGGAAAAATTTTCTTAATTGGTAAATTTTCTGGTAAAATCCGTCGCATATATACGGTATATAGATCAAAAGTTAAATTTTATAAAACTCTAATTGTCTGTTATAATTTTGCTGCAAAAAAATTCTTAATTCATTTGAAAATAAATTTCTTGGGTCCTCTTTATTATTGATTCGTGAGAGTTTGAACTAACGAATGGTATTTAAGTTTTATCCAAATTTTTAATTAAACTTTGATCAAACACGGCACATCGATGCTGAATAAACCGTTGAAAATGTTAAAGCCACATCTGTTCTGAATCTTTACAACTGGCTTTCTTTTTTTTTTATTTATTCAAAAGTTAATCAATTAATTTGTTAATCAAAATCACCTAATATTTGGTATTTAAATATTTATACCATTTTTAAAAATGTGTGCTTCAAATTTCTCTTCGGATTCACGATTTATTAAAAACCGACATTTCTTGTTCTTTTTCCTACGTTTTGTATTTAAATATTCCATTTTAAATGCAGTGAATCTGAGTTAAGGCTTCGGTTGTAAAAAAATTTAAAAAGAAATAAATTAAATAAGTACCTGAATTATGGTGCTGATAATGATATCATGCTCCTTTGTGGCACAAGCGATGATGCTTAAAAAATGGTCGTCAAGGAAGACTATTATTTACTGGAATACAATGCACTTAGTGAACCGGATTTTGCAAAAACTACACTTATAAATTCTGCACGGGATGAAATGAATAAATTTTTACCTAGAGACAAATAATATCTGAATATCTGTGTGCATATGAATAATTTGGAATAATCCAACTGATGAAATTCTGGAAATGTCTCTAAACAAAATTGCGAAAATAGTTACTGACCAATTTGTATTGGTTGAAACTTGCGACCAAATCCCAACTAAATTATAAATCAAGGAAGACTATTATTTACTGGAAGATATTTATAGTTTACAATGCACCTAATGAACCAAATTTTTCCGAATAGACAAATAATATCTACATATCTGAGTGCATATGAATAATTTGCAAGAATCTAACTGATTCCAATTCCCAAAGTAGTCCTTAATTATATAGCAAGTAATTTAAGATACAACAGTAAGGTCTGATTCCAGCAGTCCAATAAGACTGCGATTTAAAATCCATTTTACTCTGGCATGCAGCGTTTTTGAATGGTAAATTAATTAACTCATTATTATCCTTGAAAGTTTCACATTTTGGTTATATCATAAATTATTCGGTGTATTAAAAATTAAAAGAAAACATAATGTGATATGAAATTAAAAAAAAACAAATCATAAATTGCAACATATTTATCATGTTTCTATTACAAACATTTTTTTATCAGATTGTCCGAGTTTGATTTAAATATTTTTTCAAAGGCAACAAATGCATCCAAATACAAATTGGCACTTGGGATTGGCTCACGGTCCAAACTCAATGCCAGAATTTATACCTACGGATCCATCCCGTATTTCTAATTACCATGAAGTTGCTATGTACGTCAAATTATTGACTTGACAAACCTTAATCAATATCTTTTGCTTTGTTGCATTGCTCTAAAAACGTAAAGGAAAAATGCCTAAAATCAAAAAGTGGAAATAAAATTCTAATGAAAAGTCGTGAGTGCATCCCGGCAGAAACAAAAGGCACATAGCTTAAATCTCTCAAATGTTCGCACTGCGTTCATTTATTAATAAGGGGGAGTCTTTTGTTTAACAATCGCGTCGCAAAAATTCATTGTAATGCGGTGCATGGTGATAAAATTGAAAATAAATCTCCATAAAAAAATTTAATTACATCTATAAGAAATCAAACGCATTTTCCATCTTGATTATAGTTGAAAGAAGATATTCAATACTGAAATTATTGTCGATGAATGTAAAACATTGATTAAAAGTTAATTGTTATAAATATGTAATATAGCATTGGCAGTTTTATATTTTCCATAATTCCATCAAACAAACCTAAAAGGTGTCCTCGCTTTGGGCTGAATATGGTTTACCCATCTAGCCTACATCAACGGGCTTTTCTATTGGGAGAGAAGTTGGCTTTTTGAATGCATACGTAAGAGAAGACCAGATCGTCAACAAATGATTTGAATGATTTGCATGTTATTGTATTTCCCGTAGAAGTACATGTGCTTCCACGTATACGTGATGATGATGATGATTGAGCTAGAGTATAAGGCAATATATTTAAAATATAAATAAATTTTCGACTGACATCTAAACTAAATTTGTGCATTCTTTTAGTTTCATTTTGTATTAAAAGCGTATTTAAAAAATTATATAAAATTTTATGTCATTTTGACTTAATTAAAAATAAAATCAATGTTTTACAATTCAAATTCGGGCTCTGCACTTAGTTCGTTTATCGTCAATTACGACAATAAACTTTTTAGGGTCATTTTTGGCATTTGTACCGCATTGGCAGTTGCACTTTTTAAAAGTTCAAGATGAGTGCACATTTTAAAGATTGATGTATTAATTCTAAAAAAATTCTGAAATATTGGATAGAGGCCTTTTGTCCAGTCATTTTGCAGCATTACAAAGGCCTCTGCTGCATATCGAGCTAGGGTTCCGCAAAGGACTCGTTGCGAATGTTTCCAGCGTAATTCATTTTAATTACTTCCTCTACTTTGTTCCACATTCAAAGTGACATTTAACTTGCATTATTTAGATCTTTGAATCTTGGCATATACCTCTGTAACCAAGATTAACTCCGACTGTTTACTAGAAAAGAACAACCAGTAAATTTCGGAAAATTGTTTGCGGGTGCACTTATATATTGTATTGCGCAATAGTAATTGTAATCCAAATTTAGATTTAATTATGTTCTAGAGGAAATGCAACCCTTGACATCCTTTCTAGCGACGATATTGTTATGGAACTCAGTCACTCCAGAAATATTTCGCCTTCAAAAGGGAACTTATTCTAATCTAAACCTGTGTAGGCAAGGCATTCCAATTTATGAGAGATCCTTGCGCTCTATAGTCGAATGTCTTGCACTTTGCCAATTTTATGGCAACAAATGTGTGAATTTCAAATGCGATAAATTAAAGAAGAAATGTTCTCTCTATCAGAATTACATGGCCTATGATTTTCTTGAAGTTAACAGTTCGTATTGTGTCGGATATCAGAAAATACCTGGTAAGATTGACGTGTAAATAGCATTGCTAACATTTACACATCAAGCACAATTTAATTTGCAGATATTAATTTTATAGTGTTCATATTCATGTAATTTGGTTATTAAATTAATTAACTTATTAATTTCTCTGAAACTTTGAAATTTTGACTATATTATTAACGAGGCAAGATTTAGTGAATTAAAAGTTAAAATAAAACATAATATAACATACAATAATAAAACATATTCTGATATGTTGATAACATTTTTTTATAGATTGTCCGAGTGGATTTAAATATTTATTCGAAGGCAACAAATGCATCCAAATGAAAATTGGTGCCTGGGCAAGAACTCAATGCCAGAATTTACACCAACGGTGCCATCCTGTAATTGTTGATTACCTTGCAGATGCCAAGTTGTACTTTCTTTATTTCAACAAAGAAGGTCAGCAATCATTTTACTTTTCATGCAAACTATTTGATGAATCATTTTGTTTTGCAATGTTGAATCCCTATTATTGCGCGAAAATAATTTGTAATTGTGTAAATTATTTTATTCAATATCTGATACCTTTGCAGTTCTTTTGAATTTTTGAATAATTAGAATATTTTCAATTCAGAAATTATTTAGAAATGTAGAGATTAATCTCTGAAAAATAAAACATCGACATTAATTTATTATATCTGCAGTTTCACCAAGGTGCAACTCTTCTCGCCAAAAGAGTGAATATTGGATATCGGGCATTAGTCGCCTCAAAAATAACGTGCGACAGCCATTCCAATGGGAACCATTTCCAGGTATATCACAAAATCTGAAATCCACAGTTCCTTGGATAGTTGGAGAACCAAATTCTTTATATGATCCAAATACATATTGCCTCCAATTAAAGCAAGAAATGGGAATAGATGACATTTCCTGCGTCAAAAGTCAATGTGTTCTTTGCGAAATAAACATTATTTGAACAAATTCGGAATTTATAACAAGTTCCCTCCTTGAATTATTCATTCATTCGAATTAAATTCGTAGTTTTTCAGCTAATGTTGTATCATATCGGCAATGCATAAGTACTATTTCAGAATAAATATTTTAATAGTTTTTGCCCAGATATCCTAATACATAATGAATTTAGACAATCAAATTTTGATGAAATTCCTTTGCAAATGGTTTTGAACCTTTTCAGATTTTGCTCCTAGTTCATTGGTTTTCCCCTATTCAAAGTTAATTTATCAAATTTGTGCGTAAAATCATAATAAATGGGAAATATAAATAAAGACCATAGTGTTTTTTTTTTCATGTTTGAGAAGTTCATAGAGGAAATTCCTCTAAGAATAAATTCCCTCTTTCGTATTAACTAAGACACGAAATTGGAATGGACGTATTATTTTAGATCACATTTGATATCATATTCAAGTTCTGACCGAGGATAATAGCTGTAACACACAAACTCATCTAAAATACTCAGAAACTGTTTGTCTTTAAAAAAAAATAGAATAACGTTGTGAACTATAAGCCAGTCCCAAACCCCATTAAACACTTCGATGCTTTTGTTTCCCTCAAATAAATAAGAGGAGTGATCTATAATACTTATCAAATGTATTTCTTTACCGAAATGACAAATTAATTAAATAAGTAAATAGGTAAAAAATACTCATCACGGTTAACCAACCTCTACTTGGAATCCTTAGTTAATTTTGTCTGAAATTATCGAATTAAGCCAAAAATCTACTTCAGATATTTGGACGATATTTTCTTTGAATGGAAAGGATTTGCAGATTTATTTTATCAAAAATATTGCTGATAAATAATAACGATAATAAAAAAATCTTATCTCTCGTTATTTCTTTTAGTAAATCCACAATGAAAGCTGACAATAACGTCAGAATAATTCTCTCTGAAGATAATTTATTCAAAGACTTTCAAGTCTTTCGGCTTTTACAAAAGGAAATAATCTTCTGGCTTGATTGGCTGATGGTGTCCCCTTCTTGGATATTTAAGGACAATTTTTCCGTTTTTATCTCATGCTTTTCACATTTCAGAACGTGTTTTCGTCGAAGGCTTCGTGAGTTTGTTTAACAGTGTTGATTAAAATTGCCTTGTGTACTTGGTGTTGTGTTCAGTTCATTCGGAGTAAGCCTCATCGGTTTTAAGCTCTATCTTGATTTTAATATATATACTATACTTGATTCTTATTCTAATCTCAACTTAGGATTAATTACAAATTAATAATCATTTGAGACTAATCTGTCATTTGCAAACTTTCTTTGATAAACGTGTTTAAACCCATTGATTGTCAGATAAAGATTCATATTAGTGTCCTAAAGGAATCAGATATTAAATTATATTAAAATCAGAACTTCCTTTTGGCGCATTCGTTTTTCAAACCTATTTCAATTTCCCCCATAATTTTGGGTTTTCTCAACAATACTGCCCAAAGAGCATTGATTTGAACTCTCCTTGATGATGGTTCCTTTCACAGTTAATGAAAAAACACTGAGCTTAAGCCGCTTAAAAATATTCTCAACGAACGTGAATATATTTTCTTTAAAATTGTATCAGGGGTACAAAATAAAATTTGCCGTGAAAATAATTTGCAGAAAGAATCATTTCCTGATTTCAATCGTACTTACAGTTGAAAGAAAACATACCCTATGCTTGTCTTGAAACTTGCAATCATTTTGACTGTCTACAAGACAGTCGATGTGGCAAACAGCAAAGAGAAATTCTTTGTTAAGCAAATGGGTACATTTTCCAAAGTCAATTTGTGCAAAAGTGGCATCCCTATAGGTATAACTCGTGCCAGATCGAGTCTTGAATGCTTTTCCAAGAGTCTGACGATGTGTGAAAGTTGCAACAGCTTCAGTTACGTGCCCAGTACAAAAATATGTTCTATTTACGACGACATCATAAATTACGATTTTAACGAAATTATAAACAAAAGCTGCATCGGTTATCAGTTGCCAAGTGAGTTACTTATTTTCATTTTAAATTGATATCCAGGTCATGTCAAGTTAATTTGTTCTCCTATTATTTTTTCCTAAAGTTTACTATTTAAATAGATAAATATAATTTGTAGAAAGATGCCTCACTGGATTTATTTATTTGTTCGAAACGAGCAAATGCATCAAAATTATGATTGGATCTTGGAACTGGTCAGCTTCTCGTGCAATTTGCAACAATATTCATCAGATGTCACATCCTGTCATTGTGGATACTGTTATGGACGTAACCATTTTTGGACAGTACATGGTATACAAAGGTTTGAAATATCACAACTGATTCTTTAATAAAAGAAGATAAATTAGTGCAAACATCAAACTGATTTCTACAATATTGCTGCGCAGGCGTTACTATTTCAACTGATTTGATTATTATTGCTCAACAGTCATTCCTAAGTGTTTGAATCCATTTGACATGGCTCAACACACTTACTGGACAGCTGGAATCAGACAATACGATTCGTCTGCCTTTCCAATGGATTCCATTTCCAAATGTTACAAAACAGTTGGGAAAATATACACCATGGCAACCCGGGCAACCTAATTCACTCCCCGATGGGATTTTGAATTGCATACAAGGTTTCGTCAAACCGCCTAGTTTGGTAGATTTTTATTGCAGCTTAAAGCAATGCGTCATTTGCGAAATTGGGCCTCAAAATTAATCCAAGAGCTCGTTTGGAGAAATATGATGCTAAGTTCCAAATGAGATCTGAAATCGTTGAATTGTCTATTATAAATCTGGGAATAAAATTCACTTTGATTGATCATAATTTTGTTAATAAATCGGTAAATATTTTAAAGTGCTTCTTGATATTCATTCATTTTGATAAATTCATTTTGAAAAAGATAGCAAGGTCAAGTCAATCATGAAGTTTTGGTTTATAACGTTTTATTCTTCAATGGTAAAAAAACGAACAGGAATTGGCATAAATTATACAATGACTCGCAATTCTTTGGACACGAATGTGTAATCGATAATGCGGGGAAGGTCAAGCTATTCAGAATCATGTCGTGACTAGATAAAATTAGGTCATGATTTTAAATACGCAATAATTTTGAGTTTAAAATAATGGCAACAAAATCAATAATCGTCGGATTCTACAATATTTATAAGCAATATTATTCATAGCTTTCAAATTGTTAATTGATATTTTTTTTAAATATGCATGATAGAAATCTAAACAATAGTCGCCATGCTCAATCCATTTATACTCGGTCCTTGAAGCATAGTTCACTTGGTTCATCATGTCACTAATACATAAATATCTTCCTCTTCTCTCTGTAAGACCTAGGATTCCATCGATTTTCGACCATTATAAGTAGTAAGATCTGCAAAAACACTTCATATTGAATAACTACTTAATTTATTTTCGAATTTAAAAATGAACTTCCTTGCGTTCTTCCAAGTTTTATTAGCGCTATTAAGCAGCTCATCAGAAGAAACATTTTTCGTTCAAAAGGGCACTTATTCCAACGTTAACCTTTGTAGGAATGGTACTCCGAGTTACGAAATTACTGTACGTTCTCTCATTCAATGCTCAGCTCTTTGTCACAGATTTGGTGAAATCAAATGCCAAAGTTTTAAATATTACAAGAAAAACAGAAAGTGTTGTCTGTATGGCGATGTCATCACTAATGATTTCAATGAAGCCAGCAAAAGTTGCATAGGATATCAGTTGCAACAAGGTAAGTTCTGGAAAAGTTATTCGAATATTTTTATGCCTCTAATTGAAATTTTTAAAGTTTAAATATATGTTGTATTGAGACTTATTAAATAAGATTGTTATAATTTATTTTATATGATTTTCCAGTCCATTCAACATTTGTAATAACTGCCTCAAACAGTTTTGTTTTACATGGTGATTCATAAAAAAAAAAAAGATTACCAACATCGATGAATATAATATATCGATTAATGCATATTACATAATAATTAATTAAATTTAAATTGTTGCAAGAGTGTCCCAGTGGATTCAGATATTTGACTGAAGGCAATAAATGCGTCAAGATGTTGTTGGGCAATTGGGACTGGTTTGAGGCCAGGTTGCAATGTAATGCTTTTCATCCACGGTCTCATCCTGTTATCCTGAACGATCAGTTGGACGTTCAGTTAATGTACTCGTTCTGCAGGGTTGAAGGTTAGATTTTAAAGTTAAAAATTAATTATAAAGATTATTTGATTGATTATCCATAACTGTTTAATGATTAGCCATAATTATTTTTAAACATATTATAGTTATTAATCATATTTACTGTGCATACTATAATTATATTATAATTACCATTACTATTATAATATACAATTTACATATATTATATGTAATACATTACACATACTGCTTGTAATTGTAGTTATACCATTACTCAAAAGTCCATATCCTACAAATTATTTTCCGTATTGGACTGCCGGTATCAGTTCCTACGTAAGAGGAACCCGCTTGCCGTTTGCGTGGCAGCCATTTCCAAATGTATCCCTGGCTCTGAAAAGTACCACTCCCTGGAACGAGGGTCAACCCGATAACCCAGAGCTGAAAACAGGAGGTTCACCTGTCTGTATGGTTGTTTATGCCGAATTTGGGATAGATGATAACTTTTGCAATAAGACTATGAACGTGCTCTGCGAAGTGACTATGCCATAAAAAGGTGAAAAGGGATTTTTTTTTATATTGGAGAATGATAATATTAGTTAATATTTAATAACATTTAACTCGGCTTTGTTTCAACGCTTTCGTAACATTGTCAAGAAAAGTCTTGATTTTATAAGTGTGTTTTGAGAATATGGTCTGCTTCCAAGAATTATAGCTCTTCAATTCAACCCAATTTTTTTTTCAATTCATCCTTTTCTATTAATTTGTAAATTTATCTAGCGCACTATTTATTTAGCGCACATTGTTGCATGCACTAGCGTTTATTTTTATTTTAATAACAAAATCATCCCATCGAAGTTAAACTAACTTGTTCAAGAAGATTCTTTATGGATCAATTTTGAGGCTCAACCTCGCAAAGGACACATTGCTTCAAAGTGCAAACGTAATCCACCAAACCGAGTGGTTTGGCGAAACCTTGTACGCAGTTCAAAACCCCATTGGATGGTGAATTGGGTTGACCAGGTTGCCAGGATGAATATTTTCCCAACCGTTTTGTAACATTCGGAAAGGAAATTGGAAAGGTAGACGAGTCGTGTTATTGTAAATACTGATTCCAGCCGTCCAGTACGTGCATTGAGCTTTGTCAATTGGGTTCATGCATTGCGGACTGACTATCAGGTGATAACATACAAGTTAGTTAACATGGACAATGATTGAAACGATAATGCCATAACGTGATAAGGTCGATACCCGTTTGGGTTATGCAAGACTCGATCTGGGACGAGTTATACCTGTAGGAATGCACACTTTTGCACAAATTGATGTTGGTAAATGTTCCAATTTGCTTAATAAAGTATTTCTCTTTCAAAGCTGCCGCACTGATTAAGAAAGTCGTTGTAATTGCAAGTTTCAAGACAAACATTGAGTATTATTTTGTATTCAACTGTAACACAGATGCTACATATTTTAACCACTTCAAAGAGAAATCTGTTATCCTGTGGCAAAATTTATTTTCGTGGGTACATTTTAAGAACATTGCAATTTACGAATGAGCCGCTAGGCAACTATTAAAATTCAAGAGGTTTGCACTTCATGCTTGCTTTCTTTTAATTCGGCTCCGAGCGGTGCATATATTTTAAATTTTGATGCAGTTCAATATTAGATACGCTAATTCCACTGAATGTTTTATAAGCTGCTACCTGAATTGATTCGCACAATTGGGTGAACTTAACGAAAATGAACCATGCGACTTTCTTTCGACAATTTAAAAAAAAAACAAAAAACATCAGTCCTCATCGAGTTAGGATCCTAATGATGAAAACGTGATTAAGCGACTTTAGGAAACAAAACTCAAGTAGTTTATAAATTTGTTAAAATCGTAACTCATGATGTCGGAGCAAAACGAACATATTGTTGGATCCCTAGATCCAATAAATTGATTAATAATTAAAATTATATTGCCGATTAATTAATTTAATAATTAATTAAATTTAGTGGCAATATAATTTGAGAATTAATTAATTGTTGCTATTCAGACTCTTTGGTTATGCACCTCGACAAATGGATTTGTATCGGAAAGTAGAGCGAGAATTAGAGATACAGCAGATTTCAAGACTTAGACATTTGAAGCATCGTGCATCTTCCAAGCCATCTGACAACTTTCAATAAACCTGACCTTCTATAATTAGTTTGAGGACCCCGGGTTATTACAATATTTTTGTCCTAGGCACGTAATTGAAGCTGTTGCAACTTTTACACAACTCATGACTCTTAGGGAAGCATTCAAGAATCGATCTGGAACGTGTAGTAAGCAAACCAAAGTTAAACATTTTGGGGCCTCTTTGGGTCTCTTTTCCCTAGTCTCAAGACAGTGGCAAAGTTAAAAGTCATGCTATGCTTAAATTACGTAACATATGATATTCCTAAAAAGGTTTTATTGAAAAGGTGGCATTATTTTTAACAAGTAAATTTATTCCGTGTTTTATATCTGTCAAAGAAATACTCAAAGAATTGTGAACATTCATTCAGCTTTTGGTAATAAAACATTCTATGCTTGGATAGACTTCTTTAAATGTTTCAAACGTGACGCGCTTCTTTGTTTTTAAGTCCGTTACATAAATCATTGGTTCGACGTGACACGTCGTGGCAGATGAATATGAATTTCGATGACGACGGTTTTGAGAGACAAATTTAAGAATGTAAAAAAAATCATTTGTTCCACGTCTGGATATGAAGTCACTGGACAAGAAACGATTTCCATTAAGAGCTTTCCCATAGACCAATGTAATAACCGAAGCTTCCAAGAGAATATGAATTGTTTCAATCAAACTGATTCTGGAATAAAGTAAATTTCTGGTCCGCACGTTAAAACCGCCAGAAATACTATAGATATTCTTGACCCAGGCTTGCTTAAATTATAATTTCTTCCAATCACATTTCTTATCACTACAAATTCCATAAACAAAGTAAAACCATTGGATGTTGGCAAGAGTATCACCTTAATAGTTTCATAATATTTGAAATTATTTAATATTTGATAAACTAAAGTTGAATTTCAGGCAGGAAAAGTGCCAAAAAATATTATCAAAGAGTACACGAAAGTAATTGATTCAATGATGTTAAGTTGTTGAGGATTGACTCCGAAATTCGAAATACCTATGTTTCATCAACAACAATTTCATGATGGATGATTCTCATGACGGCGTATTTTCTAGCTTTCAAACGCAGCTGGTAGTTACCATTTCACCAAAATCTTTATTTCGTCGGAATCGCACCAGGTGGCGCTTTAGTATATTTTTTTAAGTGACTGCCTTGAGTGTTTTAGCTATTTGTACCACAAAATATTTTTTAAACTTCATTTATTGGGTCACAAATAAAATCATTGGTTGCTATGCGTTGCATAAAGATAGCCTTTTAACGATAATAATGATTATTTTGTACCTTAAAATCTTTTAAATTTAATAGTATAATATCGTTCAATATAGTATAATCTTGTACTAAATTTGTTTAATTTATGTCACAAAATTGAATTTTAGTGTGTGAAAGCATAATTAACTGTCCTGTTACTAAGCCATGAAAATATCCGATGGTAAATTTATGCACAGGTGAAAAATTAAACATATATTAATTTTTTTTGTTGATCAAGGATGTTTTGGACTCTAAGATGTCTTCGTTCACGAAAACATGACTGTATATCATAACAACCCGACTTAAATTTATAGCATTTAAAAATATTTGATAAAGAGATAAATGGTGTTCACATAGAAATTCATAACAACCCGACTTAAATTTATAGCATTTAAAAATATTTGATAATGTGGCTAATAACGTCAACAGGAAAATTCGTTAAGTTATAAGTCAATTGATTAATAGAAAAGAAAATTATTAGGTCAAAGCCAGATTCATCATTTTACTAAACTAATTCTTAAATATTGTTTAATCGGACTTTTGTCTTATATTAAGAAGAAGTATCGAAATATCTATGCCAACATATCAAGGAGAATTTTTATGACATTGTTTCGAACTTGAAAGAAACGCTGTCAAAGTCAAATAATTTCAAATTAATTAATAGTCCACCTGTCCGAAAATGGTAAATAATTCCTTTTTAAAAGCCCGTGAAACGACCATTGAAGTTATTGACAAAGTTTCGCTATGGTAAGCAAGTTAATCAAAATATTTGAAATCATTTTTATTTTTAAACTATTAAATGTAAATTATTAACATTCAGCAAGTGACCGCATACTTTGTAATAATTCTGGGATCTCTGAGCTTCGTAGGCGGAGAAGAGAATTCTGGTTCTGGTAATATTGAGTTCTTGTTAATTTCAAAATTGACTGATAAATGACCAAGAAAATTAAATAAATTTATTTTAAAAAATAATAAAACAAGGAATAGTTATCATAAATATATTTTTCTATCGCGACATAATCTTGATAAGTATTTTATTGTAAATTAAATATTTAAATTGTATAAAAATACTATTCAGCCTTTTTGGCAATGTTTGACTAGAAATATCAGAAACAATTAAACTTCTTTTTCTCCTGATTATAGAGGGTCGTCTTTGGACTGAAGTTGGTCACGGATATGAAGGATTGGTCAAAATCCCAGTGCATGATAGGACGGAATGTTTTATGCAGTGTTTTTACTTGGAGCATTGCAATATTATTAGTTTTGATGATTCCAAAATGCATTGCTTTATCCAAGTGAATTCTGACGTAAAAGAAGTGCCTAGCGAACCGAACCTAAAAACTTTCCATAACATGAGGGATACGCTCAACTCAGGTTCATACTAATTTCATATTATTTTTCTTTAACGAATAATTCAAAATATTCAAAAATAAAAAGCCAACTAATTTATCCATCAAAAATTATTAAAACTACAATTAAATGTGTAAGTGTGTTAAATCACAGGGCAATTATGCTGGAAGAAGTTGCCGGGCAAAGTCACTCAGGGTTACATAAAAATAACGTTTGAGCCACTGCCAAGGTGCATGTTGTTCTGCATAGGCACGAAAATATGCAACGCCATAACCTATGATTCGGCCACAACCCCGTCCTGTTGGGTCCAACTTTCCGAAGAAACTGCCTTCGTTGATGAGGGGTCTTTTAAGTCTTCGGACACTGCTGACAGTTTCCTGCTCGATAAAGACTGCTTGATTGAGCCTTTGTATTTGCCAAAGTAATGGACTTCGCATGCTTTGATGCAGAGTTCGTTTTGGTAAACGGCTATTTCATATGCTTTTCATTGTTTATAATTAAAATTCAGACATTGAAATTGAAAAATAAGCCATTTAGCCTGAGTTGATTAATAAATTGAATTTGTTCACCCTCCAGAAGTTTTGACTATGTGAGTAATTGATATAATGAACTCTCTCTCTCTCTCTCCTGCTTAAAGAAATAATTTATGCAAGCTATTTTGTGGTAAAATGCTGCGTTATTTTTAAATGGAATCCATACAAAATTGAATGCAGTGACTTGTTCTATTGTTAACGCACGTGTACTCAATTTCGAGTGCAATGAGCTTTTATACTATTGTTGGCAGCAAAAGTATATTTTTATTGTCAAGCCATTAAAACCTAAAGATTGGCACTTCACGAAAAATATTAAAAACTATTGCACTCGAACTATTTTAAGAGCAAATAACTGAATTGTTATTATTTTAAAATCGCTTTTTCTCGCCAGCTCCGACTCAAGTTTTTGCTGAGCTTTTAATTAAATAAATTTATTGTCCAATATAATATTTAAATACTTATGATGACTAGCAACGTTTTGATTGCAATGTTAATGACAGTGTTAGCGTTTTACCAAATATCCTACGAAATAACTATTAATATCCAGAAAGGAACTTATTCAAACAACACTTTGTGTAAAAGTAGTGTTCCAGTTTTAGAAAGGGCAACTAGATCTTATATTGAATGCTTCACGTTTTGTCAAATCGCATTGAGAAATGCTTGCAGGAGTTTCAAATATCAAATGTCAAGCAAATTGTGCTCACTGTACGATAATGTTATTAACAATGATTTCATCGAATATGCCAACCAAAGTTGCATTGGATATCAGATTATGCCCAGTTAGTGCATTCAAAATTGATGATAATCTTTGCAAACAGTGGTCTACGTTTTAAACTTACTGAAATGTTAAAATTAATTATCTTTCTAAAATATGAGACTTAAAATGAACTTATTAATTCAAGACTGCCCTAAAGGATTCCGATACCTTATCGAAGGAAACAAATGTATCCTCATGAGAATCGGCTCGTGGAATTGGACTCAGGCTAGGGCTCGGTGCAACGAGTTGGACCCACAGTCCCATGCTGTTGTCCCGAACAATAAGATGGATCAGAAATCATTTTCTCTTTATGGCCAAGCTGAAGGTGAATTACTTAAAATTCATAATTTCTTGGAGAACTATTAATTTAGAATATTGTTACTTCAATTGTTTCTAATTGGACGGATCTCTGAAATAATAGCAATCTGTTTTCTCCGACGATTTCATTTGTTAACCTTGTGAACGAAAAAGTTTAGTCACTTTATTAGATCAAGTCTCTAAAGTTCTTAAAACAAAATTTACTTGATTCATTAAAAAATGTAACATACATATTTTTTGACAGTTTATTATGCAATCATATCCTTCCGCCTTCTAAAGTAGTTTTGATGACTTCGTTACATTTACGCAGTACTGAATAAAATTTCTTGAAAAGTTTCAAAATTCATGAAAAAGTGCTAAATAAGAAACTATTAAAATGTGAATAATAATAAAATAAATAGTTCGCCCGCAGTTCAACCAAGGTGCAAAAGTCCGATTACAACCAGATACCATAGCTATTGGACTGCAGGCATCAGTCCCTATGTTAGTGGCATTCGTCAAAGTTTCCAATGGAACATCTTTCCAAATATTTCAAAACCTATGACAGCCTCAACACCCTGGAATCCTGGGCAGCCTAATTCTCCGACAAATGGAATACCGAATTGTGCAGTCGGTTACCTAGAACTCGGACTGGATGATTACCAATGCAATTATTCACTGTGCGTACTCTGTCAAATAGACATGCCCTAACTCATTAAAGGTCATTTGCAGATAGCCTGTCTATTTACTCTTGGTGGATTTGGTGTGTTGAATGATGAACACTGTCATTCTTTATTTACACAATTTTGATCAAAAACGGCACATCGATGCTGAATAAACCGTTGAAAATGTTCATGCCACATTTACAGATCCATAGATTCTGAATCTTTATTACTGGCTTTCTTCAGCAATAACGTAACATATTTGTCCAAAGGTTAATCAATTAAGTTAATCGAGATCACCTAATATTTGGTATTTAGATATATATACCAAATTGATATTTTTAAAAATGTTTGCTTCAAATTTCTCTTTGGCTTTT
The DNA here is from genome assembly GCA_034509925.1 of Hirudinaria manillensis. Classification (NCBI taxonomy): domain Eukaryota; kingdom Metazoa; phylum Annelida; class Clitellata; order Hirudinida; family Hirudinidae; genus Hirudinaria; species Hirudinaria manillensis. Next base: position 1,989,718 of record CM067532.1, on the reverse strand, counting down.
TATTACAAAACCGTTGCAGACATTTCTTGTTCTTTTTCCTATGTTTCGTTTTGAAATATTCCATATTAAGTGCAGTGAATCTGAGTTAAGGCATTGGGTTTAACAAAATTTAAAAAATAAATTATTTAAAGAAGCACCTGAAATTATGGTATTGATACTGATATTATGTTCCTTTATGGGTCAAACGATGATGATTAAAAAATGGTCGTCAAGGAAGACATTATTTACTGGAATACAATGTAACGCACCTAATGAACCAGATTTTGCAAAAACTATTTAATTAAAAACTTATAAATTCTGCACGGGATAATATGAAAATATTTTTCTGGATAGACAAATAATTTAGAAATATATCTGAGTGCATATGAATAATTTGCAATAATCCAACTGATGAAATTCTGAAAATTTCTCCTAAACAAAATTGGGAAATTAGTGAAAACTTAGTAAAAAGTTACTGACCAATTTGTATTTGTTGAAAGTTGTGACCAAATCCTAATAAATTATAAATAATTTTCTCAACTCGAATTACTATTCAATCGATTCGAATGACTAAGGACTTTGCATAATTTTTATCTCTATATATGATTGATTAAATAAGCAAAAATCATCCGTAACTTATATTCAGTCAGCAAACATTTTGTTTTGAAACACCAAAATTGAGATGCCATTATGCTTTGTTTTTAAATTTTCTAAACTGCTTGAACTTATGAACTCCATGGATGAGTAGAATCAATTATGAAATGTTCAAATTAATCTCGAAAATGTAATGGTAATACCTGACTATTTAATGAATGGATAAAATCTATGCCACGGTTCAACATGTTATTTGCAAAAAAAGCTTTCAAGATAGATAATTCAGATGGACCGAAATAGCGTCTTGTCTACTTCTTGTTTTTAATGAATAATCTTCAGTTTTATTCAGTTCATGTCAATTTCGCAAAGAACACACTGCGGTAGAAAACAAAAAAAATCATCTAAGTTTCTGTCAAAGTAGCCGATAATGCAGTTGGGTCTTCCGTCGCTGGGGGAATTGGGTTGGCCTGAATTCCAGGGTGTTGTTGGTGCCAGACGTTTAGAAACATTTGGAAATGGTTGCCACTGAAATGGTTTTCGTTTACCCAGTACATAAGGGCTGATTCCAGCAGTCCAATAGGCATGCAATTTATTATCCATTATACTCTGGCAGGCAGACCTGACTTTATCTATGAAACATTAACACAAATGAATTTCTAAAATTTTCCAATTCAATTATATCTTCCATATTTGATTACAATCATATATTGCAAAATAAAACCGGCAATAATGAACAATAATGAGCTGATTGACTGTTAGGGCACATTTTGATTAATGATTTTACAGATTTTATACCTAAAAAAAGACAAATTCTCAATATATAAACTTACAAGTCAGTAAATACCTGCTCTTTGGTTATAAAACTCGGAAAATGAGCGGAATTGTTATTGCTAAATAATTATGGCTAATTTTAAGATCTGAAATGTCAAGAAAATGATTTTGTTACTTTCATTTTGACAGTAAAGAGAAAATAGAGATGCATCGCTAATGTTGTCCAACAATACAGGATGAGACAAAGGGTGTAAGCTGTTGCACTCCTCTCTGGCTAAAGACCAATTCCAAGATCCGATCAACATTTTGATGCATTTGTTGCCTTCAGTTAAATATTTGAATCCTGTGGGGCAATCTGTTCGGGTAGAGAAGACACTTGAAAAACATAACTTAAAAACATTTTTTAAAAGTATTCCACTTTTTATTGATTAAAACGAGAAAGTTACCTTTGGGTATTGCCTTGTTTTACATTATATTATTATTATTATTATTATTATTATTATTATTATTATTATTATTATTATTATTTTTATTATTATTATTATTATTATTATTATTATTATTATTATTATTATTATTATTATTATTATTATTATTATTATTATTATTATTATTATTATTATTATTATTATTATTATTATTATTATTATTATTATTATTATTATTATTATTATTATTATTATTATTATTATTATTATTTTTTTTTTTTTTTTTTTTTTTTTTTTTTTCCTCGGCCTCACACCCAAAACACAAACAACAATATTCCGACGGCCTCTCCAGAGTTTAGTGTCCGCACTAGGGCCCGAGATCACCCTGGACATTCGGTCAGAAGGTGAAATCACGATCGAACGCGCCGAGTAACGTCAACTGCCAATGTCATTGAGAATTCGCAGTCCGAGAAAGTGCGATTGCCCTCGGAAGTGGGCACCTGTGAGCCCTCCAGATTTTGTAACTGTGACTGAGGACCGAGAGCACAACGTACATTAAACTCGTCTTCGAAGCGCCGCACTCTCTCCAGAATCTGTATGATTCTGCACTCATGACTCCTCTCCAGTTGCAAACGCAGGCACCAACCTTCGGAAGCATTCTTTGGACACCGGCTGGGGCATTCCTCAACATCCAATCATGAACATCTTTAATGTCATACTTTGAAACCTTGCTCTTATGACACTTGTCTAAATCATAATCATCGGATGTCACGGCAACATCAGTCACTATGTAGAGGTCACGTGTCCAGGCACACAGATCAGGAATTTTGAGTCCCTTTTCTGTGGGAATACGGGGCTCTATTACCGTAGTATAACCTCTTTTTCGTAATTCCCGTTCTAATTCCCTGACGACAGCGTTGTGTCTTTCATGCCTTGGGCCATCCGTTCTCGGGCATCTCTGGATCATGTGGCCCAGCGATTCGAAAGAATTGCAGCCCTCCCCGCATCTCCTTGAAGCCAGAGGATTCCATCTCGATGCTCGGAGTCTGCAGTGAAGGGCGGCCGCTCGGACTTTTATGCATTTGATGTATTGGCCAGATGGAACTCTTGGAACCGCTGCTGAAATCCAATCACTCATTCCAATTCCTCTGGTGAATGATCTTAATCCATAACCGTCTACAGTTTTGTATAGGCTCTCTGAGGCCGCCACTTTCCAATCCAGTTTTGCTTGTTTTGCCTCCGACGTTCCAAATTTCCGGAATTCTCTCATGATCAGGGTGTTGTTCCTAAGAACATCTAACAGGAATTCATCTTTACGACCACCTGTCTCAGAGAAGATATCTGTCAATCTATTTATTCTGAGCCGGGGAACCCATTGTTTAAGTGGAAGTATTCCCAGACCACCGGATTTGACGGGAGCATGGTAAAATGGCTTTGGGACATCCTTTGGAAGATGAAGCCAATGTCTTGTTGCTTTCCTAATCGCGGTATCTGAGGAACTCAGAGAACCGAGGTTGACCTCGCCAAAGGTAAGTTTGTGAACGAGGCTTGGTATCAGATGAACTTTTAAAATATATAGGCGTTGGCAAGGCTTAATTGGTGCTTTTGAAATGGAGTTGAGAGACTTTTGAATTTCATAGCCGATCGACACTGGCTGCTTTCGAACTCCAATCTGTATCCCCAGGTATTTGTAAGTCTGTGAGACGTCTATTGCTTTGATATCCTGTGATTCAAATTTAATGTAGGGCGTAGGATTGATTATCCAGCGTTTTTCCTTGCAATGGGTTTCCGTTCTGAGTGTAGCGCACTTGTTTGGATTGATCTTAAGTCCTGCGCTGCCCATTGCAGTTTCAAGTTGCTCCATCAACTTCTTCATTCCGATGTCAGTTGTTGACATCACCACCAGATCATCAGCGAATGCAATATAATTGCATCTGATCGCTGAATTCCTGCCAGCCGTGACACCAATTGATTGATCCAGTTCGCTGGTTATCATATCCATGACCGCATTGAATAAGTTGGGGGACATCGGGTCTCCTTGACGAACTCCCCTTTTCACCTGTACCCCTCTAGTAAGTACTCCCTCGACTTTAAAGTGAACCTCACTTTCTTTGTACAGTTCCTCTAAGTAGTTAAGGAGGAGAGGTGGAGTACCGAGTCTGGCAGCAGCCTTGAGGATAGATTTATGGGATACTGAGTCGAAAGCTTTGGTGACGTCGACAAATGTCAGGTTAAGTTTTTGGATCTGTTCTTTCTTTTTTTGAATTATTGATTTGATGAGAAAGAGATTTTGTGCGATGCCATCCCCCGGACAGAAAGCTTTTTGTCTCGATGAGAGGGGCCAATTCCCCAACATTCTACCTCCAAGGATACGATGGAAGAGACGCGCCATAATCGGACCAACAGTGATAGGTCGATAATCGCTCGGAGTCGAGGCCTCTTTATTCTTCGGAATGAATGTGACGATTCCCGATTTGAATGATGCGGGAGGTACTCCTGTTAGCAACCAGAGAGACATGTGAACAGCGAGATCGTCATAACTGAATTTTGCAAGATGCCTTTTTCGAATGCCATCCTGTCCAGGGCTGCTGTCCTTTAGTCCCCGGAATGCGATCTCTACATCCCATCTGGTGATCGGATCTTGCATTTCTGTTGCGATGTCTCTGATCGTCACCAGAGGCCTGTCATCCTCCACCGATGTCTCCCCAAAGATCTCGCTCCAATAATCCGCCAATCCCGCAGGGAAAGCGCCTTTGCCATCACATGGGATTCCTCTTTATCCCATCTACATTTTCCGTAGCTTTTTCCTGACCTTTTTGCGTGACACTGAACTGGATGGACGCGACTTTCGTGAATTCTTGCTCCTTTTGTTGTTTTGAATTCAGCGTTACAATATTCGCACTTTGGCTGTACAGTCACTTGAGTCTCAGAAGGGCCAGAACAGTCTTTCACCTTTGTGAGAGCCAACATGGTGCGCGCACGGGTTTGCATTGTTTACTTATTGTTCTTTCCGACGATTCCTCAAGTTGAATTAAATCAAAAAATTCACAAAAACATCGACCAGCAGACGCTCTTGGAAGCAAACGAGCTTGAAATGACTTCTTTCTCTTCTGTTTTCCTGAAGTTGTGGAGTCCAGAACAATGCAAGACGTCGACAGATAAATTTACGCTGTTCAACTTCAGTTTTTCCCCTTTGAACTTGAGAATGGTCTCACAATCCTAAACGGAATGTAGGGGACACGAAATGGTCAGAAAAAAAGCGAAACTGCCGCAAAAACCGTAAAATTATCGAGAATTCGCGAAAAACAGCCGCACGACCACTCGCTCGAGACACACCCGTTATTATTATTATTATTATTATTATTATTATTATTATTATTATTATTATTATTATTATTATTATTATTATTATTATTATTATTATTATTATTATTATTATTATTATTATTATTATTATTCGTTTATTCACAGGCTATTGCAAGCAATAGCCAAAAATTCGGTGGCGCCAGGTCTCAACTAGAGCCCAAAGGAAGCCACATCTCAAACATCATGTCAATCGCAACAACAAAAAAAAACATAATAACTTAACTAAATCATACTGGTCAAACGAAATAATTGTCATATTTAAAACAAAATAATTATCATCCTAAAATTCTTCTAAGTATATGAGCTGTTCCGTGCAAGGCAATTCTTTGGATTTCATGTTGGTTTGCTTTTCCAGGCAGTTAGTCGAGTTCTTTTTGGAGAGTTTCGGAAGTTGTCCCTAAGGCTCCCATTACGACTGGTACTGTTTTGACTTTTACCTTCCACATTCTGGCGATCTCAATCTGTAAATCCCTGTATTTGAGAATTTTTTCGTTTATTTTCTTTAGGACATTTTCGTCATCAGGAATGGATATCTCAATTAGCAGGCACTGTTTATCTTTTCTGTTTAACAATATAATGTCCGGTCTATTAGCTGGAATTTTTCTGTCTGTCAGCACTCCTTGATCCCACATTAATGTATTTTCCTCTTTGCTAATTACTGGCTCCGGTACGTGTAAGTAATACTTTTCATTTACTTCGATGTCCAAATTCCTGCAAATTTTCCAGTGGACATAAGATGCCACTTTGTCATGCCTTTCGGTATATTCTGTTGGGGCTAATACCTGACATCCTGAAATAACGTGACTAATACTTTCTATTGACTTGTGGCAGAGCCTGCATGTGCTACTAACATTTTGTTTCAGGATGTTTTTTTGGTAATACCTTGTCTTTAGAACTTGATCTTGGGCAGCAATGATGAGACTTTCTGTTTCTCCTTTCATCCCACTTCTGTTGAGCCAGGAAAAAGTCATTTCTTTGCTAATCCCTGGTTTTTCCATATTTCTAAAAAATTGTCCATGCAGGGGCCTACTCCTGATGTTTTCCAGCTTTTCTTTCTCTATTCTTTTCTTAAGATCATCAGTGATTTTTGTGTCAGTGCAAATCTCCATCTTTTATTTATTTCGAATTTTATTTGCTTGACTTGTCATCGAGTGTTTCTTTTTGAGATCGTCGTTCAGCTTAACTAGTTGGATGAGTTGGCTATTATCATTTTCTATGTATTCTGAGAGACCTAATATTGCTTGTTGGTATGATGTCCAGATTTCAAGGAGTCCTCTACCGCCGTATTTCCTTTTAATGTAAAGTCTCTCTACATCAGCTCTGGGATGGTGCATTCCGTAGGTTGTCAGGGTCTTTCTTGTCTTCCTATCCATCTTCTCAATTTCGGTTTTTAACCAGCGGATTATTCCAAAACCTTATGTAAGAATTGGTAATGCCCAACTGTTGATGGCAGTAATCTTGTTTCTTGAGTTGAGTTGGCTCTTAAGAATTGTTCTCAATCTCCTGAAATATTCTTTTTTTGTGTTCAATTTTATTAATTTGTCATTCAATCCATTGTTTTCGTCCATTCCAAGGTATTTATAATATTCATCAATTTCGAGGGATCTAATATGGAGGGGAGTTGATAGTTCGATGCTTGTTCCTTGTGTGATGTTTCCGTTTTTAATTTCGATCGTTGCGCAATTTTCGATGCCAAATTCCATTTGGATATCCATGCTAAATTCCTCCACAATTTTTAAACTCTTTTTCATGAGCTCGCAAATAATTTCAAGTCATCCATGTATAGCAGATGGCTTATGTATGTCCATGAATTGAGAATCCTCCTCCCCTTTTTCTAAGCGAGTTCGACAGTGGTATCAAAATCGTGCAGAACAATAATGGTGACAGTGAGTCTCCTTGGAATATTCCTCTTTTGATATTTATTTTTCCAGTTTTTATGCTTTCCTTCCCAACTGCTAGATTCATGCTAGTTTTCCATGTAACCATCACCTGCTGAATGAAATTTCTGATGATGATGTTTACTTTATAAATTTCTAGAATTTGGTGGATCAAAGAATGGGGAACGCTGTCAAATGCATTTTTGTAGTCTATCCATGTGATACTCAAATCTTTCTTAAATTTCTTTGCATGTTGTACCACCATCTGACTTATTAACAATTGCTCTTTACATCCTCTGCTTTTTTATTATTATTATTATTATTATTATTATTATTATTATTATTATTATTATTATTATTATTATTATTATTATTATTATTATTACTATTATTATTATTATTATTTTTATTATTATTATTATTATTATTATTAATATTATTATTATTATTATTAATATTATTATTAATATTAATATTATTATTATTATTATTAACAATGCACTAACCGGACTGTAATTGATACCCAATACAACTTCCGTCAACAGAATCATTGGAATCATATTGAATGACAGCTTCGTATATCGAGCAAAGATTACTTTGCTTCTCGTACTTGAAACTCGTACAATTGTTTCTTAACATGATTTGACAGAATCCAAAGCATTCAATGACAGATCTAGCTGGTCTTTTAAAAGCCGGAGTGCCCGTTTTGCATAAGTTATAGCCTGAGTATGATCCCTTCTGTCGACGAGCATATAATTGGTAGGATGGTTGCGATAGCATTATCACCAAAGAAAACAATAAACATGTCCAGAAAAATATATTTGCAATCAGGCTCATGTTTATAAATTGCAATTATTTCGTAATATAGTGTGGGTAATATTTATGACATCAAAACTTTCTACTATGCTAATATTCTTTTATTTCCTCAACAGCACGAAAGAATCGGTCACGAATTGCAGGAGCTGTGATAAAGCAAAAAGCAATTATTATTTAATTAACCATTACAAGCTGATCGCTGACACATTTTAGTTCTACTTTCGGATCCATGATTCAAATGAACACTGACAATCTTTTAATGTAGATTCCTAATTAAATCTCCTGCTGTTGGAGATAAACTGAAGAAAACAATGTGGAATATCGCCACTGAATTGAGATGATGACTTCTGCTTTCATGTAAAATTTTGACACCTTAATTCAATAGAAATGCATTTGGAACATAGCGTTTAAAATCCACTTTGAAAAAAAATATTGTTCTGTACATAATATGGATAAATTGTACTTAAACTGGAATTGTTATGTCTCATTGAGAATGTCCAAAAGTGATGATCTTTTTAAATTCATGTCAAAATTAATTTTGAGAAATAAAGTTAACCCTAAATGCTTTTTTGCGGAGAAAAGTTTTAGAAATTACACGAAGCACAAATATCCCAGTGCAACATTGAAATGAAAATATGAAAATATGAAATTGAATAAAAAAATAATTACGAAATTGAAGTTGAAAAATTTGATAAATGATGATCCTTGAATGCCTAAGGTAAAAACATTTCCGTTTGTCAGCGAAAGGGGATTCAAGTACATCCCGAAACTTTTATTGCTACTGGCATCAACCAAATGCCATTAAAACTAATTTATTTGTTACTCTGCACAGGTTCAGAGAACATAACAACATATTTTTCATGAAATATTTAAGTAGTGTCGTCTGGTAATGCTTACATGTGGTGGAACTTCTTGAACTCATAATGTTATAACAGGAGGGTTGTGGTTTTCTACTATTTTAAAATTAAATGTTATAATATAAATTGAATAACATCTGTGTTATACATGACGTTCCAAGCGTTACAAAAGCTCTTTAGCTCTAAAATACATAGAAAGCAATTCAACCCCTGTTTGAATGGTGAACTGAATTCCATTGTCACAGACCATCGTTCAGTTACTTCGAAACCTCTAATTACCTATTAGACATAAACAACGCTCGTGAATAGTCCTGGAGGTGCTAGTTAAAAATAGCATAAATGTACTTAAATAAACTATGCCAGGCTAAATATCAATATTTTATTACCGAAACAACAATGAAGCAAGCATTTGCGAGATAAAAAAAATCCATCTAATGTAGACTGATAAACTGACCACGTCCATAGAACAGAAAGCATTATTATGGCTTTGAAATGAATTTAATCACTGCAGTTAAATTTGAGTTTCAATTTTATTCATTTCATGTCAATTTCGCAAAGAACACAAAGCGATAGAGAACAAAGAAAGTCGTCCAAGTTTGTGTCAAAGTAGCCGATAATGCAGTTGGGTCTTCCGTCTATACGAGAATTGGGTTGGCCTGGATTCCAGGGTGTGGATGGTGCTAATCGTTTAGTAACATTTGGAAATGGTTCCCACATAAATGGTCTTCTTTTTCCCGACACATAAAGGCTGATTCCAGCAGTCCAATAGGAATGCAATTTCAAATCAATTACATTTCTGCAGATAGAAGTGCCTGTAACTATTAAACATTGACTCAAATGCGTTTCAAAGATTTGACAATTTGTTAAGAATTTTCGAATTCAAAAATAAATACAAATTACAAAATCAAACAAAAATAGTGATTTAATAAAGTAAGTCTCCTTAAAAATATTGCCAATTTAAATTCTAAAAAGAGTAAACTCAAAATTAAGAAATGCTTATTGATTTTTGATTGTAAATGGTGGAGACAAGGCGATTTTATAATTTCAAGCATATTTGAAGTCTAAAAAATAAATAAATTGTTCTTTTTACATTCACTCTGACAGTACAGAGAGAATAGAGATGCATCGCTAATGTTGTTCAACAATACAGGATGAGACGAAGGGTGTAAACTGTTGCACTCCTCTCTGGCTAAAGACCAATTCCAGGATCCGATCAACATTTTGATACATTTGTTGCCTTCAGTTAAATATTTGAATCCTGTGGGGCAATCTGTTTGGATAGAGAAGACACTTGAAAAATATAGCTTGAATCCAAATTTTTGATTAAAATGAGAAAGTTATCTTTGGATATTGCCTTGTTCTACGTCATATTATTATTAACAGTGCACTAACCGATTGTAATTGATACCCAATACAACTTCCGTCAACAGAATCACTGGAATCATATTGAATGACAGCTTCGAATAGCGAGCAGAGATTAATTTGCTTCTCGTACTTGAAACTCGTACAATTGTTTCTTAACATGATTTGACAGAATCCAAAGCATTCAATGACAGATCTAGCTGGTCTTTCAAAAGCCGGAGTGCCCGTTTTGCATAAGTTATAGCCTGAGTATGATCCCTTCTGTCGACGAGCATATAATTGATAGGATGGTTGCGAAATTACCACCAAAAAAAGTAATGAACATGCAAGGACGAATATATTTGCATTCATAATTACAAATGGCCATCTGCTGCACTAAGTGTTTTATTTATGACATTAAAACTTGCTGTCAAATTTTACAGCGTTTCTGCTTAATTTCCTATACTTATCCAAAAAATATGAAAAATAATTAAAGAAATTGCTACAAAGTAAGAAATGTTTATAAAATTATGGTTCTATAAATTACTACAAGCTAGTAATTGATGTATATTAGTTTTATATTCAAAATATTTGCAATTTTCACTGATGAATCCTCCATCTCCTCGTTGAGGATAACATTTAAACAAACGTAGGAAAAAACATTTGATGGAGATGTTAGCCTCTACTTTCACGTCCGATTTTGACAAGTTAATTCAAAAGAAATCCTTAAATTCTGAGCATTCTGAAAACTTGATAAGTTCATTTCATGAACTGCACTTAAAACAAGATTGTTATGATGTATTGAAAATGCTTACAAGCGATGACCTTTCGTGTTTAAAGAATCAATGCGGGGAATTTTTTTTTTAAAATAAACACTAAATAAAAGCTAAGTGCAACTTTTAAATTATCAGATTGAATGGATGAAAAAGGACAAAATTTATCCGGATATAGTTTAAAAGTATTTGAAAAGACTAGTGTGAGCGGTAGGTCTACTGTCAATCTAAATGGAAGAGCAAAATGTAAGCGAAGTCTAATATGTCCTTGACTTATGCAACTTTATTAAACAAATGTTAAAAATTTTGATTGTCGATTTGCTGGGATTATTTTTCGACAAATTTGACTAAATTCAAGTGAAAATCAAACGGTAGAAATTTTTTTTATGAAACCGACAGCAGTAATTCAAGGGAGTGGCAAAAATATTTCACGTTCCTAAGGACATTTCTGAAATCAGCCTGGTTGATATTAATTAGATAGCACCTGTTGAACCCAATTCTTTTTTTTTTTGCAGGATCGAACCAATACATCTTTTTCACCAATCGGCAACAATATATATCTTATAACAATCTGTTTCATAATTTTTGAACTCTGAATTATCAATCAATCCTCAGGTGAAGAAGTGTTTGACATTTGTCGTTGTCTAGAAATATTTATTTATTTTAAAATTTGACAAAATTTAAAATTTATGATAGATTTATGCAATGTCATCCATAAGACTAAAGTTTGCCAAGTTTCAGCTCAGTGGACATCGGGATCAAGAGTAAATTACAATGGAGATTAACGGAGAATTTGGAATCAAATTGTCCTTTTCAAAACTTTTAAGCACTTCCACTTTGTGTTCCATTGAAAACTAATACCTTTTCTGCGAATCTTTAGCTAATAATATACCGACAACCAAACCGCCTTAAAACACAAAGAATGAAATACAAATGACTTGAAACAAATCAAAACAAAAGATCAAAAGTGTTTTTCCATTCAAAATGCTTTAAAATTGACAAAGTTCAAGCATTTAAGGAATTTTCGAAATCGTCCCTATTTAGAGTTACTGAACTATTTAAGGCATGCTCTTAGTCAAGTTTGACAGGTGCACTGTTAATAAGTGTCAAATTGCATTGGGAAAAATTTGGTTCCCATAAAAAGAGGCTTTATCAGGTTTTATCCTATTTTCGGGGCTCAAACTTAAAGGTTTTACTGTACATTGAAAGTTTTGAACGTTAATTTTTCAAATTTAAATGTTAAAATCTTAACGAAATTCAAAATTAGTGGTTTATTCCAAAAGAAAGGATTGCCAAATTTCGGCTCATTTGGACGTCTGGAAGTACCCGAAAAAATCCATTACAAAATTTGAAAGCATATCAAGTTGAATAGAAACATACAAAACGGCAATTTATTGAGCCCGACTAGACAAACAATTAAAAAGATTCGCCAATTGCGGCGTAATTTCAAAATAACTACTATACTGCAAACATGCGACTAATGGGTCGATTCAGCAGGTATGATATTGACATGTTTATAACTTTGCCTTTGGATTGTGTCCTAACAAATTCGGTTAGCTTTATTTAAGGTGAACATAATTTTCCTGCCAACCATTCGCAACTTATTGAGTCTAAATTATTTGTCGAGACGCCATGTCCGAGTTGCCTTATGCGAACATTATGAAAAGGTTTAGAGAGAGAAGAAATGAGACAGAGCAGTTGTACCCACTCTTTGACCGACTGGATGTCGAAGGACTGGAAAAGGCCACTTGTTGCCTGTGCAGTTAAACTGGAGCTACGGACCTGGAGAATATGACATTGAACATTCTAACGTCGACTCCACGTCACGGCAAGCACAATCATAGCGATATCGATGAAGTTGAAGGAATTCAAAAGAAATGTTGTGGCAACTTGCCATCTTCTGTTCGTGCAGTAACTTTAGTTACATAATTATGTTGTATGGACAGTTTGAAAAAGCTAATTGTGATAAATTTTGATGTTATATTATTAATAAACATATTTGAAATAAAAACAATACGAGATCAAGAGTTCTGAAAGAATTCCAATTCTGGATCTCTGCCTGAACTCTTGGTTAAAACCAGGAGGATTGTTGATATTCAATTATATTACCATGGACGAAGTACCAGGAATCTCTACAACTTCAATTTTGTTTGCGAAATATCTTGGACCGCTTGATGTAAACACAAAAAGAGAGATTGACGAGTTGGGAGGTGAAACTATATGGGCAGTAAAGTACAGATGTGATCATGATTTCAGGTCTGACAATTTTGTTATTGATAATTTTGATAATGATAATTTTTTGTCTGTAAAAACAATCTTTGATTTGCCAAAAACGAATTTTTGAGTCAAATGAAATTCGGAAGGCGATGATATGCAACAGCAATATTGAAGTAGTTCTGAGAATGATTTTGAGTAAAAATCATTTTGAGGGAGGGAATATAATTACATGTTCGACTGACTTTTTCTTTAATAAAATCATTTTTCAAAAATCTTGTCCTTTAGTCTATTTTGGAGTTTCTATCAGTTCTGCAGAGATAAAAAGTATCTCTACAGGAGATAAGGTTGTATTATGAAAGCTTTATTAACAATTTTATTAGCATTTAGGCTGAGTGGTCATCCTCCAAAAAATATGCACTCATTTTTTTCTTTGTGGTGCTGTCTTGTATACATGTATTTTGCCCTTGTATATTATGGTATCCATGGGTTTGCAGTATTGTAATTTTCCTTTGAGCAAATGATTCAATTTGAGACAAAGCTGAATCTGTTTTGGCAACAGAATGCCAATGAAGCAATCCTTATCACCATGCAGTTAGTCCAGGATGCTGACAACAGGCTCCATTGATTTTATATATTCTATTAGATAATCAATCTCACATCAGTGAAACTTGGGTAACTTTAGGGTATCACCCAGCTTGTCACTCACTTTTACAATATCTCTAACAGAGCCATAATTTGAATCTTGTCAAACATGGAACTTTTAAGTGAGATGCACAACACTAAAATCTACACAGGTCTGATGTTTGTTGCGAACGTAAGGAAAGGATTGTGAATTAATCGAATGACATTTTTAAATTTAGACAAAGATTCAAAGGACGAAGATTTATTGCTGATATTTTGATGAATAGCACTAAGAGATCCTACAATTTTAGATAAACTACCATGGCAACCTATTAATGGATTTTGTGCGTGTCTCTGGGTTCATTTCCTCATCAAAAACATCTCTGACATTTACCATATCTTATTCCTCCTTCTGTAATCCAGTTGTAATCGCCCATCTGAGACCCAGAAACTGTTTTATTTTTGCAAAACGGGATTGTCGAACACGTATAGCCCCTTATTTTCACTCAAAACATCGGAGCCAGCATAGCTCCATCCATTTGCATATCATTAATAGTTTTTTCTGTCTTCAGCTCCAGAATTCAGTGCTATTGTATACAGGCTACTTGGTGTTAGGTTATGGTAGCTATCTGGACAAGTATAGGTTTTTGTAATAAGCATTTCGTAATACTCTTGACTGTTGGACCAGCTTAATATTAAATGGTGTTATGCTTGATCCTATGTTTTGAGCGAAAATAAAGTGATGTAATCGTTCGGGATTACCGATGACGAAAAAACTTCAGTTTCACCATTTTTTTCCACAATGCCAATAACAATTTCTCAATAACAATAACGGTTTCTGGCTGCACCAGAAAGACAGCAATACAACCACTTGAAACAAAAGAACAGTTCAAGCAGGACTAGAATGAGGCAAAGCACATACTCACATTACAAAACTTAATTAGACGAGTATAAATTGCGGGGATGTTATGATTTAAAAAATCATGAAAGTACCTTTTTCTTTTTTTAATTTTAAAATCAATTCGATATCACAACCAAAAAAATGGTTTAAAAGTAAAATTAAAAATCACGATTTTCCTTTCATAACATGATATTAGAACCCATGATGATTGTGTTTTTATTCAGAGAGCACCTGTAGTTTCAGTATTTTACAAGTCACAGAATGTTAAAATTTATGTTCATACAAATACTTTAAAGTAGTTAAAGATTTTTTTACTTATCCATCTGCCAGCATCTATTTCGTTGAGTTGTTGTCTCAAGGAAGAAAGATTGTCATGAAAAGTCCACATTGATTTAAAGGAATTAAATTCATTTTCGTCCAAGCTTGAAAATGTTTCTTTGGGATGTTTTTTCAACTGGATTTTTCTATAAAGTTGAAAATATTTTCCGACAATTTTTTTAATATGGTTGTGTATATTGAAACTGATTTTTTGATTAATTATAACTTTTTTACAGGATTATGTCTTTGGATGGCATAGATAAAATGTAACGAAAATTTTTATTCAAAATAAATTTGATTCCATACTGGGTTTCGACGACAGTTGAGGAGTTGTGTATCTACCACCTGGTCATCAGACTGCGAGAATTTTGAAGTCAAGATTGCCATGACTTTTTTTAGAAAGCTT
This sequence comes from Hirudinaria manillensis, assembly GCA_034509925.1. Taxonomy (NCBI): domain Eukaryota; kingdom Metazoa; phylum Annelida; class Clitellata; order Hirudinida; family Hirudinidae; genus Hirudinaria; species Hirudinaria manillensis. The sequence goes on along the minus strand of CM067532.1, from coordinate 1,974,453 downwards.
GGACAGATATGAAAAGTTTGATACATCTATGTGAATATTTATTTCATTGTTTTGTCAAAAACTTTGGTGGACTAGTTTAATTTTGACAATCTAATTTTAAGAGACCTTGACATAATCTTGCTCACAATAGAGGTCATCTAAAACCTCAAAGCACACGATAATACTTTTTGGCTCGCTTCGATAGCGACATTTGGAAACATTAAAAGACAATTTTCGAACAACTATTTCGAAAATTATTATGTGGAAAGTTTTCAAACTGAAATTTTGAATTTCCATAGGAAGATCAATAAGACCTATTATTGCCAATTGACAATAAAACTTTAAATCTTAAGAAAATATGACAAAGTATTTTGCCTCACATTCTGATAACTAAATCTATTGCAAATTTTATGTGTCAGTTACATGAATATATTAAATGAATCATTGCAGCCACACTTATAACCTTAACGACCCCCAAAAATTTCCATAAACCTGCCTTACTTCAAGAAATGGTCGTTGATTTTCGCCTGTTTTTCTCTGAAATATTATGGTCTTTATAGCTAGTAAAGTTTTTTCGTAGGGATATAACTCTGTAAAGCCATCATGAGGTATTTCTTGATCCTGGCTACCTTGCTTTGGCCATCTCTATTAAGAGGTGACCGCCTAGATTAGACCATCATTAAATTTAAACTGGTTTAAACATTTACCACATTATTACAGGTGAATCATTTCGTGAAAGTCAGAATCGGGTACTATGGTCTCGTGAAGTAGGGACCTACAACTTGACCGGTTTTGGTGCAATGCATCTACCTGGAGCACTGCTGCAACACAATGCAATGACTCTAAAATTTTGGTGCTTTTTCAGAATTATGCCTGAAATTTTGATAATCTATGTATAATATTTATTTTCATATTTGACCAATAAAATTTTCTTTTCATACTTTTATCGAATTTGAAGATGTTGTTCATCCTTCAGACAACACAGAATTAAAGGAACAGTCAATGGTTTTTGATTTGTTTTTAACCAATCCCACAAGAAGTGGAAACTCCCAGATGTACAAATTCCTTTGCAGTCACTTTTCCGTGAATTAGGCAATGTTTCCAGCTATCGTAAAATTGTTACCATTCTGTGTAGGTTTTTAATTGAATTTTTTTCCTATTAGTGTCTAGCGTTGGAAGCGCGAAAGTAATATTTAAACTAAGGTAGTTTGCAAAAATTTTGTCATTGTTCGTGGGGTAATTAAGATTTAGGGCTTAGTCTGACAGAAGATATTGAGCGTGGCTTAATTTATGAATTATTTAAACATGCACCTAATGGATCGATCAAGCACATATGATATTGAGATGTTTATATCTTTACATTTAGACTGTGTTAGGAACAAATTCGGTAAACTTTACTTAAGGTGAACATAATTTTCTTGCTAATCATTAGCTGCTTATTGAGTCTAAGTTATTTGTCGAGACTAGATGCAGTTCGGAGCAGTTCCTATGTCGAAGGATTATGAAAAGGTGACAGAGAAGTGGAGACAGAGCAGTTGTACGTCTTTGACTGGAAAATGCCACTTGACCTGGAATGGGGGCCGCACTAAATATGACATTGAATTTTAAACGTCGACTCCAAACATCGTTGCTGTCGATATTTGTTTAATTATGTGCAATAATTTGCTGACCTTGCCATCTTTTCTGTCTAATACATTTTTCCTTTTTTGTCTCATACTTTGGAAATTCGAATAAGAATTGTGATAATTTGTTTATTATTGGAATATATATACTTTATGATATACCAAGTGCTGAAAGAATTCCAATTTTGGATCTTTGCCTGAACTCTTGGTCAAAACCGGGAGGATTGTTGATATTCAATTACATCACTTCAGAGGAAGTTCCAGGAATCCCTACAACTTCAATTTTGTTTCCGAAATATATTGGTCCACATGATGTAAACACGAAAAAGGAGATTGACGAGTTGGGAGGTGAAACCATAGTGACAGTAAAGTACAGATGCGTTCTCGATTTCAGGTCTCATAATTCTGTTATTGATAATTTTGATGATAAGGTTAATGTAAGTAAAATATTATTGACTTGAAAAAAAAGCTAAGTCACCAATTAATTATCTATATAGATGATGGATGTCGATAGGCATTGTTGTTATTAATCTAACCATATACTTGTCCTGTTTCTTTCCAGAGAGCATGAATTTGACCTGCATTGAATTCCAATGTCAGAATGTACAACAAGTCAAATTTAACAGAACAGGATTATCGATGACATGTGAAGGAATTCATGTTGCCCGACGGCATTGGTGCCTATTTTGTTGAACTGTGCGTCTCAAGGAAGAAAACATTGTCGTGAAAAAAGATTTGTTTATTGGAATATGAACATTTTATTTTCTTTAAAAAGGTTTCTTTGGGAGATTTCTTCAACTGGATTTGTCTATAAAGTTTTTCGAATTTTTTTCCATCTCAATTTTATATTTGGTACGTGGTTTCACATCTTGCACTGAAGTTTTTCGATTAATACCCTTTCCTACATAGCTGAAATTTGTTTGCGAACAGTTTTATGTCTTTTGGATGTAATACACATGTATAAAGCAATTATTTAAATTTTGTTAATTTGAAAGAAATAAATATGTGGGCTGCTATACCACAGACAAATGTTTAAAAACTTTTCACTAAGGAGCTAGTATACTACATATTTCTGTTATTTTTGTAAGTTTTCGACAAGCTTTTCAGAATTATGGCTTGAATAAATACATTATAAAATATGAATTTAAAAATATTTGAGAATAAAAATATTCTATTTATGCTTTCTTCGTGGATTGCAACAGCAATCATCTTCACATATAAAGCTAATCATCTTCACATGAAATAAAAATCATTTGAGGGAGGTTGATAATTTGGTTCGACTGACTTTTCTGGCGACATAAATCATTTTTCAAACAATCTTGGTCCTTCCAACAAGTTCGTTATTTTGGAGTTTCTATCAGTTCCTCAGATTAAAACACTGTACACTGTGTAAATTTCCAAGTACTGCCTCCCAAGTGTCTGTCGGCAGTCAAGCGTATAAATATAATAGCGAATAAAAGTTATCCCCTCCAAAAAAAATGCAACATATTTTGTCAGAAAAACTGTGTTTCATTTCACAACTAGTAATTAAATAATTATTCATTTCCGTAACTTGAATATGTCGTCGATTAGTTATTTTTATTGGGATGAATCTCATTCGTTCGGTACTTTTGCAGTATTGTATTATTTTACTATTTAGCAAATCAGTTTATTATTAATAAACAAATGCTGTAATTTCCCTTTCATAGGTATCGAATGTTATTAATGCAATCCAACACCATTAGGACCGTTAGTCCAGGTTTATAAACATTAGTTTTTATATAAAAATTGGATCAAATATCGAACATCGCACAAAGCATTTGTGGGAAATTTTATTTGACAGTTAAGAGAGCCTTGACACTTTTAAATATCTCTACAGAGAGCCATCATTTGAAAAACTTGTCAAACAGACGAAATTTTAAGTGACATTGCAAAAACATCCTCAAACGGAGACGAATACTTTGTTGCTGTCTGACTAAAAGTTTTCAAATAGCTTTGAATTCAATTTAGTAAAAGTCCAAAGAAATATCCAATGACTTGAATTAGCTGAGCTTTAATAGCACTAAGGAGATCCTACTTTGATTGAGAATGTGTCTTTAACGCCAATTGGCAACTAAATTAAGCGCTGTATCTTCAATTTCCTCATCAAAAGATATTCATCTCTGAAATCATTTACCATATCTTTCCTCACATCTGTAATCAGTTGTACATCGATAAGGCGATAAGACCTTTTAAAAACTGTTTTATTTTTGACATTATCGACGTTCTTACTAGCCCTTATTTCAACCAAAAATTTCCATCCATTGCATATCGAGAAATTTTTTTTTTTTCTGTCTTACAGCTGGTTTAATTTACTTGTAAGCTACTTGAAGTTATCTATGAATCGGCTAGGTATAGGTTTTTGTAAATAAATTTTCGTAATATTTTCTTGACTGGCGGAGCTTATTGCATGTTATGCTTGGAGCATCCTATGTTTTGACGAAAAAAAGGGAAGTCGTCTTATCCAAATGAGGTGAATTGAAACTTCAGTTTCACCATTTTTTTTCACAATGCCTAATAACATTCTCACAACAATAATTTTCTGGCTGCACCAGAAAGACAGCAATACAACCACTTGAAACAAAAGAACAGTTCAAGCAAAGGAAGACCATAGAATAATGCAAAGAAGGCACATTACAAAACTTTTGGGAATAAAACTTATTAAATGAATATTAAAATCAGGTCAAACGTTACCTGTGGTTTCATATTTGTTTAAGTTTGTAAAATCAATTCGATTACTTATAATTTTGTTAGCCGGTGAATTTTCCTTAAACTTTGTAATAATAAAATGCGGATTTCTTGAATGATGAAATTTAAAGCCTGAAATTTCTTTGCTCTCAGGCGATGTTTGCTGGAAGAAGTATCCGGGCAAAAGAATTTACTGACCAACATACCATTCGACCCACGTACCCTCTGCATGACATGCTAAATCGGTTTTAGGGTCCTGCTTTGCCTTTGCCTACGACACGTCCACCTCTCCATCTTGTTGTGTGCAAGGAACTCGATACCAAGGCATTGTTGTCATAAATCAAAAAGATTGGTTTCGCTACGAAATGGATTAAAGTGTCTTCAGTAAAAAACCTCTTCCGGACAATACTGGATTTTTCATAAAGTTTGTCGAAATAACATTTTCCGTCAATAGTTGTTAAATAATATTGGCATTAATTTGATAAGCAAATCTTGTAACTGATATAAAATTCCCTATCCCAAATAGTGGTACATTTGTAACAGATTACAGTGTTATTTCGATTTGTACATCGGGTTCCAATAATTCAAGGTTAAAATGTAACAAAATTCAAGGTTTAAAACATAAATAAATACATACTGCTATACCATGCCAAGTTTTAAAATCTCTACCACCTGGAGACTGCGAGAAAAGAAGTCAACTAATGATTTTTTAGTTTAGACAAGCTTTCAGAATTATGCCTGAAATTTTGATAATCTATGTATAATATTTATTTTCATATTTTGCACAAAACATTAAATTTACAGATTTATTAAATTTATTGTGCAGAAATAAATATTTGTGAGAATTTAACAAAACAGTGGAAATCCCCGAAATGGCAAACATCAAACGAACGAACAATTTTTGGATAAATTTTCTGAAATTTTGGAATTAAACTTTATATTTATTTATACGAAAATCATTATCATTAATTGAAGTTGTGTCTTATTTCACGTTCATAATTACCTCTTTCAATTCTGTTTTTTAAATGATCCAAAAATCCAGGAAAGGTTTTAGGCTGTCTTCTACGTATTCCAGGCCTTTTCCTCACGAAGTCTTCTCAGCTCTTGAACCGCTGGAATATTGCTTGCCATTATAATATTTCATTTTCATGGCAAGCAATCCCCCACACGTTTTCGATGGGATTCAAGTCTGGGGACGTTCTGGGTACTGTATACATACAAACTCCAAATTCCTTTCCTGGATAAAAAGTTTGGTTGATTTTGCCAAATGTGGTGGGACATTGCCATGCTGGAAACTGATTCTTTCATTTCCAAATTTTTCACATAATGTAAACAAATGATGGTCCAGTGTTTGAACATATTTGGCAGAGTTTTGCTCCCCCTCTAAGAATACAAGTTCTGAAGAATCTCGATAGGAAATGGCAGCCTAGACACTAAACCACCTCCAAAATTTCTTTAAAAAAATGATTTTTTGGTACTTTCTGGTATTCATGACAATGACCTATGACGGAAATCTGGACCGTCTAAGTTAAATTTCTTTTCATCTGAAAAAAATAACAGAGTTCCAGTTAGTGTCCAAATCCAATATGTCCTTTGCCCAGTTCAGTCGGAGCTTTCTGTGGGCTAATGATTTTCTGCCGCTTTTGACAAACTTTAGAAAAACACTTAGACACATCAATTTTGTCGATCCAGGTTTAAGCTATTTATTTTAGCCCGTTATTGAACTGAGCTCCTTGGAAGCTTCGCGAAGGATATATTCTCTTTTCATCTATGTTTTTGTTGGGTCTCCAGGGAAACAAATCGCTCCATAACTTTGAGAAGCACTTAAAAAAACGATACTAATAATACTTTTGAGCTATTTGTCATTTTTCGTAGAAATTTCAGAAATTGACAAATTCACGTCTTTAAAAAAAAATTTGTCCTTTTTCAATATCATTAAGTTGCTTTCCTAAAACCCCAGCTATAATTAACGTTAATGTTTTATCTAACGTTAGCTTTAGGAATTTCATTCTAAAACACGTTTCGTGCATCGAACAAATACATATCCCACGGCAAAGTTGTTAATTAACCTTTGTGAAACCTAATAAACCACACGTTAATAATTAAAAGTATTCGGGCTTCGATGAAAGAGATGGATGGCTTTAATTTAAAATGACTAAACTGCAGACATGCGCACCTATGGTCTCATATGTTCGATTCACCAGGTGTGATATTGAGATGTTTATATCTTTACATTTAGACTGTGTTAGGAACAAATTCGGTAAACTTTACTTAAGGTGAACATAATTTTCTTGCCAATCATTAGCTGCTTATTGAGTCTAAGTTATTTGTCGAGACGCCATGTCCGAGTTGCCTTATGCGAAAATTATGAAAAGGTTTAGAGAGAGAAGAAATGAGACAGAGCAGTTGTACCCACTCTTTGACCGACTGGATGTCGAAGGACTGGAAAAGGCCACTTGTTGCCTGTGCATTGGAGCAGGACCTGGAGAATATGACATTGAATTCATTAAACGTCGACTCCACAACATCAAGCACATCGTTGCTGTCGATATCGACGAAGTGGGATTGAAGGAATTCAAAAGAAATGTTGCTGACAACTTGCCATCTTCTGTTCGTTGCAGTACTTTTCATTGTCTCATACAGGATTGGAAATTCGAAGAAGCTGATTGTGATAAATTTGATGTTATTATTGGAATATATATACTTTATGATATACCAAGTGCTGAAAGAATTCCAATTTTGGATCTTTGCCTGAACTCTTGGTCAAAACCGGGAGGATTGTTGATATTCAATTACATCACTTCAGAGGAAGTTCCAGGAATCCCTACAACTTCAATTTTGTTTGCGAAATATCTTGGACCGCTTGATGTAAACACGAAAAAGGAGATTGACGAATTGGGAGGTGAAACCATAGTGACAGTAAAGTACAGATGCGTTCTCGATTTAAGGTCTGATAATTCTGTTATTGATAATTTTGATAATGTTAATTTTTTGTCTGTAAGTAAAATAATGTTCGCTTGAAAAACGCTAAGTCAGCAAGGTAATTTGCCTGACAATCAAATAATTTATCATAGATGGTGGATGCAACAGCATATATTGTAGGTTATTAATCTAATAATATATTTATTTCTGTTTCTTTCCAGAGAGCATGATTTTGACCTGCTTCCAATGTTCAGAAAGCACAACAAGAATTTAACAGAACAGGAATTAGATGACATGCTCAAGTTATTGCCCGACGGCATTGGTGCCTATTTTGTTGAGTTGTGCGTCTCAAGGAAGAAAACATTGTCGTGAAAAAAGATTTGTTTATAGGAATATGAACATTTTATTTTCTTTAAAAAGGTTTCTTTGGGAGATTTCTTCAACTGGATTTGTCTATAAAGTTTTTCGAATTTTTTTCCATCTCATTTTATTTAATTTGGTACGTGGTTTCACATCTTGCAACTGATTTTTCGATTAATACCCTATTCCTAAATGAGCTGAAATTTTACAGTTTTATGTCTTTTGGATGGCAATACATGTATAAAGCAATTATTTTAAATTTTGTTAAATTTGAAAAGAAATAAATATGTGGCTGCTATACCAAGACAAATTTTAAAAACTTTTCACTAAGGGAAGCTAGTATACTAATATTGTTATTTTTGTCATAGATTTCGACAAGCTTTTCAGAATTATGCTTGAATAAATACATTATAAAATATGAATTTAAAAATATTTGACGAATAAAATATTCTATTTATGCTTTCTTCGAATGTTATTGTTGCTAATCATCTTCACTTAAAACAAAGAAATATTAAGGCAGGCCTTTTTGGCTGTTTTGGTTATGTCTTTCTGGCGACAAAAGGAGATCCAGAAAGCATTAGAGTGCCTTCCAAACAAGTTTCGTTCACAGTTGGCGTATTAAATGTTCCTCATCTGTCCATAAACACTGTGAACAGCTGTGTACATTTCCAAGTACTGCCTTCCAAGTGTCTGTCGGCAGTCAAGCGTATAAATATAATAGCGAATAAAAGTTATCCCCTCCAAAAAAATGCAACATATTTTGTCAGAAAAACTTTGTTTCATTTCACAACAAGTAATTAAATAATTATTCATTTCCGTAAACTTGAATATGTCGTCGATTAGTTAATTTTTATTGGGATGAATCTCATTCGTTCGGTACTTTTCATTAATAAAGTATTATTTTACTATTTAAATCAGTTTATTATTAATAAAACAAATGCTGTAATTTCCCTTTCATAGGTTATCGAATGTTATTAATGCAATCCACACAATTTAGGACCGTATCAGAGGTTTATTAACATTAGTTTTTGTATAAAAATTGGATCAAATATCGAACATCGCACAAAGCATTTGGTGGAAATTTTAATTTGACAATTAATTTTAAGAGAGCCTTGACATTTAAATCGTGCTCACAAAGGAGGTCATCTAAAAACCTCAAACGGAGACGAATACTTTTGGCTCGCTTCTGAAACATTTGGAAACATTGACAATTTTCGAACAACTATTTCGAAGTGACATTTCACGTTCGAAAAGTTTTCAAATGAAAGGTGCATTCAATTTTAAAGTCCAAAAATAGGATCAATGACCCACATGCGTTACTGGATGGAGCTAATTTAAGTGGGAACAAAATTATTTACTTGTGTATTTTATTGCCAATTGGCAATAAAGATATTCATAAATCGTAAGAAAATATGACAATAATATCTTTCCTCACATCTTCTCAATCTATATAACGATCTACTTTATCCCGATTTAAATCCTGCATCTCGACTACTGACTTTAACAAATACCTATCAATTTAAGCTTGCTTCTGCACTTTATTTACGCACAATCTGCTGTAGTTATTCAAATTTGTGTTAGTGGTCATTGGATGACCCTTCAATTTGTTGAGAAATAAATAAAATAAATAAATAAAAAAATCTACATCGATAAGGCGATATGCCTTTTAAAAACCTTATCGTGATATTTATGACATTGACGTTCTTACTGTATAAATACAAACCAAAAATTTCCATAACGAATCGGAGAAAGTCGTTTCTATGCTTGCATCGCCTGCTCTTAGCTCTGGAAATATTATTTATTTAAACTCAATAGTATTTTAGGCTTAGAACCGAACTCTGTAAAGACATTAGAGTCTATTTCTTGATCCTGGGCTACATTACTTTGGCCATCTCTATTAAAGGTGACCGCTTACAGATTAGACTCAACATTAAACTTAAACTGGTTTAAATTTACCTTTAATCTTATTACAGGTGAATACCTATGGACGGAAATCGACGGTACGTATGAAGGTCTCGTGGAAGTAGGAGCCTACAACTTGGACGGTTGTTTGGTGCAATGCATCTACCTGGAGCACTGCTGCATAGCGAGTTTTGACGAAAAAAAAGGGAAGTGTCTTATCCAAATGAGGTATGAAGTGAAACTAATGCCCAAACCTAGGAATTGTACCGCAAAAACATTTAAATTCCCAAGAGATAAATTGTTTAATGGTGGGTTTTAAAAGATATTACGGATGGTAATTTTACTAAAACTTATTAAATAATATTAAAATATGTCAACGTTCAAGTGTTAGTCTGTGTTTCATATTTGTTTAAGTTTGTTAGTGAATATATATACTCACGATTATTATAATTTTGTTAGCCGGTGAATTTTAATTAAACTTTGTAATAATAAAATGCGAATTTCTTGAATGATGAAATTTAAAGCCTGAAATTTCTTTGCTCTCAGGCGATGTTTGCTGGAAGTAGTATCCGGGCAAAAGAATAAAATTACTGACCAACATACCATTCGACCCACGTAACCTCTGCATGATCTACTGCATCGGTTGTAGGGTCTGCTTTGCCTTTGCCTACGACACGTCCACCTCTCCATCTTGTTGGGTGCAACTCGATACCAAGGCATTGGTTGTCAATCAAGAATCACTGATGCCTTCAAATACTTCTGTCAGCTACGAAATGGATAAAGCGTGTCTCTTCAGTAAAAAACCTCTTCCGGAATACCGAGGTCATAGTTGAAATAACATTGCCTACGCAATGCTTGTTATAAATAATAAGCTATGAATTTGATAAGCAATAGTACAACAATAACAAAGTCCATTAGCCCTTGGAAGCCCAAATAGGGGTACATTTGTAACACCATTACATTGTTATTTCGATTTGGACATCGGGTTCAAGAGTAATCTACTTTCAAGGTTAAAAACATAACGAAATTCAAAATTTATGGTTTGTTCATGCATTGTCATCAACAAAGACATAAATTTGCAAATTTCAGCTCATATGGTCATCTGGTGGTAACCGAAAAAATCGATTACAAAATTTGAACGCATACAATGTGCAGTACTATCATAAAGATAGGACTGGTGCTTATTTTGACAAAGAGTAGTGGAATTATGTAAATCATTTTTTATGGGATATAGTAAAATACATTACATTTACAGATTTATTAAATTTATTGTGCAGAAATAAATATTTTGTGAGAATTTAACAAAACAGTGGAAATCCCCGAAATGGCAAACATCAACAAAGAACACTGTGAAATTTATTGGAATTAAACATTTATATTATGATTTATACGAAAATCATTAATGAGTTTTGTCTCATTTCTTCATAATTACCTCTTTAATTCTGTTTTTTAATGAATCCAGGAAAGGTTTTAGGCTGTCTTCGTCTAGCTCTTTCCAGGCCTTTTCCAAAGAGTCTTTCAGCTCTTGAACGCTGGAATATTGCTTGCCATTATAATACATTTTCATGGCAAGCAATCCCCACACGTTTTCGATGGGATTCAAGTCTGGGGAGCGAGATGGGTACATGAAAAACTCCAAATTCCTTTTCTGGGTAAAAAGTTTGGTTGATTTTGCCAATTGTGGTGGGACATTGTCATGCTGGAAACTGATCCTTTCATTTCCAAATTTTTCACATAATGTAAAGAAATGATGGTCCAGTGTTTGAACATATTTGGCAGAGTTTTGCTCGATAGGAAATGGCAGCCTAGACACTAAACCACCTCCAAAATTTCTTTAAAAAAATGATTTTTTGGTCTTCTGACATCATGCCAATGATATCTGAATCCATCTGGACCGTCTAAGTTAAATTTCTTTTCATCTGAAAAAATAACAGAGTTCCAGTTAGTGTCCAAATCCAATATGTCCTTTGCCCAGTTCAGTCGGAGCTTTCTGTGGGCTTCCGTCAGTTCTGCCGCTTGACAAACTTTAGAAAAACACTTCCAGGGAGACACATCAATAATGTCGATCCAGGTTTAAGCTATTTTTAGGCCCGTTATTGAACTGAGCTCCTTGGAAGCTTCGCGAAGGATGACTATTCTCTGGCGTTCATCTAGTTTTTTTGGGTCTTCCAGGGGAACAAATCGCTCCATAACTTTGAGGAGCACTTAAAAAAACGACTAATAATATTTCTTGAGCTATTCATCCTCGTAGAAATTTCAGAAATTGACAAATTCACGTCTTTAAAGGCAAAAATTTGTCCTTTTTCAATATCATTAAGTTGCTTTCCTAAACCCAGCTATAATTAACGTTAATGTTAATCTAACGTTAGCTTTAGGAATTTCATTCTTAAAACACGTTTCGTGCATCGAGTAATACATAAGGAGTATTATTATGTTAATTAACGTTTGTGAAACCTATAATAAAAATAAACCACACAAATAATTAAAAGTATTCGTTCGATGAAAGCAGATGGATGGCTTAATTTCAAAATGACTAAACTGCAGACATGCGCATATGGTCTCATATGTTCGATTCACCAGGTGTGATATTGAGATGTTTATAACTTTACATTTAGACTGTTCGGAACAAATTCGGTTAGCTTTCTTTTAAGGTAAACATAATTTTCTTGCTGCTTATTGAGTCTAAATTATTTGTCGAGACGCCATGTCCGAGTTGCCTTATGCGAACATTTTGAAAAGGTTTAGAGAGAGAAGAAATGAGACAGAGCAGTTGTACCCACTCTTTGACCGACTGGATGTCGAAGGACTGGAAAAGGCCACTTGTTGCCTGTGCATTGGAGCAGGACCTGGAGAATATGACATTGAATTCATTAAACGTCGACTCCACAACATCAAGCACATCGTTGCTGTCGATATCGACGAAGTGGGATTGAAGGAATTCAAAAGAAATGTTGCTGACAACTTGCCATCTTCTATTCGTTGCAGTACTTTTCATTGTCTCATACAGGATTGGAAATTCGAAGAAGCTGATTGTGATAAATTTGATGTTATTATTGGAATATATATACTTTATGTTATACCAAGTGCTGAAAGAATTCCAATTCTAGATCTTTGCCTGAACTCTTGGTCAAAACCGGGAGGATTGTTGATATTCAACTACATCACTTCAGAGGAAGTTCCAGGAATTCCTACAACTTCAATTTTGTTTGCGAAATATCTTGGACCGCTTGATGTAAACACGAAAAAGGAGATTGACGAGTTGGGAGGTGAAACCATAGTGACAGTAAAGTACAGATGCGTTCTCGATTTAAGGTCTGATAATTCTGTTATTGATAATTTTGATAATGTTAATTTTTTGTCTGTAAGTAAAATAATGTTCGCTTGAAAAACGCTAAGTCAGCAAGGTAATTTGCCTGAAAATCAAATAATTTAACATAGATGGTGGATGCAACAGCATATATTGTAGGTTATTAATCTAATAATATATTTATTTCTGTTTCTTTGCAGAGAGCATGATTTTGACCTGCTTCCAATGTTCAGAAAGCACAACAAGAATTTAACAGAACAGGAATTAGATGACATGCTCAAGTTATTGCCCGACGGCATTGGTGCCTATTTTGTTGAGTTGTGCGTCTCAAGGAAGAAAACATTGTCGTGAAAAGTGATTTGTTTGTAGCAATATGAACATTTTATTTTCTTTAAAAAGATTTCTTCAACTGGATTTGTCTAAAAAGTTTTTCGAATTTTTTTCCATCTCATTTTATTTTATTTGGTACGTGGTTTCACATCTTGCAACTGATTTTTCGATTAATACCCTATTCCTAAATGACCTGAAATTTTACAGTTTTATGTCTTTTGGATGGCAATACATGTATAAAGCAATTATTTTAAATTTTGTTAAATTTGAAAAGAAATAAATATGTGGCTGCTATACCAAGACAAATTTTAAAAACTTTTCACTAAGGGAAGCTAGGATACTAATATTGTTATTTTTGTCATAGTTTTCGACAAGCTTTTCAGAATTATGCTTGAATAAATACATTATAAAATATGAATTTAAAAATATTTGACGAATAAAATATTCTATTTATGCTTTCTTCGAATGTTATTGTTGCTAATCATCTTCACATAAAACAAAGAAATATTAATGCAGCCCTTTTTGGTTGTTTTGGTTATGTCTTTCTGGCGACAAAAGGAGATCCAGAAAGCATTAGAGTGCCTTCCAAACAAGTTTCGTTCACAGTTGGCGTATTAAATGTTCCTCATCTGTCCATAAACACTGTGAACAGCTGTGTACATTTCCAAGTACTGCCTCCCAAGTGTCTGTCGGCAGTCAAGCGTATAAATATAATAGCGAATAAAAGTTATCCCCTCCAAAAAAATGCAACATATTTTGTCAGAAAAACTGTGTTTCATTTCACAACAAGTAATTAAATAATTATTCATTTCCGTAAACTTGAATATGTCGTCGATTAGTTAATTTTTATTGGGATGAATCTCATTCGTTCGGTACTTTTCATTAATAAAGTATTATTTTACTATTTAAATCAGTTTATTATTAATAAAACAAATGCTGTAATTTCCCTTTCATAGGTTATCGAATGTTATTAATGCAATCCACACAATTTAGGACCGTATCAGAGGTTTATAAACATTAGTTTTTATATAAAAATTGGATCAAATATCGAACATCGCACAAAACATTTGGTGGAAATTTTAATTTGACAATTAATTTTAAGAGAGCCTTGACATGTAAATCGTGCTCACAATAGAGGTCATCTAAAACCTCAAACGGAGACGAATACTTTTGGCTCGCTTCTGAAACATTTGGAAACATTGACAATTTTCGAACAACTATTTCGAAGTGACATTTCACGTTCGAAAAGTTTTCAAATGAAAGCTGAATTCAATTTTAAAGTCCAAAAATAGGATCAATGACCCACATGCGATACTGGATGGAGCTAATTTAAGTGGGAACTAAATTATTTACTTGTGTATTTTATTGCCAATTGGCAATAAAGATATTCATAAATCGTAAGAAAATATGACAATAATATCTTTCCTCACATCTTCTCAATCTATATAACGATCTACATCGATAAGGCGATATGCCTTTTAAAAACCTTATCGTGATATTTATGACATTGACGTTCTTACTGTATTGTAATAACCCGGGGTCCTCAAACTAATTATAGAAGGTCAGGTTTATTGAAAGTTGTCAGATGGCTTGGAAGATGCACGATGCTTCAAATGTCTAAGTCTTGAAATCTGCTGTTCTCTAATTCTCGCTCTACTTTCCGAGATAAATCCATTTGTCAAGGTTCCTAACCAAAGAGTCTGAATAGCACCAATTAATTAATTCTCAAATTATATTGCCACTAAATTTAATTAATTATTTAAATTAATTAATCGGCAATATAATTTTAATTATTCTTCTTTATATTGGATCTAGGGATCCAACACTGCCCCCTCCTTAAATCTGTTCGTCCCGAACAGACATCTATTCCCATTTTCATTTTTACTCTAGGAATAGGATCCGATCTTCCAACAATCTCATGGCTGCAAATCCCAGATCCATTTGCTTTGCCATCTTCTGGGATTTCTGTTTCTTCCCTTTTGCTTCTGTGTCCCGCAAGTTTCAGTCGCGGAACATCGCCATTTCTATGCTCAACCTCCCGCTCCACCATGTCGCCAGATCTCAGACTCTCTACAGGATCACCTGCTCCATTTTCCTTGCTAGGCACTCTCCCGAAATCCCGAACACTCCCTTCTCTTATTTCCAATGGAGCCGAAACATCAGCTGGTAAATCAATGGGCTGTTCTGTAGACTCTACTTGTTCCACCATCAAATCCGTGCGCTCCACCGGCAACTCCACGTGACTCATCAGTAACTCCTCGGGCTGCACCAACAACTCCACATGATCCACCGGCAATCCCACAGGCTCCTCCGAAAGTTCCACTTGCTCCACTAAAACCTCCTCTCTGGGCCCTGCTGACGACTCGACCTGATCTGGTAACTCTATGGGCTCCAACGTCGAGTTCTCTAAGTCTGCCATGATGCACAGAGTTTCTGGAGACACGCACGCACTGTGGTTGGATGTGCCTTCTATTGACTCCACCCCAATGCTGCCAGAAACGGTACTTGCAACATCAGAACTCTTCTCAGTAGAGTTTCCACCAAAAACCAAAGAGGCATCCTGACGCGGAATCGCTGTGTTTTCCAAATCGCCCCTAATAATCCTCCTAGAGTTCTCTACAAACTTTCTCCGCCACTTACTATATTCGGACTCGAATTCAAAAGAACCAACAGGACTCTTCTCGGTAGAGTTTTCACCCGAAACCAGCGAGACATCCTGACATGGAATCGCTGTGTTTTTCAAATCGCCCCTAATACTCCTCCTCAACTCATCTACGGACTTTTTCATAAAATCAAGAAATTCTTCCATTTTTTTATGGGATGGATTCTCGAATTCGTATTCCTCTGGGTCATGGCCATTCTCTGTCAGCCATGTCCCAAGTCGCTCTCGTATCTCAGCTTTCGTGCCTTTCCAATCCAGGCCACGATCTCTCAAAGAATTCAAAATTTATGGTTTGTTCATGCATTGTCATCAACAAAGACATAAATTTGCAAATTTCAGCTTTATACGAAAATCAATAATGAGTTTTGTCTCATTTCTTCATAATTACCTCTTTAATTCTGTTTTTTTAATGAATCCAGGAAATGTTTTAGGCTGTCTTCGTCTAGCTCTTTCCAGGCCTTTTCCAAAGAGTCTTTCAGCTCTTGAACGATGGAATATTGCTTGCCATTATAATAAATTTTCATGGCAAGCAATCCTCACACGTTTTCGATGGGATTCAAGTCTGGGGAGCGATATGAGTACATGAAAACCTCCAAATTCCTTTCCTGGATAAAAAGTTTGGTTGATTTTGCCAAATGTGGTGGGACATTGTCATGCTGGAAACTGATCCTTTCATTTCCAAATTTTTCACATAATGTAAAGAAATGATGGTCCAGTGTTTGAACATATTTGGCAGAGTTTTGCTCGATAGGAAATGGCAGCCTAGACACTAAACCACCTCCAAAATTTCTTTAAAAAAATGATTTTTTGGTCTTCTGACATCATGCCAATGATATCTGAATCCATCTGGACCGTCTAAGTTAAATTTCTTTTCATCTGAAAAAATAACAGAGTTCCAGTTAGTGTCCAAATCCAATATGTCCTTTGCCCAGTTCAGTCTGTGGGCTTCGGTCAGTTCTGCCGCTTGACAAACTTTAGAAAAACACTTCCAGGGAGACACATCAATAATGTCGATCCATGTTTAAGCTATTTTTAGGCCCATTATTGAACTGAGCTCCTTGGAAGCTTCGCGAAGGATGACTATTCTCTGGCGTTCATCTAGTTTTTTTTTGGGTCTTCCAGGGGAACAAATCGCTCCATAACTTTGAGGAGCACTTAAAAAAACGACTAATAATGTTTCTTGAGCTATTCATCCTCGTAGAAATTTCAGAAATTGACAAATTCACGTCTTTAAAGGCAAAAATTTGTCCTTTTTCAATATCATTAAGTTGCTTTCCTAAACCCAGCTATAATTAACGTTAATGTTAATCTAACGTTAGCTTTAGGAATTTCATTCTAAAAACACGTTTCGTGCATCGAGTAATACATAAGGAGTATTATTATGTTAATTAACGTTTGTGAAACCTATAATAAAAATAAACCACACAAATAATTAAAAGTATTCGTTCGATGAAAGCAGATGGATGGCTTAATTTTAAAATGACTAACAAACTGCAGACATGCGCATATGGTCTCATATGTTCGATTCACCAGGTGTGATATTGAGATGTTTATAACTTTACATTTAGACTGTTCGGAACAAATTCGGTTAGCTTTCTTTTAAGGTGAACATAATTTTCTTGTTGCTTATTGAGTCTAAATTATTTGTCGAGACGCCATGTCCGAGTTGCCTTATGTGAACATTTTGAAAAGGTTTAGAGAGAGAAGAAATGAGACAGAGCAGTTGTACCCACTCTTTGACCGACTGGATGTCGAAGGACTGGAAAAGGCCACTTGTTGCCTGTGCATTGGAGCAGGACCTGGAGAATATGACATTGAATTCATTAAACGTCGACTCCACAACGTCAAGCACATCGTTGCTGTCGATATCAACGAAGTGGGATTGAAGGAATTCAAAAGAAATGTTGCTGACAACTTGCCATCTTCTATTCGTTGCAGTACTTTTCATTGTCTCATACAGGATTGGAAATTCGAAGAAGCTCATTGTGATAAATTTGATGTTATTATTGGACTGCATATACTTTATGATATACCAAGTGCTGAAAGAATTCCAATTCTTGATCTTTGCCTGAACTCTTGGTTAAAACCGGGAGGATTGTTGATATTCAACTACATCACCACTGACGAAGTTCCAGGAATCCCTACAATTTCAATTTTGTTTGCCAAATATCTTAGACCGATTGATGTAAACACGAAAAGGGAGATTGACGAGTTGGGAGGTGAAACCATAGTGACAGTAAAGTACAGATGCGTTCTCGATTTCAGGTCTCATAATTCTGTTATTGATAATTTTGATAATGTTAATATTTTGTCTGTAAGTAAAATATTATTGACTTGAAAAAAGCTAAGTCACCAATGTATTAATTTATCATAGATGATGGATGCATATATTGTTGGTTATTAATCTAACAATATACTTATTCCTGTTTCTTTCCAGAGAGCATGATTTTGACCTGCTTCCAATGTTCAGAATGTACAACAAGAATTTAACAGAACAGGAATTAGATGACATGCTCAAGTTATTGCCCGACGGCATTGGTGCCTATTTTGTTGAGCTGTGCGTCTCAAGGAAGAAAACATTGTCATAAAAAGAGATTTGTTTATTCCTATAAATCATGAACATGAACATTGTATTTTCTTTTTTAAAGGTTACTTTGGGATGTTTTTTCAACTGGATTTTTCTATAAAGTTTGTCGAAATTTTTTCCGTCTAGTTTTATTTAATATGGTATGTGGATTCAAATCTTGCAACTGATTTTTCGATTAATACCCTATTCCTAAATGAGCTGAAATTTTACATATTTATGTCTTTTGGATGGCACCTAGAGACTATTGGAAAACTAGTATACTAGATTTTTTCCAGACGTTTTGTCAAGGTTGTCAGAATTATTCAAAATAGCAT
Source organism: Hirudinaria manillensis (assembly GCA_034509925.1). Taxonomy (NCBI): domain Eukaryota; kingdom Metazoa; phylum Annelida; class Clitellata; order Hirudinida; family Hirudinidae; genus Hirudinaria; species Hirudinaria manillensis. Next base: position 1,955,762 of record CM067532.1, on the reverse strand, counting down.
AATAATAACAAAACTCTTTAACAAAGTTGTTTGTTATTTTGTTTTGCGAGGGCAGATTATTTTGTTTGTGCACCTTAGATTTGGTTTGACCGATAGCTATTCGGTTTATAAATATAGGTCGATTAATTTAATATTATTTATATTACAGTGTGATTCAATAACTTAACACAAATCGTATTTATTTATATATTTATTGAATGATTATTAATTTAGTTTTTATTAATTATCAGTTCTCTTTGGTCTTTTTAACTGGAAACATTAGTCTCCAATAAGTCTTTAATAGAAATTTGCTAGCATATTATTTTAAATATTGTGGCATGAATCATCGCCATACGAAATAAATATAAATAAATAAACGTATTTTATAAAACAAAAACTAAAATGGATAAACAAATTGCGATTTAAATTATGCCATAAATTCGATGGAGCGTACTTGAGAAATGATCAACATGTCAAGGCTTAAAGTTAAAATTTAGTTGATTGTCTGTCCCTCCTGATGATGATAAATGCAATCTTGCAGCTTTTGGGTAGTTCACGTGGTAGTTAAAAGCAATTAATGAACGATCTTAGACAGACATCCCAATAAATATTCGTTTATAATTATTTTGTATTATAAATATATTTCCATTCCTGGTGAGAGATCGTATTGAAACAGAAAATATGACATTCTACTTGTCCATTCTGCTTTCTATTTTGCCTCTTGGTCTGGTAATGGGTTAGTGTTTACAGAATTATTAAAAACTGTCAGACACTCAACCGATCCTTTTCTCAAGCAGGAGATTATGCTTGGATAGAAAGGAGTAATGGATATGAAGGTCTTGTCAACATAGGCTCAAACGAATTGAAGGTGTGTCTGGAAGAATGCTTGTATCTGGAATATTGTAGAGTGGCAGGTTACGACAACTCTAGTAACTGCTGTTATTTGCATATGGAAAAGGATTTAAAAACTTTGCCTAAGGAAGAAAACAGCACTTTGACATTCTATGAGTTCAGAAGAATTGAATTTTTTAATGGTAACTTGAAGTTGTCCATTTGTGAATTCTATTGTTTGATTATATTGGAATTTTGTAATTTATCGATAATATTTACTGTTGTTGACATTTTCTTGACAAAATCGCACTTTGGGTTGAGAAATATTCATTTCTTAACAAATTTAGTTACAAGAGAAGTATTAAAATTATATTCATAATCATCATTTTGTTTACTGACATTCTAGGTGACGTTTGCTGGACAAAACTTCCTGAAACAAAAATTAAGGGACTGACTAAACTGTCTTACGGTCCTCTGGCCGCTTGCATGAAATATTGCGTCGGTGCCTACATATGCAGCGTATTAACCATCGATACAGAATCCGATCCTCCTTGTTTTGTACAAATTTCCAAAGATGCTTCAAACTTGGATAAGGATTCCTACGAGTTTATACCTACGGCAACCAGCTACGTTTTGGATAAAGCTTGTCTGGCCGGAATAAAGTTTCTTTCAGAATGATTGCGTATGCTTTCAAATATGAATATTGTTGGATCCCTAGAAATTGAATAATATTTAAAATTATATTGCCGATTAATTAATTTAATAATTAATTAAATTTAGTGGCAATATAATTTGAGAATTAAATTGGTGCTATTCAGACTCTTTGGTTATGTACCTTGACAAATGGATTTACCTCGGAAAGTAGAGCGAGAGTAATAGAAACAGCAGATTTCAAGGCTTAATCAATTAAGCATTTTACATCTTCCAAGCCATCTGACAGCTTTCAATAAACCTGACCTTCTATAATTAGTTTGAGGACCCCGGGTTATTACATTGGTGTCAGGAGTGGGATTTAGAGTTAAAGGGTGTCCAAAAGTAACTAAGGTAGAAGCTTGTTTAGTTGAAAAGTGAAGGATGCCGAAGTACTTGGATGAATTGTACGTGCCTCGATTGAGACAAGAATTGAGAGATCGTGGCCTGGACTGCAAAGGCACGAGAGCTGAGATACGGGAGCGACTTGGGGCATGGCTGACAGAGAATGGCCATGACCCGGAGGAATACGAATTCGAGTCCGGATATAGTAAGTTTCTGAGAAAGTTAGAGGAGTGTAGGAGGAGTATTAGGGGCGATTTGAAAAACACAGCGGTTCCATGTCAGGATGTCTCACTGGTTTCAGGTAAAAACTCTACTGAGAAGAGTCCTGTTGGTTCTTTTGAATTCGAGTCCGAATATAGTAAGTGGCGGAGAAAGTTTGCAGAGAACTCTAGGAGGACTATTAGGGGCGATTTGGAAAACACAGCGATTCCATGTCAGGATGTCTCGCTGGTTTCGGGTGAAAACTCTACCGAGAAGAGTCCTGTTGGTTCTTTTGAATTCGAGTCCGAATATAGTAAGTGGCGGAGAAAGTTTGCAGAGAACTCTAGGAGGACTATTAGGGGCGATTTGGAAAACACAGCGATTCCGCGTCAGGATGCCTCTTTGGTTTCTGGTGGAAACTCTACTGAGAAGAGTTCTGATGTTCCAAGTACCGTTTTTGGCAGCATTGGGATGGAGTCATTAGAAGACACACCCGACCACAGTGCGTGCGTGTCTCCAGAAACTCTGTGCGTGATGGCAGACTTAGAGAACTCGACGTTAGAGCCCATAGAGTTACCAGATCAGGTCGAGTCGTCGGCAGGGCTCGGGGAGCTCACGGAGGTGTTAGTGGAGCAAGTGGAGCTTTCGGAGGAGCCCGTAGGTTTGCCGGTGGATCATGTGGAGTTATTGGTGCAGCCGGAGGAATTACTGATGAGTCACGTGGAGTTGCCGGTGGAGCGCACGGATTTGATGGTGGAACAAGTAGAGTCTACAGAACAGCCCATGGATTTACCAGCGGATGTTTCGGCTCCATTGGAAATAACAGAAGGGAGTGCTCGGGATTTCAGGAGAGTGCCTAGCATGGAAAGTGGAGCAGGTGATCCTGAGGAGAGTCTGGGATCTGGCGACATCGTGGAGCAGGAGAGCGTGCATAGAAATGGCGATGTTCCGCGGCTGAAACTTGCGGGACGCAGAAGTAAAAGGGAGGAGACAGAAATCCCAGAAGATGACAAAGCAAATGGATCTGGGATTTGCAGCCATGAGATTGTTGGAAGATCGGATCCTATTCCGAGAGTAAAAATGAAAATGGGAATAGATGTCTGTTCGGGACGAACAGATTTAAGGAGGGGGCAGTGTTGGATCCCTAGAAATTGAATAATATTTAAAATTATATTGCCGATTAATTAATTTAATAATTAATTAAATTTAGTGGCAATATAATTTGAGAATTAAATTGGTGCTATTCAGACTCTTTGGTTATGTACCTTGACAAATGGATTTACCTCGGAAAGTAGAGCGAGAGTAATAGAAACAGCAGATTTCAAGGCTTAATCAATTAAGCATTTTACATCTTCCAAGCCATCTGACAGCTTTCAATAAACCTGACCTTCTATAATTAGTTTGAGGACCCCGGGTTATTACAATATATTTACATAATCTTGCACGAATAAATGGTTACATGTTTTGAATACATAACTTTAATGATTTTCAGGCTACATTATTAATTTAAGATAACTTGTTTTGTTTTTTTTTTTCAGGAGCCAGTTCATTTAGAACCGAAAAATAGCAACTTGCAACATTCGAATTTATTTTGCATTTAAATTAACCTCTTGGCTTTTGAAATTTTGGTTTTATCATTAAAATATTCAAAATTCTTATGCACGACACTTTGTGGTAATTTCGTATGGAAATATTTAATATTTGAAAAGTTTGGTCATATACCACTACAAATCATTTAGCCAAACATTACTAATCGTCAAATAATAATAGCGAGGATAAAATCAAAACATGTTTACCCAAAATAGAGTTCCTTTGAAAATATATAAATACATTAAAACAATTAAAATAAATAACCTCATTACAAGTATTTCTTTGTGGTCGAGGTGGCAAAACATTTCTAGCCATTTCAAAGCCGATGTTCCAAAATAAATTATCGAGAAGTGTTTGTAAACATATATTTAAATTCAGTTGAGAACATTGAGAAAGTAATAATTAACCCAAAGGACCTTTTTATTCTGGGTTAAGATTAACTCTAGAATTTATTTTCTGCTTAAGTTGGGGTTGTCGTCAAAGCCCATCTATCGATCAGCAACATTTCAACTACAGGCATATAAAACATTCATGACTCCAATTCGTTCTGATCTGCAATGACAAGATTTTCGTATTCACTATTGATCTCATCCTGTTTAAGAAATAAATCGTTTGAGCATCTGACACAGATCTTTAATCATTTTGGAAGACCAATCTTCTCCCTGTCCTATGGACATAATGCAGACCAGAAATAGCACAGAATGTTATGATACCTGCTTCAATATAATCTTTTGCCGGATTATTTTTTTTTTGACAAATCCATAATGGAATTGCCAAATATATATTTCATATGAAATTTATGTTCATGAAATACCTCATACAGTCTCATTTGTGTTCAACATATCGTTTTCTGATATTTTATGTGACGTTAGCTGCACAATAATTCATGAAACAAAAATTGAGGAACTGAATAAAATGTGTTATGGTCCACTGTCTGAATGCATAAAATATTGCATTGGTTCATTTATATTATTGGAGCATGATGACCTTCCCTGGTTTTGTCCAAATTGCTTCACCATTAAATTGCAACTCTGCTACAATTCCTATGTCGAACAATTACATCACGAATAAAACTTGTCTTGGTGGAATAAATTCCGTGAAAATAACAATATTGAGATAAAACAAAATGGTAAAGTGGAAAATTAATAGCATTTAAAATTAATCCACAATTTTTTTTTTAATCAATTTGTCTTCGTCATACTTGAAACGGCTTTGAAGGATCATCAATTCCTGATTGCTGTTAGTGACTTTGCTAAAAACACATTCATAGGAAATTGTTTTATAAAAAGAATAAACATTTTCTAATAAACTGAGTATGATTTAAAGTAAAATAAATGAATAACTTCAGCATTTGAATTATTATAGTATTATTATTATAGTAATTTGAATTATTTTATCAAAATATGTTATAAATAAGAAAAATAAGTACAAGAGCATTTTAATTGCAGCATATTGTCCGATTGATTATCTGTCAAATTATTTCAATAAAGGCCACTGCCAACATCACTTGAAACGTTCGAACTTTGGGAAGCTAAGCGGTTAGTAAGACCTCATTTGGTGGTTTGTCACGTCTGTGATTATAACTCATTAAATACAATTGATTAGTTGTAAGTTACTTCATATACCTAGGATATAAAGTGAGATTTAAAATCTTCAATCCTTGCAGATACGATGTACTCGTACGTCGCAATTCTTGGAAGCCTTATCTTAGCCAGTTTGGCTAAAGGTTAGTTCGTTTATTTATCGGACGTGGATTTAGATGATTAAATATAAACATTGGTGAATAGGAGAATACGTGTGGTCTGAAACGGAAGAAAACTACGAAGGACTTATCCAGATTGAACCTTATGATTTATATGACTGTTTGGTTCAATGTCTATATCTCGAGAATTGCTCGCTGGTCAGTTTTGACGAGACAGAATTGCAATGTTACCTGCAACTATTCCCGGATGTAAAGTCTGTGCCTAAAGATAAGAACAGCACTCGAAAAACTTTTAAATTTAAAAGGGATGAATTTTTTAGAGGTTCAGATGTTTTACATTTATATACAGTGTATGAATTGCATTTGTTATATATATTTGTATATGTTGTATGTTTCAAATTTAGATATATTATGTATATTGCATGTATTGTGTAAATGTTCATGAAAATTTTCACTCCTATAAAACTTATTCATTGTAAATACAATATATTTTGTTAATTGTACTACCGCAATAGTAAATCCACTGATTATTTGCAGGTGACATATGTTGGAAGAAGTATCCAGGCAAAAAGTTTAAAGGATTGACCAGTATTTCATTTTTTCCACAATCTCTCTGTATGTCATACTGTATTGGAGCTAGAGTGTGCAATGCCTTTACTTATGATACATCCACTGATCCTGAATGTTGGCTCCAAATTGCCAAAGATACTTTGCACTTAGATGAAGATTCAGTCGAGCCATCAACAACTGCAAATAGTTTTGTGCTGGATAAGTCGTGCTTAGCCCAAGTAAAGTTCCTACCGAAATAAAACGTATGTAATTTTGTTTGCTTGAAGTACGTAGATAAAAACAAGTTGTTTTCTTAACTCTTTTAAATTTACATTTCACAGTTACGGATCAATTGACTTGGAAGAGAAGCCATCTGCACGATATTTCAATAATTAACAATTTAAAGACATAAATACTTGAAATTCATTGATTGTTATGACTTGATTAATAAAATGGCAATTAAAAAAATCTGATTTTATCTTTTATTTTTTTAAAGTTCAAATTATTGAAAAAGAGGAATCGGCAAAACTTTACAAGTTATATGTGGTATTAGGCTGTTTAATAACGAAAATCGAGATAAAAAAGTGCAGAAAATATGCCAGGATGAAATTCTTCCTTTTGATTTCTAATTAACCTAAGAAATCGTTTAAAGTAATTTAAAAACAAACTATATTTAACTATTTTTACATTCAATATCCTCCATTTTGGTTCAAAATTTAATTTAAGTTTAATATAAAATGCAACTTAAGCTTTGCTTACACAAACTAAACATTATCAGTTAATATGTGTGTATGTTATCAAACGTTAATCAATAAACAATTTTTAATGTTATTAATAAATAACGTTATTGTTCATTATAATGGGCAAATATAATTATGTTGATCAATTTATTTATTTATATTAATATTAATCTGATGATAATCTGAGGAGAAATGCTTGTGACTTCAGTTATACTAATATTTTTCCTAAAATAATTACATGAAATTATTTAGAAACAAATTTCAAAAATAATTCCATTTGATTAAAACTCAATGTTTACTCATTCAGCTTAATAAGTCAAGAGTCTGCACGTTAGGTCATGAGAAAGGTTATTTTCAACCTCATTTGGTCAAAGGCTGTGTCTGTCTGTACGCACACTTAAATGAAGCAAATGCAATTCTTAATAACCATCTATCAATTTTTATATTAATTTAAAGCATGGCGGGAGGACATGATGAATAGCAGGCGACATTAGAAAATGACATTTTAAAATCTCTCGACCCGATTAACAGGATAATTGATTGTCTTGCATTGATCCACTGCTGATTAATAAATACGCTCAAAGAGCCCAAGTGGTTTATTTGCAGTAAACATCCACGCATTGTTTCTGCAAATCAAGATAAAAGATCTTGTTTTATTTAATAGCGCAATGAAACGGTTTTTAGTAATTCTATGTTGCATCGCCATTGCCAACTTCGTGAAAGGTGACAATAACAATAATTGCAATAATTACAATAATAAATAAATAAATCGAACACTGAGCACATATGATCACGTAATTAATTTCTTAACAGGAGACTTTCCGTGGTACGAAACAGATGAAGAATACGTTGGTCTTTTAGAAGTTGGGCTGTTCGTATTGAAAGATTGTCTGATTCAGTGCATGTACCTTGAACACTGTTACACGATCAGCTTTGACGATCTGAACAACAAGTGCTATCTTCAATTTGAATCGGGATTAAAGAAAATACCTAAAAGTGAAAATAGTACTTTGAGAACGTACGAGTTTAAAAGAGTCGATTTTTTCAATGGTTGGTCAACTTTATACCCAAATATTTAACAAATTATACAAACACCACTATCCAATTATTTCCTATAATAATAGATATTTCATATATACCTAACCCTAACCCTAACCCTAACTGATTGTAGCATATATAGTATTATTAAGCTTGAATCGATAAAGTCTTAGCACTTATCCAACCCATTTGCCAGGTGACGTGTGTTGGCAAAAGTTCTCTGGAAAGAAGCTCAAAGGATTGTCGCAGAATTATTGCGATCCTAGAAATCAGTGCATGACATACTGCATGGGCAGCAAAGCCTGCCATGCTATCGCTTATGATACCGGAACAAGTCCTTCCTGTTGGATCCAACTTGCATCAGAAGCTTCACATTTCGACGATGAATCCTTTGAGTCGTCCGACACTGCAACGAGTTATATAATGGACAGGCCTTGCTTTACTCAGATTAAGTTCCTTCCAAAATGAGGTTGTACAAATCATTTTTCAAGATTACTTTAAAAAAATTTTATATTATAAGTATTTCTTATTCATTTTAGGAACTAAGTACATTTAGATAGCCATTGGTTTAAAGTATAAAGCATTAGTTTTAGTTTATAATTTTTAAAACTTATCTTTTTTTTTGTAAGAATCTTCCTCTTGCAGCTCCTGTGAAATTAGGAAGCAAACAATTTGCATCCAATCCCAGTCTCCTTCAAATTTAGATTTCAGTTTGCAAAAGTGGTGTTGGCGTTCCATTTAATCTCAATTATCGAACTACAAATTTACTCAGAAATTAAAATTGAATAAACTGATTATTTAAATTGATTCCGATGAACAATTTTATCTTTAAATCACTGAAATACTTGTTTTAATGGTTGCTTCACTTCCAAACTTCCAAAATATAATTTATCAAAAATGTGACATACTGAAAATTCAAATGGAGTAGAAGAATAAATAATATTCACGAATTTTAAAAGATATGAAGGGACATTATTAGATATGATAACTGATTTTTTAAAGCGCCATCTAAGGTCTGAGAAATGCAGATTTATTTTTTAGATTTATACCAATAAAGTAATATGGATTCATTTTTTTCTGAAACTATCTGAAGGTTATAAAACAGTGAATACAACATTTTAATCGGTCAAATTGTTACGTTAAATTTGTTATTTAAATAAATGAATTTACCTATTCTTGATAATTTAATGATTTCAATTTCTTTAAAATTTGTTTTTAAAAGACTAAAATCATTTATATTTTTAATAAATAAATTTTATTCTGGTCAACAAAAACAGGATGATTACTTTGAAAAAATTTTCTCATGGTGAGTCTCAAACGAATAATTCTTATTAAACGAATAAAATAAACAAATAAATATTAATCCCACTCAGCGGGTAAACAAATGGTAAAGTTGGTTAATAAGACATGGTACAAGATTAACAAACCATGGTTATAAATTGATTAAATTTGTCACATATTAAAGTAAATTATACAAACTACACAGTCAATTTGCTCCTAACTCGATGACTTTTAGGATTACTTTAAATTAGATTAGTCAGCCTCTTGATTAAAGCGAAATAATTCGAAAAATTATTTTTAGTATTTAAGTCCTTTGACTAATACTACAATTAAAACCGACATATGTTATTTTCTAATGTTGATCAATCTTTTTTTAAAGTTGACGGACAGCATTTACATTTAAATCTATTGATTCATAGCTAATGCAAAAAAAATTTCAATTTGTCAAACGTTTGGGACAATTTCAAATTAAAATATGAATTTGCTATCAACGGTAACATCCTGCGACCAGTGATTAATAAAGAGGTTTGTTGATAAATACAATTTTATTGAGCATTCAGCTTAGAGCCAACAAGTTAACTATACCACCTTTTTATTTTTGGTTAACAACAACAATTGTGATCTTCCAATTAGCGAAATGAAATTTCTTGCTGTAATTCTGGGTTGCATGGCGCTAGCCAATTTGGCTGCAGGTAATCAAAAGAAGTTTTTTTAATAGTAATTTAACTTTCAATGATTAATGTTTCATTACCGACAGGGGAATATTTGTGGACCGAAGTAAAAGACGGATATGAGAACCTTGTGGAAATAAAAGCGTATACGTTGAATGATTGTCTAATAGAATGTTTGTATCTGGAACATTGTCTCATAGCCAGTTATGACAACTCCACCAGTAAATGTTACATACAAGCGGACATGGAAATTAAGCTAGTATCTAAAGATGAAGGCGGTACTCTGAAAACCTATCAGTTCAAAAGGGACAAATTTTTCAATGGTTGTAATTTAAATATCTTTAAGCTAAAATTTAAAAATAAAACAAAGACGCAAATTTAAAGTGAATAATTTGATTAATAATTAAATCATATATAAATAATTTTAGATAAAAATATTTTTGCAGGTGATTTGTGTTGGACCAAATTTCCGGGGAAGAAAATAAAAGGATTGACTAACATATCTTACGATCCTCTCCGCTTGTGTATAATTTACTGTGTTGGCTGCAGAAGATGCAACTCTATGACTTATGACACAGCAACAAGTCCTGCTTGCTGGGTCCAACTTTCTCGTGAATCATCAGTCATTGATAGCGAATCTTTGGAGTCCTCAGATAGTGCTACCAGTTACATTCTGGATAGACCGTGCATTTGGCAGATAGAGTCTCTTGACAAATGATTACAGATGACAATTTAGTCAAAAGGTGAATTCAAATTTTCAAATTTCATAAAAGTTCAACTTCAGTACAATTGAATTTAAGTAAAAAAGATGAGTAATTATTTTTTCCAGGCTCACCTGAAAGTCTTCAGAGCAAGCTGTTTCTTCACTTTTCATTTCAAAAATTATTTGCTTTATTTCATTATATAGTTTTAAATCACAGAACTTTTTGTTGAATGTTTCAGTTTTTGCGTAAATAAATACTTATGATTTCAATATACGTGTTTCCTGATTGGAAGCGTAGAAACACAAATACAACATTAACTTCTAAACGACTAACTATAAAACCTCTTTAAGCAACCTATCAAACGGGATTTTTTAATTTAGTATCTGCAATTTTTTTTTGTTATAAAAATAAAAACAAAACTAGAAAATACATCATAAACGAATAATCACATGAAATTGTATTTTCAAAAATTTGTAATTATTTCGCAATGGCAAAATCTTCTATAAAGGAAGTTTAATTGAGAGTTTAGTCAGTTCGAAAAAAATCGTTCGAGTTATTTTTATAAATAATATTTATAAATATAAATAATTTCAGAATAATTATAAATAAAAATAAAAACAAATTGTGGCAAACCCGTGAAATTGAACAAGTATTTTGTTTAAAATGTAATTTGATTTTTCTCATGATCTCTAAGAGTAATCGCCTGATCATCACTACCCTCCTTTACCTTGATTTCTTATCTTTGAGCGACTTCTCTAGATCTATGGAATTCGTCATCATACGGAGCGAAGAAAATTGTTATTTGTCTTTAAATTTTTGAGCAATTTCTCCATGTTGGATAAATTCGTTCATGCTTTGTTGGACAATATGTTCTAAATTGTTCAGTATTCGCATTTAAATAAATTAATAAAATATAATCACAAAATAAAATTAAATTGACCATTGTGCATTAAAAATCGGTTTGATCTACAAAAATAAATAACATAAATAAAATATTATAATACAAACTTTAAATCTAGTTCACTTGTAGGGCATAATTTGCATAATAACATATTTAACATTTTGTTAACCATTTAATTAGAGCTCCATTTCAATGGAAGTGCAAGCAGGGTTTCGAACAGGGCGCATTACGAATGTTACCGCTTCCTTAACATGAAGAGATCCTTTTGTAATAATAAATCAATAAATAAGTTTGAATAAACAATTAATCATTTTGATGAATAAATAATAGTAAATAATTTCTTGACGATTATAAAGAAATAAATTTTAACATTAATTACGCCAAATGTTATAAGCATGTGCTCTTGATCAATAAGTCGACCTAACGTGCTTTTATTAATGATCAGAATTATCAGTGATTAAACATCAGAACTTGATTGAAACATTAAATTGATTGTCTGCCTCTTCTGAAGATAATAAATAAAATCTTTGGTCCCTCCTACAAACACATGTTTTTGATTAGGCAGTCCAAGGTTGATTTTTATTAAATATTCTGTTGCCTGCAACGTAAATTTATTTCCATTCCTAGTGAAGTGGAAACTTGTTTGGAAACCAAAAAACATGATATTCTATTTGTTAGTTCTGGTATGCATTTCGCCTTTCAGTTTGGCGATGGGTTAGTCCGAAAAAGTAATTAAAATCCAAAAGCTAATTGTTAAAGCTCAACCGAATTATATCTTGAACAGGAGACAATGCATGGTTTGAAACCAGTGTTGGATACGAAGGTCTTGTCAACATAGGAGCGAATGATTTGAAGGTGTGTCTGGAAGAATGCCTCTACTTGGAATATTGTAGAGTGGCAGGTTACGACAACTCCAGCAACTACTGTTATATACATATGGAAAAAGATTTAAAAACTCTGCCTAAGGATGAAAAGAGCACTTTGAAATTCTATGAGTTCAGAAGAATTGAATTTTTTAATGGTAACTTAAAATTGTCTTTTTTTGGGCGATTTCTATGATTTGAATCACTTCTATATCCAGATTTTGTAATTCGATCGCTATTTGTTATTGCTGACATTTTTCCTGACAAGTTCGTAATGGGGAAGACATATTTGCCTCTTGACAAATTCGTATTGATAAATCGCATTTATAATCACCATTTTGTTTAATGTCATCCCAGGTGATGTTTGCTGGAAAAAACTTCCTGAAACAAAAATTAAAGGACTGACTACACTCTCTTATGGTCCTCTGTCTATTTGCATGAGATATTGTATCGGTAACATGATATGCAACGCAATTACATTCGTTACGGAATCAGATCCTCCATGTTTTGCACAAGTTGCCATTGATGCCTCGCACCTAGATAAGGATTCCTACGAACCCATGGCGACTGCAACCAGCTACATTTTGGATAAAGCTTGCATGGCTGGAATAAAATTCCTTTCCGAATAATTACGTATGGTTTCACCTTAATTATGCCTCAAATTATTAATCTATAATTATTCATAAATGAGAGATCAAGCGTTTTAAAGATAAATCTCATTTTCAGGTTAAATTTATCTTATTATAATTTGCATTTTTTAGTATCCGTCTCATCTGGAATTGGAGAATTTTAAATTTTATTCTGCTTTTAAATTAACCTTTTGTAATCTGAGTTCGGTCATTAAAATATTTAAATTCTACTCCGTTCTACTTAGAGTATGATATGTGTATAGTTACACAATTACATAAACAAATATTATGGGGCTTAAACAGTACCTTGAGATCCTAATCAAAAGGTTTATCTATAAACCACTAAAAATCACACACAAGTAAAAAGCACTAATGCTAAAACAGTTGTAGTGTGCGAACACGCAAAGACACAACTAAAATAATTTCAATAAACTCTATTAAATAGTTTCCGAAAAATTAAGGATACTCATAATATTTATTAGAGTTGTCCATGGTGTGACGTATTTTTTAATGGTGATTTGAAATTATCCATTTTTTGTTTATGAGAATTCTAAGATTTGAATCACATTTCGATCCAGAGTTTGTTATTTACGTCAATCGTTATTTGTTATTGTTGACATTTTTCCTGACAAGTTAGTAATGGGGAATGCATATTTACCCCTAATCATGACAAATTCATGAAAACGAAGCGGTACTAATTGAATTTACAATCACTATTTTGTTTTCTATAATTCCATGTGATGTTTATTGGACATCGTTTCTAAAAACAAATATTAAGGGACTTATTATCTTCAGGTCTTTATATCTGTCTGCTTGCATGAGATATTGCATCGTTAGCAGGGTATTCAATGCAATTACAATCGATACGGAATCATATACTCCTTGTTTAGCACAAGTTGCCAAAGATGCCTTGGATAAGGATTCCTACGAGTTTATACTGACGGCAACCAGCTACGTTTTGGATAAAGCTTGTCTGACTAACATAATTTTATTTCTGTATGATTACGTATGGATTCAATTACCTTCAATTAGTAATTATAAGTAATTGCGAATAAAAGGAAAAAAGACTTTTGACCTGGGTGTGGTCATTAAAATATTTGAATTACTAATCCAATCTACTCAGTCGTACATTGTAATCGTACATAGTTGTGGCTTTGTTGCATAAATAAATGTCAGAGGTTATTAGAGATATCTTCAGATCCTAATCAGCTTTCAAAAGGTTTTGCGACATACATTTAAAAATCACCCGCAGGTAAAAACTAAAGGTGAAAATAATATTTTGTTTTATTTTTATGTAAAAATTTTTATTTTTCAGCCCGCCAGAAGTTAGGCTGCGAACAATTGCACCAAATTCTGTATAAAATGACTGCACGATAAAATTGATTCTATTGAAAGATTAAATCTCTAAATCACGAAAATGACTGCTTTAATGGATGAGTCATTTCAACTTCTAAAATTTATCTATTATATGTAAATACCGGAAATTCGAATAGAATAAATGAACGAAATAATTCATAAATTGTAAAGAAGAGGGGAAATGGCATTACTAGATGTTATAGCAGAATTTTAAATGCATCATCTTTGAGGGGTGCAGATCAATTTTTAGATTTTTGCCAAAAAGTAATTCTTTATAATTTAACGCTAGAGAAAGTTTATTCCAGTTGAAATAGATTTGATAAAGTTTGTTGATAAAGTATTGATAAAATAATAAAGTGCTAAACTGTAAAGCTAACTTTATTTTTATGATTAAAATATATAAGTTATTTCAAAATAAGCGCAACGTATTAAAACTAAAATCATTAAATTAATGATGATCGACTGGTTATGATTGTTCTGAAGTTAACTGACAGAAAACTATCAAAATTATTCATTGTAAAAGTAAACATATTTATTAGACTTCTGTTTGAAGTAATTAATCAGTTACAAATAATGACATATGTCTTTTCCCTATTTGATCGATGATAGGGCTTTGTGTATTATAAATTTCATTAGGAAATTGTAAGGCACAGAAGCAAACCAATTCAAGTAAGAAAAGGAAAAATTTAATTCTTAACTGTAGTTTCATTTTCAGTCTAATTGGATATTATCACTAATATATTAATTTATTAATATTCGTATTTCAATATTCGAAGTAAAATGATATTCCCTACGACAACTGTGATTTGCTTTACTTTAGCCAGCTTGGTAACTGGCAATAAAGGTGAGTATTCAAATATTTTCACCTTTCACTAATATTTTTGTAATTAACCTTAACATCTGAAATTTTATCACGAGCAGGAGATTACGCGTGGACTGAATTGCAAGAAGACTACGAGGGTCTTGTGGAGATAGCGGCCTTCTTATTGAATGACTGCCTAAGTCAATGCCTATATCTGGAGCATTGCCACATAGCCAGCTTTGACAACTCCACCGGCAAATGTTACATGCAACTGGAAAGGGAAATAAAGCCAGTACCAAAGGATGAGAGCAGTACTCTGAAGACATATCAGTTCAAAAGGGAAGAATTCTTCAACGGTTATGCATTGAATTTGTTTTCAATTTGTTTGGGATGCAGTTTCTTGTTTACATTTTACTCTCTGATGAATGGATCACATGTGGAAACTTATTAAAGTTCAATTCAAAAATTAAATATGAATTTATATATTATTATTTATTTATTTCTACCAATTATTGTTATTTATTTAGTTCTACAAATTTCTTTACTCCTATTTACTTCTACCAAGCTTATTTATTTCATGGGCTATATTGGTTGAATTGGAAAAAATTCCTTTAAAAAAAAATTATATGAGGGTAATAGCGGCATTAGTTACTGACGCAAGTTACTAAAATGGTCGGTGGAATATAGAGTATTCTCATCATACCAGGATACTTAAGGCATTCATGAGATCCGCTAAATATATAAAAAGACAAAAAACAACTTATTTCATGAAGTATTACGTAAAAAAAAGAGATAATTAAAATATTATTTAAGGTGAATTCTTAAGTTTGTGAATTGCATTCATAAAAGCTTAAATTTAAATATTTTTAACAAAACAAAGTAATACTTAGGGAGATATTATTCCAGGTGACATATGCTGGGAAAAGATTCCTGGGAAAAAAATAAAAGGGTTAACTAATACATCTTTGGAACCCATGAAGATGTGTATAATTTACTGTGTCGGCTGCAGAAGATGCAACTCTATGACTTATGACACAGCAACAAGTCCTGCTTGCTGGGTTCAACTTTCTCGTGAATCATCAGTCATTGATAGCGAATCTTTGGAGTCCTCAGATAGTGCTACCAGTTACATTCTGGATAGACCGTGCATTTGGCAGATAGAGTCTCTTGACAAATGATTACAGATGACAATTTAGTCAAAAGGTGAATTCAAATTTTCAAATTTCATAAAAGTTCAACTTCAGTACAATTGAATTTAAGTAAAAAAGATGAGTAATTATTTTTTCCAGGCTCACCTGAAAGACTTCAGAGCAAGCTGTTTCTTGATTTTTCATTTTAAAAATTATTTGCTTTATTTTATTATATTATATAGTTTTAAATCACAGAACGTTTTGTTGAATATTTCAGTTTTTGCATAAATAAATAGTTGTAATTCCAATATACGTGTTTCCTGCTTAGAAACATAGAACCACAAATGAAACATTAACTTCTAAACGCTTAACTCTAAAACCTCTTTAAACGACCGGAATTTTTAATTTTGCGTCTGCAGTTTTATTTGATATAAAAATAAAAATAAAAACAAAACTAGAAAATACATCAGAAAAGAATAATGAAATTGTATTTTTAAAAATTTTAATTAGTTCGCAATGACAAAATCTTCTATAAAGGAAGTTTTATTAATAGTTCAGTCAATCCATTTCAAAGAAAATGGTTGGTAAACACTTGAAATTGAAAACTAGTATTTTGTTTGAAATGTTATGTCATTCTCAACAACAAAAAGATTTTTCTCGTGATATCTAAGAGTAATCGCCTGATTATCACTTCCCTCCTTTACCTTGATTTCTTATCTTTGAGCGACTTCTCTAGATCTATGGAATTCGTCATCATACGCAGAGAAGAAAATTTATATTCATTCCCCATGTTGGATTCGTTCATGCCAGATCATACGCTGTGTTTGGATTATTGGATGAGAACGATTCCATGAAAGCAATAATTTCAGAATAATTATATGCAATTTAATTGGAAGTTTATTTTTTATTCAATAAATGACTTCCAATTAGTAACCTAATTGATCAAAAAATTAAAAATATGCTCGAAATTGTTCACTAACCGCCTTTAAATAAATAAATAAAATATATTTATACAAAAAAATTAAATTGACCATTGTGCATTAAAAATCGGTTTGATTTACAAAAATAAATAACATTTTCGTAACAAAAATATTATAATATCACTAGAAACGTAAAATCTAGTTCATATGTAGGGCATAATCTGCATATTAACATAACTCCTTTTTAATAACCATTTACTTCGAGCTACATTTCAATGGAGGTATAAGCAGGGTTTCGAACACGGAGCATTACGATTGTCACCATTTCATTAACAATTTCCTCGAAGAGATACTTTTATAATAATACAACAATAAATAATTTGAATAAACAATTAATCATTTTAATAAATAAGCTTAGTAAATAATTTATTGAAGATTATAAAAAAATATATTATGACATTAATTATGCCAAATGTTATAAGCATGTGTTTTTGATCAATAAGTCGACGTAGCGTGCTTTTATTAATGACCAGAATTGTCGGTGGTTAAACATCAGAAATTAATTGAAACATTAAATTGATTGTCTGCCTCCTCTGAAGATAATAAATAAAATCTTTTGTCCCTCCTACAAACACATGTTTTTGATAAGGCAGTCCAAGGTCGATTTCCATTAAATATTCAGTTGCCTGCAACGTAAATTTATTTCCATTCCTAGTGAAGTGGAAACTTGTTTGGAAACCAAAAAAACATGATATTCTATTTGTTAGTTCTGGTATGCATTTCGTCATTTGCTTTGACGATGGGTTAGTCCGGACAAAGTAATTAAAATCTATAAGCTAATTGTTAAAGCTCAACCGAATTATATCTTGAACAGGAGACTATGCATGGTTTGAAACCAGCGCTGGATACGAAGGTCTTGTCAACATAGGAGCGAATGATTTGAAAGTGTGTCTGGAAGAATGCCTCTACTTGGAATATTGTAGAGTGGCAGGTTACGACAACTCCAGCAACTACTGTTATATACATATGGAAAAAGATTTAAAAACTCTGCCTAAGGATGAAAATAGCACTTTGAAATTCTATGAGTTCAGAAGAATTGAATTTTTTAATGGTAACTTAAAATTGTCCTTTTTTTCCCGCGATTTTTATGATTTGAATCTTCTAGATCCAGATTTTGTAATTCGATTTTTTCTATCATCCCAGGTGACGTTTGCTGGACAAAACTTCCTGAAACAAAAATTAAGGGACTGACTAAGCTGTCTTACGGTCCTCTGTCTACTTGCATAATTTATTGCATCGGTAGCAGGGTATGCAACGTAATTGCAATCGATGCGGAATCGGATCCTCCTTGTTTTGTACAAATTGCCAAAGATGCCTCACACCTAGATAAGGATTCGTACGAGTTTATACCTTCAGCAACCAGCTACATTTTGGATAAAGCTTGCATGGCTGGAATAAAATTCCTTTCCGAATAATTACGTATGGTTTCACCTTAATTATGCCTCAAATTATTCATTTATAATTATTCATAAATAAGAGATCAAGCCTTTTAAAGATAAATTTCATTTTCGGTTTAAATTTATTTCATTACAATTTGTTGCATTTTTTTATTGGCCATCTCATCCGGAATTGGAGAATTTTAAATTTTATTCTGCTTTTAAATTAACCTGTTGTAATCTGAGTTCGGTCATTAAAATATTTGAAATTCTACTGCGCTCTGCTTAGAATATGAATTGTGTATAGTTATACAACTACATAATCAAATATTATGGGACTTAAACAATACCTTGAGATCCTAATCAGCTACAAAAGGTTTGTCTATAAACCACTAAAAATCACACACAAGTAAAAACCACTAATGCTAAAATAGTAATACTGAGAAAACGCGTAAAGACACAATTAAAATAATTTCAATAAACTCTATTAAATAGTTTCTTAAAAATTAAAGATACTCATAATATATATTCGAGTTGCCCATAGTTTAACGTGTAATAGTCTAATTATTACATAATAGTTAAATTTAGCGTTAATGTATAAATACCTTAAATTTTAACTGCCTGGAATTGCTCAGATACTGCTGTGAAGAAGGGTTTCGAACACGGCAGATTACGATTGTCATCATTTCCCTAACATAAAGAGATCCTACTACATGAAATGCGAAATGAAATTAAATAAATAATTTATGAAATTAAAAAAGAAATAAATTGCTACAATTGCGATGCATAACATAAAGAGATCCTTCTGTAATAATACAGAAATAAATTTGGTAAATATTTAATAATTTTCATAAATAAGTCGAATAACAAGTTATTAAAGAATATTGGACAAATAAATTGCAAAATTAATTACGCCCAACGACACAAGCATGTCATTTTTATCGATAAGTCATAGGAGCATGCCTTTATTAATGATCAGAATTGTCAGTGCTTAAACTTCAAAACTTGATCGAAACATTAAATCGATCGCCTGCCTCTTCTCAAAATAATAAATAGTTCCTTCTTCAAACCACATGTTTTTGACAAGACAATCCACGGCCATTAAATATCCTGTTGCCAGCTACGTAAATTTATTTCCATTCCTAGTGAAGTGAAAGGTTGTTTGGAAACTGAAAACATGACATTCTATTTGTTAGTTCTGGTATGCATTTCGCCTTTCGGTTTGGCGATGGGTTAGTCCGAAAAAGTAATTAAAATCCAAAGGCTAATTGTTAAAGCTCAACCGAATTATATCTTGAACAGGAGACTATGCATGGTTTGAAACCAGTGTTGGATACGAAGGTCTTGTGAACATAGGAGCGAATGATTTGAAGGTGTGTCTGGAAGAATGCCTCTACTTGGAATATTGTAGAGTGGCAGGTTACGACAACTCCAGTAACTACTGTTATTTACATATGGAAAAAGACTTAAAAACTCTGCCTAAAGATGAAAATAGCACTTTGAAATTCTATGAGTTCAGAAGAATTGAATTTTTTAATGGTGATTTGAAATTGCCCTTTTTTATTATGCGAATTGTATGATTGGAATCGTATTTCGATCCACAGTTTGTAATTTATATAGATCGCCGTTATTGTTCACATTTTTCGTGACATTTTTCCTGACAAGTTTATGGGGGAAGACATATTTACCTCTTGACAAATTCATATTAATAAAACGCTATAAAATCGCATTTATAATCATTATTTTGTTTAATGCCATTCCAGGTGACCTTTGCTGGACAAAATTTCCTGAAACAAAAATTAAGGGACTTACTAAACTGTCTTACGGTCCTCTGTCTGCTTGCATGAGATATTGCATCGGTACCATGATTTGCAACGCAATTACAATCGATACGGAATCAGATCCTCCATGTTTTGCACAAGTTGCCAAAGATGCCTCACACCTAGATAAGAATTCCTACGAGTTTATACTGACGGCAACCAGCTACGTTTTGGATAAAGCTTGTCTGGCTAACATAAAGTTCCTATCCGAATGATAACGTATGGATTCAATTATAACTTAAATTATTAATTATTAATAATTGTTATTAATAAAAGTTATAAAATTTCAGGCTAAATTGATTTCATCACAATTGGGCTCATTTCTTTTATTTGCTATAACATTTGCAAATGAACAACTTTTAAATTTAATTTCTGAAATATCAGATTAATTTATTTAATTAATTTAAATATCAGAGGTTATTAGAGATATCTTCAGATCCTAATCAGCTTGCAAAAGGTTTTTTGCTACATACATTTAAAAATCATTCGCAGGTAAAAACTAAAAGTGAAAATAATATTTTGTTTTATTTTTATGTAAAAATTGTTCTTTTGCTGCCCGTCAGAAGTTAAGCTACGAACAATTGCACCAAATTCTGTATAAAATGACTGTATGATAAAATTGAAACTATTGAAAGATTAAATCTCTAAATCACGAAAATGCCTGCTTTAATGCATCACTTAATAACAATCATTTCAACTTTTAAAATTTATCAATTATATGCAAATACCTAAAAAATGAAAAAGAATAAATAAGGAAACTAAATCATAAATTCTAAAAGAGATGGGAAATGGCATTACTAGATGTGACAACAGTGTTTTTCATTTCATCGTGTCTGAAGGGTGCAGATTAATTTTTAGATTTTTGAATTAACTTTGATGTCTATGTAGGATAAAGTATGCCTGTAAGGCGAACTTTATTTTCAAGATTAAAATTATATGAAATATTTAAATTATATTAAAATAAGCGATTAATATTAAAACAATCAATAAATTAATGATGATCGACTGCCAATGACTGTCTTGAAGTGAAGTCAACTGACAAAAAAACTATCAAAATTATTCATTATATTAGTAAACATAATTATTAGACTTCTGAGAATAATTTATAAGTAATTTATCAGTTACAAATAATGACATATGTCTTTTCCCTATTTGATCGATGATGTGGCTTTATTTATTATAAATTTCATTAGGAAATTGTAAGGTACAGAAGCAAGCCAAATCAAGTAAGAAAGGGAAAAATTTACTTCTCACTTCCTAGTTCCATTTTCAGTCTAAATGGATATTATTGTTAATACATTAATTAATGTAATAATATTTAAATATTCGAAGCAAAATGAAGTTCCTTACGGCAATTGCGATTTGCTTTTCTTTAGCCAGCTTGGTAACTGGTAATAAAGGTGAGTTTTCAAATATTTTCAGCTTAACTAATATTTTTGTAATGAACCTTATCATCTGAAATTTTATAATAAACAGATTACGCTTGGACTGAATTGCAACAAGGCTACGAGGGTCTTGTAGAGGTAGCGGTCTTCTTCTTGCCTAAGTCAATGCCTATATTTGGAACATTGCCACATAGCCAGTTTTGACAATTCCACCGGCAAATGTTACATCCAACTAGATACGGAAATAAAGCCAGTACCAAAGGATGAGAGCAGTACTCTGAGGACATATCAGTTCAAAAGGGAAGAATTCTTCAACGGTTATGCATTGAATTTGTTTTCAATTTCTTTAAGACGCAGTTTGTTGTTTACAGTTTACTCTCTGATGAATGGATCACATTTGGAAACGTATTCACCTTAAAATAAAAAATTAAATATGAATTTATTTATTATTATTTCTTTATTTCTACAAGTTATTTATTTATTTCTACAAATTTCTTTAATCCTACTTACTTCTACCAAGAGTATTTATTTCATGGCCTATATTGTTTGAATTGGATAAAATTCCTATAAAATATAATTATATGAAGGTAATAGCGGGATTAGTTACTGACGTAAGTTATTAAAATGGTTAGTGGAATATAAAGTATTCTCATCATACCAGGATACTTGAGATCGGCTAAATATATAAAAAGACAAAAAAGCAACTTATTTCAATAAGTATTATGTAAAGAAAAATTTGGAGATAATTAAAATATTATTTTTAAAGTTGAATTCTTAAATTGCATTCATAAAAGCTTAAATTTAAATATATTTAACAAAACAAAGTCATACTTATTGGGGATGTTATTCCAGGTGACATATGCTGGGAAAAGATTTCTGGCAAAAAAATAAAAGGGTTGACTCAGATACCTTTTCAACCCATGCTGGTGTGTATGTTATACTGTATTGGCTGCAGAAGATGCAGCCATGTTTCATATGACACATCTACAAGTCCTGCTTGCTGGGTCCAACTTTCTCGTGAATCATCAGTCATTGATAGCGAATCTTTGGAGTCCTCAGATACCGCTAGCAGTTACATTCTAGATAGACCGTGCATCTGGCAGATAGAATTTCTTCCTAAATGATGACTGATGACAGTTTATTGAAAGGTTCTTAAATTTCATAAAGCTTTATTTTTTTAACAATTTAATATTTTTAAAAGAACCTTTATTAATTATTTTTTGCAGCTCACCTCAAACACTTAAAAGCAAGCAGATTCTTCAATTTAGATTTTAAAAAAAATTTATTTGAAATTGCCTCAATTTTATTCAAATATTTTGACATTTTTGGCCATTAAATCATTAAAACTCTAAATCGTCTTTCCTACTAAGAGTCTCAGACGTGTTTTTGTATTAGTAACATTAACTGTATTTTCTCAGAACAAACAATGATCAGCATAGAAGCCATCACCAAGTGACAAATAATATACTTTGACTAAGTAATTTCTTATTTCTGGACTGTAAGACCCTTTTCACTAACAAATAGGCAGCTTATAATTTCGCGTCAGCATTTCAATTTTGTTTTCCTAAGACAAAAAATTGTTTGACATTTGCTTTACTTGCTTACGATGAAAAATTTTAGAGCTTATAACCCTAAGAACAAGAATCAGATCTGTTTTTAGTTAAGAATGTGTGACATTATGCAAGAATAAAAAACATGAAGGTAAGAGTAACAAATGAATCTTGGCCTTTCGTGGAACCAGCCATACTCGGTTATCATTTCTGAGTCATTGCACGGGTCCTCTGCTATATGTAAATTGCAGCGACATCGGCTGCTCACCTGCAGTTCCTTCTGCGATATCCGTGGCAATTCGTCAATGCTTGACGGATGGAGACTTGTTTTTCGTGTGAAGTTCAAGTTTTCTGGTCCAACGTTGTTTGGACTGATGAATATGACCTTAAAATTTGCGAGAATGATTGCAGTTGCTAAGAGTTTTATTTTTAAAAAAAATTCCGATTCATTATTTTGTTTATTCTGAAGAAATTATTAAAATAATTTGAACTACCAAAGACCATGCAAAGCAATATGTATAATCATATTGATGGCATAAATATGAAGCATTTATCAATAATGTGCCATTTAAACAAAATTATTATTTTATTAAATCTAGTAATATCGTTATTTCCTCATTTGTCTCTGCTTCGAATATATTTTAAACGATGAAGCCAAAGTTGATGCCGAGTTCATGGAGTATGAACGCAATTTTCCTTGTCAATCTTTTGCCATTAAGGTGTCAAAGAAAGTATCCTTTTCTTTTTGATTTTTATAATGCCTCCATCAAAGTAACAATAGGTGAATTTCCGGTTCAAATGTTGCCGTTTTGGCAGAAATGTAATGTGCGGAATTTAACCGCCTTATTCCTCGAATTTTCAAATCCAAATGCCAAATTCAAGTTATATTCTAAATAAGTAATGGATTAACCTTAAAATATTCATACATAATTTATTTGCAAATGAAAACTTCTGTGAGCTATCAAAGGTGGATTCGTGTTTCCCCTCAGCTGAATATCTGTCATTATTTCTGAATTGTTAACAATTTTCATAAAGGTCACCAAGAAAGCTAAACATGAAGTTTAAATTGGACTGAATTTGGAACGTCAATCTCTTTTGTGCTCTAAACTTTTCAACAAAAACTGCACTAAAAAGCAAAGTCGGGTATCAAAGACTTTTACTTCCCGTACAGGAGGAGGAATTCAAGGCATTCTAAATTCAAGTCTCATTTGATTTACACTTGATTTGGCCATGGCGTTCCTGATAACAAACATGCTCATCTTTTGCATGAAATGCATTTATTGCTTTGACTTCAACCCAATCTTGGACTGCAACAACAAACCAGGATGTCCTCTTGATCCTCCATTCATGATGACATCTGTGACGAGCATTTTTGCTAAACTTGGATCACAATACATTCCGAAAGAAGCGTTGTGTTCCTACATGTGCCAAAGGACTGAGGAATGCGTCAGTTTCAACCAAATGCCAAATGGTGACTGTCAGATGTTTAACACTCTGCCGTACAAAATTATCCCAGGATCAGGGTGCAAACTCTTTCAGGTAGGTTAAATGATTTACAGCTAGCACATCTAAATTATTTATTGTTAAATAGATTAATCCAGAAGGCAGACGCTGTCTGAGTAACGGTAAGAATCATTATTCCATTCATTTCTTATTCGGTTCGAGAGAACATTATTATTAAATACCTGCGTAAAATTAAATTACAAAAAATAAAAACAAAAATCAATCTACTAAAACTTCCGATATTTCGATAATCCCTCCATATTGACAACATTTCAGTCTATGGGAATCCAAATTTGGCTTTCATGAGACCAACTTGTCAAAGTTCAATATCATCCATGAATGGGCAGCCACTTCATTCTTGGTTTGCGGTTGATGGGCTGCTGAGTTCAGACCCTAACGTTTATGGATGCAGCCTCTCAAACAATGCAACTGGATCTAACAACTGGTTTTCAGTTAGACTCAAGTTCTTAACGAAAATCAATGAAGTTAGGATATTGGCCTGCTCTGCTAAAAGTTACTTTATGGGTAAGTTCAAGA
This sequence comes from Hirudinaria manillensis, assembly GCA_034509925.1. Lineage (NCBI taxonomy): Eukaryota > Metazoa > Annelida > Clitellata > Hirudinida > Hirudinidae > Hirudinaria > Hirudinaria manillensis. Next base: position 1,930,609 of record CM067532.1, on the reverse strand, counting down.
TGTTTGTATAGGTTCAGGAAACTGAAAACTTGTTCCATTTATGATTTGTGCTCATATTAAAAATTTGGAAAAGCTGAACGTGTTATTATCTATTAAGTGAATTTTTTATTAAATATATGTAAAACAAATTTATTTTTAAATGCATATTTTTTAAAGTAAGTTTTGCTTGCAACTCTTATTAATCATTGAGTTTATTCTACGATTGTAGTTCTAATAACAATATTTAATAACATATATTCAGCAAATACTTGATGGAATCGGCCATTTGTCTTTTATATTTCTTATCGCCAGACACCAGAATTCGAAATGTAACAGTCGGAGTAACAAACGAATCTTGGCCTTTCAAACCTCCACTTTTGAATCGTTACCAGCTTTGTGGTTATTTCAACGGAACAATCTCAGGACAATGGATCACTTTCAATTGTTCTTTGGCAGTTCCAGCTGCTAAATTTATAGTGGTTTATCCAAGCGTTTTAGACGTGAGCTTGTGCATTTGTGAAATTCAAGTTTACGGCTTGGATTACGTGGATTGTTGAATTAATGGATTGATGTCTTGGGAATAATTTGTTTGATTAACAGTCAAATCAGATTAAATTTTTTCTTCAGCTTTTACACTTCTTCAGTGTCACTTCTGGTTGACAATTTTGTTAATAAAACACTATTTTGACCTTCGCATTTGAGGACAAATTGTTTTTACTTACGAATTTTGAAACTCAATAAATGCAGATATATTACTGCAATCTGATTGCTGGTAGAGGTCGTTATTTTTCATTTAGTGCTTTATTCGGGAGTTTAGTAACTCTAAAACTGAATGATGGCATCCATCGACGGCGACATGAGCACCAAATCTTGCCACTTTCTATCATTACCTGGGGGTAGTGCCTCATCCCTTCTAGGTCGGCTGCGACGGTCCAGTCGTTTGCCTCTGCAAGAATGTCTCGCCTGGGAGTTTGACATTTCTTTTTGCAGAGGTATGAGAAACCCTCGCGCAAGAAATAAATCTACCGCTGCTTTGCGACCTTGAGCGAGTTTGCTTTGGAGACTGCTGCTTTTGCGGACTCGCAAAATTCTCGGAGGACCTGGTTATGTCGCCACGAGTTCCGACCGTTGGCAACTACTCCTGTCACATCTGTCACATCCTAATGTATACAGTGCACATACGCACCTATCACACATCTATCAAAGACTGAATAAATTCACAATCAAAGCGTTCCTCGACGTCAAAGTGCCAAATTTACTCTGAAATCGATTCATGTTTTGTAATTTGTATGTTTCAGGAGATCGTATTAGAAATTTGACAATTAGGGCAACAAATGAATCTTGGCCTCTCAACCAAGTCGCTATAATAGGCTACAGTCTCTGTGGCATTCATGGTGGTCCTGTCGTATCTGCCGTGTGGATCAATGTCAATTGCTCTCCTGGAATCCCTTCTGCAAAGTTCATTGTAGTCCATCCTGGAGTATCGGATGGGAACTTATCTTTGTGTGAAATTAAAGGTGATTTTTTAAGCCTACAAGTATTGAAAATAATCTCATGAAACATGGCACCATAAAATATTCATTTATTTCTGTAGTAATGTAGTTACAAAGTGATCCGATCGGTGGTTGGTGTGAAAAGTCAACAAGGAAGTGAACAAAGTCAAAATTTTAATTATTTAAAACTTATACAAATCCGATTTTATTTCACTTAATTTCTGTAGCATTAAAAGCTCATATGCATTACCTGTACGAACAATATTTCATTTCATTTATTCGAGACGAACGAAGGGCCGAGGCCTCTGACACGTTCGGAAAAACAACTGAAGCGCAAATAGAACATAAACAATCGCCATTCGGACTTAAAAAACAAAAAAACAAAAACAAAAAAAATTATATGTTAGAAATAAATTTAGATAAAATTATTTCTAAGAATTCGGTCGATATTAAGAAAAGTTCGTTTGTTTTTTTCAAACGGGAATTTAATGTTTACACTAAGAAGCATGAAAAGAATTTAAATTTCAAGTCCAAAATTATTGATTAGTCTACTTCTTAAGCAAGAAAATGGCTAGTTCAAATATGAGTTCATTACAGCAATATAAGCAAAAATTTAACAGAAACAAGAATGTGGGTTTTTAAATTAATGGTATTGAATTCTGTAGGAGCGAAATCTAAAATTGATTTAAAATAATTATTTTCTAATCATGAATTACATTTAAATCATTTATTTGCAGGTTTTGAAACTCACTCGCCTCGACAATAAATTTGCAGGTTTAGCTTGTCGACTCAAAGTGATAAAACATGATCTCTAGGAACCATCTCCTAATCACTATTTCCCTCTTTTATTTTGATTTGTCATATTTGAGCGACTTCTCAAGACTGCTGGATTGCGGCACCACACAGGGATGTCCATTGGACCCGCCGCATTTAGTGGTTTCATTAGAAAGTGCTTTTGGAGTTACTAATTGCAAAGTAGCCCCTAAAGAGGTGTTATGTGCATTCTTGTGTCAACTGAATAAAGAATGCGTCAGTTTCAATCAGCTAATGAACAATCAGTGTCAAATGTTTCGAACTGTGCCGTACAGAATCGTTGCAGGATCGGATTGCAATCTATTTCGAGTAAGTGAATCGGGTGAAGTGTTATAATAGTATATAGGTTGTAATAAGGTTGTCCATTCCATCGTAAGTTAATCTTATTCAATAGACTAAGACCTATATTTTGTTTCCGTTACGGGATACAAGTATTTATCATTAAATAATTTAAATGATTGCTAAAGTGTCCCTGTAAAAAATCTGCATTTTCATTCTATTCATTAAAGCAATAAAATACTTATAAAATGTAGAAAATAATTTCTTTACAGAAGATCTCACGTGTAGTTCACTGCTACGAAAATGGTATTTGTTCCATTTTGACTCATACAGTAACATTTATAAAATGAAAGACTAACTTTTGTCAGTCACAAATGCTACGAACCTTGCCCTCAATCGTCCTACATGTCAGAGTTCAACTTACACGGAATCAGGTCATCTTCTTTATTCGTGGCTGGCAGTCGATGGACTCAATGGAACAGATCCTCTGCGATTTCAATGCAGTCACACTATCGCCTTTTCAAAGTTAACCAGTTGGTTTATGGTTGAACTTATGGCAATGTCACAGGTCATCAACGTCAGGATATTGGTTCGTTATGCCTTAAAATACAATAGCTATACAGGTAACACAATTGTCTTGTTACTCTTAGAAAATGTTACACCTTTGCCAATCTTTGCCAATTAGCCGAAATATTTCAATAATTTCATGATCAATTGATGTATAAAACTCATTCAGGAAGCTGTATGATTGAGAATCAAAGTGTCCACAATATATGCTACTTACTTTCCTTAGTAATAATTTGAAGTTAATATCAAATGCTAAAAAAATTTCAAAATCCAAGTGGTCTTCTAGATCAAAGTACGAAACGTTTTGAAACCGATTCATGTTTTGTAATTTTTCTATTTTAGGGGAACGTGTTAGAAATCTGACAATCAGGGCAACAAATGAATCTTGGCCTCTCAGCCAAATCTCTATAATTGGCTACAGTCTCTGTGGCATTTATGATGGTCCTGTCGTATCTGCCGATTGGATCAGTGTTAATTGCTCTCCTAGAATTTCTCCTGCAAAGTTCATTATAGTCCATCCAGGGATTTCAGATGGAAACCTGTGTTTATGTGAAATCGAGGTTTATGGTTACAATTTCGGATATTGTTAAACCTGGCTGGAAGTTTTGATATAGTGAAAGCTACTAAAACCCTCATGGTTAGCTTTTTTGTTGTGTTTCTTAAAATGAACATTTTCAACAAAAAAGAATAGACAGGGAATATAAAGATGAAGCACATTTTCGGATCCTTTTCGGCGGAACTTCTCATTTTATCCAACTTTATCATTCTCTACAAGTGAAATTGTTCACGAATATTTAAATACATGTTTTACCGAACGGTAAGCCAGCCATTTAGAGAAACGTCGCCTTTTTGAATACCTTCTTGTATGTCCTCGTATCTACTTAGATAAGTTGTTATATGCATTAGATACATTTTTGGAATTAATAAACTAACGAACAATTCATTCTATAGAGTCATTGATGTGGATGATGATGACGACGATGATGACGTCATTTAAGGGGTCAATCAATCTGTTTCGTCTTTCTTTAGAATTGTCCTGTCCATTAACTTTTGAAATTAAAAATGCAATTGTTGCAATTTTAAATCAACAACAACGAAAATATTCAGGAAAAAAATTAAACGTTTCTAGCTCGTGGATTGTTAAAATAAGTCTTGAAATTATAAATTATTGAAAATTATTTTCAATAAAAAATGTAAAATGAATAATTTAGGCATATTTTCTTGTTGGTATGGTTTTAAAATGCGTAAAATCTTTCAAAAATGTTTCATAGCCATTGCATTCTGAGGAAATTGAAGACCATTAAGTAATTTATCATCAATCATACTGATTATTCAGATCAATCAGAATTTCATGCCACCACAAGACAAATTGAAATATGAAATTCATTTAAAATCACCACATAATTAAATTGGCAAGCCAAATTTCCATAGAAATTTCCAAGTCACCATAAAACGACATAAACAACATAAAACGTGTACGGAAAAATTCCAAACTTTCCAAGCTATTCGCCTTCTACCAAACAAGACACCTCCTCTCGACTCATTTCCTACTCCCCTGCTCAAGAAATATGCTCTGATTCTATCTCCTATTCTATCCAAGCTAGCAAATCTCTCCTTCAGCACTGGCACATTTCCCTCTATCTTCAAAAGAAGATGAAAAAATCAAACCTTGACTCTGCCAACCCTACAAATTATAGACCAATCTCCAACCATTTCTAAACTGCTAGAGAGACTCATCCTGTCCAGAATCCGTCCACATATTACTTCCTCCTCCAATATTTCGCCTTTCCAATCCGCCTACAGACCTCAACAGAAACGGCCCTCTCCCATATCTTCAATGACCTCTCCAGACTATGCGGCAATCGCTGCTGTGCAGCAATGGACGGCCTCGATCTCTCGGCTGCTTTTGACACAATCAATCACCAAATACTGCTGGAGAGACTCAAGATAGATTTTGGGATTGTCGGACTTGCTCTATCTTGGCTCCAATCCTATCTATCTAATAGGACTCAATATGTCAAAGTAGGCGAACACTCCTCCTCTCCTCGCTGGCTTTCCCCAAGGCTCAGTCCTTGGACCCCTATTCTTTACTACTTACACCTCGCCTTTATCCAGCATAGTGCAAGCCTACAATGTATCGTTCCATCAATATGCTGATGACACCAGCCTGTACTGCGCACTCTCCAGCCATAATCTTCCTGATCAGCTTGACAACTTACGTAAGTGTACCGAGGCTATAAACGACTGGCATCTCGTGAACGTCCTTCAGCTTAATCCCCGCAAGTCTGAACTCATGTTCATCGGGACACCCACGAACATTAAAGCCCTCAACCCTCCGTCCTCTGCAGAGATAGCAGGAACTCCTCTCCCTTCATCGGCTACTTCTTGGTGTCACGTTTGATTCTCATTTGAGTTTCAGACAACACGTAGCCTCCATAGTTAAAGCCTGCAACCATCTCATCTGGGCTATATGGCATATCCGCCCACTCCTCTCCGTTGACACAACATCTGCACTCGCCCGCTCGCTGGTTCTATCTCGGCTCGACTACTGCAACTCTCTTCTATGTGGATCATCTGCTTCCCTGATCCAATCCTTTCAACGCATTCAAAACAAGTTAGCCAAGCTAATATTACTCAATCCGACCCTTGACAGCTATGAATGCCTGAGAGAACTTCATTGGCTACCCATCACCGCCCGAATTTCATTCAAAATATCCATAATAACTTATCGATTACTCGCGACATCAAATCCGCCGTACCTCCATCGCCTCATACAGCGCCGCCACCCACCCGAGAGTCTCCGTTCATCTGCCACCATCAACCTCCATCAACCGGTTCACAGGGCGACCATCGTCAACAGAGGTTTTTCACAAGCCGCTCCTGCCGTCTGGAACGAACTACCCCCATCTGTGAGAGCCCAGCCATCCCTGGAGCTCTTCAAGCGTCACCTGAAGACTCACCTCTTCAGGAAATACCTTCTAGACTAGACCAGAGACACAAGATCACACAAAGCGCCTCCGACGCTATGCATATGGCGCAATATAAATTAACTATTATTATTATTATTATTATTATTATTATTATTATTATTATTATTATTATTATTATTATTATTATTATTATTATTATTATTATTATTATTATTATTATTATTATTATTATTATTATTATTATTATTATTACCATCTCATTTTCCAAAATTTTTCATTGTCCAAATTTTTTCTGTAGTGAGCGTGTTTTATAATTTAGCGGGCTTCATGACCTGTTTTATGATCTTTTAGACGCGGCCTGGCTGGCTTTCTTGTTTATTTTCCGGATATTTAGACGGAGAACACGTGAAATTGGATTTCTGAATAAACTTTAGCTACGCTTCTCTTTCGATACATCATTTATATTTTTCCATTTGCTCGTCGAGAATAAATTGAAAAGAGACGTCAAGGAAATGATTTATATTTTAATAGTTTTAGAGCAGGACACAAAAAGCAAAATTTTGACCCTTACGAACCCATGAGACAAACAACAAGCACTACTTTTAGTACATTTTGAACGAAAGGAGGGAAGAACAGACAGATAATCATGCATGGCGGCCGTAAAATTAGGCGGTACATTCGTATCTTTTTCTTTCGGTCAACGAGTACAATTTTATGTTTATTTGTTGTTGATATTTTTTTTTATATTTTGCTGTCAATTAGAGATATCCACGTTGTAAAAACAGACGAACCTTTTTATATAAAAATCCTTGGGCGTACTTGAAGTTATTTTTTTAAGAGAGAATTGTTTGAAAGAAATGATGGTATTTTTAAGAATTTTATTTTAATCTGAATTTCTGGCGTCTCGTAATAGTAAATTATATCCATGTTTAATTTATTTTACTGGTTAATACCAGTAATTAAATTGTATTAAATCGTTGACAAATAAGAAAACAATTAAACATGGAATGCATTAATTGTTTTCACGGGATTGTGTTAATATTAATTTGTGCAAATATTTGCCGACTACACCATTTTTATCCCATCTTGGAGTGCGGTATTACGCCCGGATGTCCACTGGATACTCCGTATTCTGTGATTTCATTGAAGAACCTTCTTGGGAGCAATGGCTGCACTTCTACTCCGAAAGAGGTTCTGTGCGCGACGCTGTGCTACGCTGACGAGAAATGCGTCATTTTCAATCAGTCACCAAACGATGAATGCCAATTGTTTCAAACTATGCCTTTAAAAATTCCCGGAGGAACAGGTTGCAAGCTCTTCCAAGTTGGTCGAAAGTTTTGTGAAATTGTGAAAAGTCAAAAGTTCGTACACAACGGGTTTTTATTAAATTTTATTTCATTCGTCGTCGATTCAGAAAGTCCGAGACAACGCCACTTGTCTACAAAAAGGTCCTCCTAGTCTCTTTTAGATGAAGTTAAATGTTAACTTTATTTTATATGTAAACCAGTTATACTATTTTAATATCACTAGCGACCAAAATAATGTAGTTAAGTCCCATTTAATGTAGACACTTTAACGATAACTACGTGTGGTTCTTACTCGCACCATAAAATGTGGGATTCATGGAAAATTTAAACTTAGTTTCAGTTTCGAATAAGACAAACCTCGCTCTCCACCGCCCTACGTGTCAGAGTTCAACCTATTTGGAGTCGGGTCATCTGCTTTACTCTTGGCTTGCAGTCGACGGATTCAATGGAACAGACCCCATCCTCTCCGAGTGCAGTCACACAACGAAATCGAAATCAAGTTGGTTCATGGTTAAATTGGAATCCATTGCAAGGATCACCAAAGTCAAAGTGCTCGTAAGATTCGTAACGAAAATAGCTTACACTAACGGTAAGAAAAGGCTTTAATTCAATTTGGACCTAACACTAACCCTAATTACTTAAGGCCCGCAGCTCAATTCATATTTCCAAATCCAACTATTATAATTAAAACGTAAATAAGTAAATATGTATATTTATAACTTTATTAATAAAATATATTTATATGTATATATTCATTATTTGCTTTTTTATTAAATATATACATTTAGTTGAGAGAATCAGAAACCTGACTGTTAGAGTTACAAATGAATCTTGGCCTCTCATAGAACCGATATGGAATTATCATTTGTGCGGATACTACAAAGGTCTCCCTGTATCAGCAGAATGGATCAGCATCGACTGTTCTTTGGCACTTCCTCTTGCCAGATTTGTCGTCGTACATCCGGGCATTCCGGATATGAACGTGTGTATTTGCGAACTCCAGGTTTTTGGATGATCGTATATTTGAAACACTTTACTTCTTGTTTTGCTTTTCGCAGATTTGGATTACTCTAATAGTAATTAAACTATACTTTCTTTTGCTTAACTTTTATTAATTAAAATTAGTGTTCGTAGTAATTAAATTTATTACATTTTCTTTCTATAGAAAATCCGATTCATATTTCATCACGGTTATTTTACATTTTTCAAATAAAATATTGAAAAATCGTAAATATGCATGGTCCATCTCACGCCCATTTTTAGAATTATTTCTAATGGCACAATTAATCCACAATTAATTATAAAATTTATTCCTGATTAATTGTAAAATCATTCGGATTTCATCAAACCTCATTCATTAACCTTTGTAGCTAATTAACCTTTGACACGCTAATTAAGTGCGCAAAGATGAACAACTACAAATTTGAAAAATTCATGATTCTTCATTGAAATAATGCAATAACTGGAATTGTAAATCTTTTTAAGTGCTATTCGGTGGATCTATTTCTCCTTTATATTATTTTCATTCCATTCTTTGTATGATGCCGTTCTATTGAATAATTTGTCGAGGTTGTGCGGTTCAAAAATAAAAATAAAGAAAAGAATAATAGCCCTTTGAAAAAGTACTCCTTGCAGATCTCTGCTGAAAATGGAACAAATTCTTCCAGCAGCTAAAAAAAGATATTTTTACGGAAAAGATCAATAAAAACTGGATCCACTCCAACTCTGCACTCGTTGAAGTCACATTTTTTTAACCTTTAATTCGGTTAATTGTTGTCAATTATCAAAATTATTAAATAATTGTGATTTTATTCTAAAAAGCACTTCTTTTTTTTTGAGGAATTCGCTGAGATGTCAGTTTCTTCAGAATCGTTAATGTGTTATTAAATTTAATCTTTTGTTTTTAAATATCATTAAATTGCTTCAAAAATCTATAAATCATTTATTATTATGATAATCATTTGTGATTATGAGTGCTTTATGTCAATAAAAATGCCTAAGTTGTTTATCAAAAATAACTATTAAGATCAATGACCTGAATGTGGTCTCGTGAGTCCTACTATGCACTCTGGAAAAAGAAGTCCTGCCTAAAGCTAAGGCAGTGTACAATATGTGTCATATCAATTTACTAAGGTCGACTGAGAAAATGCGAAATTTGTTGATTATGTAGGCACTAAAAATTGTTGTTACGTTTTATTTTTTATGATTTTTTATAGGTTGTTTAAATTATAAATGATGCCAAAATTGTCGTATCGGAGTATTGGGTGCAGATTCATCTCGTAAAAGTTGTTTTTCCTGAATAATACAAGTTTTATTTAAGGCTCTAGGTTGATAAAATTCTGTTTCGGCTGCTTAATAGTGCAAAATTTCTGCAAAAATTGACTAATTCATAATAATAAAAGTTAGCTATAGTAATTTAAAAAAACAGTGGCCTGCAGGAAATTCTAAATGGGAAATAGCGAGGAAGCAAGAAGCTTTAAATGAGCGTTTTGATAATACTAAAAAAATGTCTGCCATCTCTACACACAAAATTAATTCTTAATAAAATGCCGTTAAAGGCATAACATTAAAAAAAATTAACACACAAGAAATTCCTTTACCTGGAAGAATGCACATTCATCAAAGCAGGAAAGCTTCGTGAACGGCAAGTAGTGGTAAAGAATTTTGCATTGAGTTGAGCCGAATTTACTAACATTTTATGAAAAAAATCGAGTATCAAGAACAAAAAATATCGCTGAAAAGATGGCGAGAACATCCCTATTAAAACGATCTCGTGGTTATGCAATTCCTAATTTTTTTACGTAACCAATTTCTTTTCTTTTCCTCAATATTTTACAAGAATATGCAGAAAGAACCGCGATTATATATTTTATAATTTTGTCGGGCTTTGTTACAAATGATGTTGGGATGAAACAAGGTTGCAATTATTGCACAATTATTCTATAATTATTTTGTAATTATTTTGTAATCCTGCTGTTGCTATGCAATCATCGAATCGACACTCTCAATTCTTACGAAAAGCGTGAATTGGGACAATTTCGTGGCAATTTCTCTTCAAAAAATTTTACATTCCTTTTAATGTGATTTATATATATTTGAATTGTATGTATATATTCATTTATACAAGTATATATGAAATTCATGTTGCTAAGTTGTATGTCGACTATTCGACTTATTTTCAACGGCATTGGGATGTTTTCTTTATTTATTTGTTCATTTATTTATTTATTTGTATAAATATGTTCAATAGTATTTTATAGTTGAAAAGAATTTTATTAACTTAGCAAAACATTCCAGACGCGTAATACTCTTTATTCTCGCATTGGAAAAATTCATTAATAATCCTAATTACAGTTAGCCGAGCGATTTGGGACTCCACAAAGTTGACTATTTTCTTTTAGAATTAATTCAATAATATTATTAAAAACAAATAAAATGGTTAAATTTAGTTAAGTCAGTTACTGAATCACTAGACAAGCCAGTTCACGTTGGAAGCACCATCGAAATCGATCACATTATTTGCCCGTTGCTAAGACATTCTTGAAATTAAAAGAAAATGTTCAAACCCTAAATTTATTTCATTGTTGTCGGCTTGAGAGAAAAAATATAAATGACAGACTCAAATGAGAAAATTCGTTAAATGTAGCGTTTAGGTAGTGATTTGTCTCCTTTTAGAAAGCGCATTGGAATTGATCGCGTGACTGGAAAAGAACAGACTTTAAATATCACAATGCGTGCCGATAGCAGATATTAACGCTTTTTCACGTCGATTTTTATTGCATTTTGTTGCATAATAAATGCTAGAAATTCCCAGGCCTTCAGTTACAGGTATAAATTCTAAGCAAGATAAATTCACGACAGGTTTTTGAATCGAGAATGTCGATGATGTTAAGATATTTGGTCAAAAGTACTCTGCTACTTACGTTCTTGAACTTGGCTTGCTCTAACAATTTCACCAGAATTCTATACTGCGGTACGACCCCAGGATGTCCATTGGATACTCCTTTCGTTGTGATTTCTTTAGAAAACTATTTCAAAAACGTATCTTCTTGTTCTATACCAAAGGAGATACTTTGTGCCTTCTTGTGCCAAACAATGGATGATTGTGTCAGTTTTAACCAATTGGCGACGAACGAGTGTCAAATGTTTAAAACTCTGCCGTACAAAATCATCGAGGGAGGAAATTGCAAACTATTTCAAGTTAGACGAAATTTGTTTATCAGTAAAATGATTTTTTTTAAATTATCGCAATTGGCTGACCAGCAAATTTTATCAATTGCTTAAAATACCTTTTTTAGAAATTTCCAAAAGGAGACGGATTACTTATTAACGGTATTTATTAAGTACAGAATTTGATAATAACATTTTTAGTCAATTTTAAATTACTTTAAAACATTTAAAACAACTTCACGGTCTGTACTGCATAATGTAAAAATATTAGTTAACCATTGATAACACTGTTATAACATCTTTTTAATGTCAGCCACAAATGGCACGAACCTTGCCCTCAATCGCCCCACTTGTCAGAGTTCAACTTACTTGGAGTCGGGTCACCCACTCTATTCATGGTTGGCCGTGGATGGGGCCAATGGAACAGACCCTTATAAATACGAGTGTAGCCACACAACCAACATATTAAAATTCACCAGTTGGTTCATGGTTGAACTAAAGTCTTTGTCGAAGATCAGTGAAGTCAGGATTTTGCTTCGCAGCAACTTGTATTCCTGGACTGGTGAGCATTTTGTAAACTACGTCCCGTGTTAAGATTTAAAATGAATTTCGTTATATTTTTCAAATTTTGTCCATGTAATCAATTATTAAATTGACATTTGTTGTCGTAAATTGGCAAAAATACATTCAGGTGGTGGAATAAATGTCAAAACTAAAACAACTTATCCTTATATGTAGTATATTTGTATATATTGTTTTTAATATGCATTAACTTGACGACTAAGTATCAGCCTCTCAATTAAGTAGACAGCAGTAAGTAGATTGCAGTACCATCACATTTTGACGAACTTTGCGTTGACAGACTGAAGAATTACAAATTCTTGATTTAAGCATAAGAACATGAAAACTTCAACAACTACTTCGAACATCATCGTCGTCTTCATTATCATTTACAGTAGAGAGAAGTCGAAATTTGACAATTGGAGTGACAAACGTATCGTGGCCTCTCGAACAGCCAATAACAAATTATTACCATTTCTGCGGATATTTCAAGGACACCCCATTGAATGCCGCTTGGATCAGCATTCTTTGTCCTGTGGCTCTGCCCCGTGCCAGGTTTGTTGTGGTCCATCCCGGTGTTGCAGATGGGAACCTTTGCTTGTGCGAAGTAATGGTTTATGGCTCAAATTGAAGCGGAATTATAGAGAAAATAACATCTCGATGTGACTTTTTCACTCTATTTGTTGGAGTTTTCGAACTTTATTTGACATTGTTGAATATTATCGTTTACTCTAAACAATTCTAAACATTTAATCATTGACAAAACTGACCTCTTGCAACCGTCTTTAAAAACTAGTTGGAGCTTGTCTGACTTTGGACATTGGAGATCCCCGAATGTCGAGGCAAAGAAATAAATAAGTGATGGTCTTTTTTTAATTATAATTTGTTCATATTTAATAATAATTATTTCGATTGAATGAACGTAGAGTGCTATGAAGACGTAATGATTAAGTCGCATGATCTCAACAATTAGAAAGATTAACTATTAACGACAAATACACATTCACAGTCACTTTATTGGACGCTCCCCGTCTTTTTTTATTTGCCAATGCTTCATTCGGCTATTATGTCAAATAAATTACCATTGTCTTAATTAATCAATAGCTGTGCATGAATGGTCCGCTGCTCAAATGCTCAAAGGCTTTCAAAACATGAATAAGAAATTATAAAACAAATATTTCTTTAAAATATGCTTTTGTCTTGAAATGAATTAAAATGGATGCAATAATTTTGTTCAGAAAATATAGAAAATGTAGAACTTTTAGGGACAATAATAAAGGCATGGACCTCAACAATATATTACCTATCTGCAATACGTAAGTACTTTCAATACTGAAACTATTGCCTATGAATGTAAGACATAAGTTATGTTTTATAAAGACGAAATATAATATTGGCCACTGCAATGTCAATCATTACATTTTGCTTAGAAATTAAAAATTTGGAATATATTTCTTGATTCAAGTTTTAGAAATAATATATTATAATGAATAAATCAATAAGTCGTACTTTGCATAAAAAGCACAAGTATTTAAATTTATGGAGAGAGAGAGAGATGTGATCGAAAGACGGACAAGCGAGATCCTAGGAAAAGTTTAATTCTGAATTTGATATTATAAAGTCATTTAATATTGTGATAAATTATTTGAAGTCCTAATTATATATTAACCCAAAAACTATGGACTTGCTTGGGACTACGGTAGCAATACTGTGTATAAATTGATGCAACCTTTTATATATTTCTTGTCTTTGAGTGCGGCATAACACTCTTAAATTTAAAAGCCTTTCTTGTCTTAAATTCGTCTAATTTTAATCAAATTATTAATTACATAGCAAATTGAACATAAAAGTGAATTTCGGTGGCTTTTCCATCTGAAACAAATTGTTGACCAATAATTGGTTTAATATTATATTATATTATATTATATTATATTATATTATATTATATTATATTATATTATATTATATTATATTATATTATATTATATTATATTATATTATATTATATTATATTATATTATATTATATTATATTATATTATATTATATTATATTATATTATATTATGTGACCTAGGGCAATAGGTGGCCAACACAAACCTGTTCCATGCGATTGCTTTCGAAATTATGCAAACAGGTTACAGTTATCATCGGCATACAAATTTTTAAAAGTTTATAATAATGTTTATTAGCAAATAAGATTAATGATAAATATTTTTCTTATGATCGGGTCTAGTCGAGGCGATTATACTTGAGCGATTTTGGTCAGCATTGGATGTCAATTTACCGGTCCTATAATCGTAATGCTGTTTTCCACGCAGGGTATAAATTTACCAAATTTCTGAACCATTCCTCATTTTTGTGACTGTCATCGCGAATCCAAAAGAGATCGCTGGCTGGTAGGATCTCCACCCTTGGGATGCCAAACCATTCGCACCAGCTGCCATTCAGGATGTATAGGGCTTCTTGTAGTTGCACTGCTTCAATAGAGATGCTATTGATGCGCTCGATGGTGTTGAAAAAAGAATCGATGATTGTTTCTGGGCAACTGCAACGGATACTCCTCGAGAACAAATTAATTAAATACTCTAAACTCCGAAAGACCAATTTGGCAAGTATCTCGAACAAGCGACTGCTCCACTGGCCATCTTCAAATCTCAGAAAGGCGTTGAGAAATGATTTTATGACGAAGTTCGGATTAGACATTTCCGAGGTCTTGCATAAAAGAGAGTGGAATTTCTGCAGCAGACCAGTGGCAATGAATTCTTTGAAATCGATTTCCTCTTTATCAATTAAATTCGCTGCAAATTCCAAGGCCTTAACGAGGCAATCCTCGTTGAACACAATTTCCTGCATCATCTTAAGAGTTGGAAATGTCTGGAAGGCCTGTTCGAGATTTAAGCGATCATAAAGTTTCTGAAGGTGATCGACATGAGGACACTGATTTCCGCGATTCAGCATGACCGTCAATTTGGTTCTAACGAAGACTTCTTTTGTCAAATTATTTTTACACCAGCCTTCAGGCATTTTCATGAATAAAATGGCAAGTAAAGTCATGGCGTCGCGAGACGATTCGTTACAAAGTGAATCTAGATAAGTAGTTATGAAACCCATAATTGACTTTAGTTCCAAGCATTCATTTACGGTTAGCTTGTTAGCGTGGTACACGACTTTAAGTACAACATCGACCTGCTGTTTACTTGCTTCAAAATAACGGCACTCAGAGAACTGTTTTAGGAGAGGCGCTAAGATTGAGGTAATTAAAAATTCGATTTGCTCCAAATGGATTCGCCTCGATGGAACTTTGAAAATGCTTTCGCCAATGTTACTGTCCAAGACAGTCGGAATAGGTGGGATAATGGCGTCGATGACTTTGAAATATTTCAAGGGGTCGTTGCAATTGACCTTACCAAGTACATAGCCATACCCATCATCCATCCACTCCCCCAGTGATTTGTTTCCCACGTTTTGTTTCAGTCCTTCGACTGGATCGTCGGAATCTACGATTTCTTCAAGGCTTTTAAGTTTCAACTCGAGCTTCTGCATGCTTAATTATCCGGCTTTTAAATGGATATTTTAGGATTGTATTTTGTTACTATGTTAATCATCTAAGTTTTGAGGTGGTCGACGTAGTTCTAAACGAGTAATGAAAGATGCTGTATATTAATATGTTCCGGTTCAATAAAAATGTTTTAATTAAATTTTAATAACTAAAAATATTTTTAATTAAATTTTAATAATTAAAAAATTTTGTAATTAAATTTTAAAATTTAAAAAAAAAATAAATTTTAATATTAAAAATTTTTTTAAGCTTTTATTAAATTAATTTTTTATTTTAAACAATTGTTTTAATTTCATCAAGAAATTGTCGTTTATTTAATCAAGACATTTAATAAGCTGACTTTCAAAAAACAACAAAACAATATTTTATTTGTCGAAAACAATTCTTGAAAAAGAACTCTTTCAATTTTTAATGAATTGAAAATCATATTCTCGCTTTCACTCTGTCTTTAGAAAGCACGTGTCCAGCCTATATTTTGCTCAATAAAATCAGCCTTAATCACGTGGCTCCCGGATTGGGGGACAAATGGGAATACTAAAATAAGAGATACAAATTGAGATACAATTACTATGCAAGCATTTGGATGGGCTAAGGGGTGGATGGATGGATGTTTATATATACAGATATTTATTTTTATGGATGAAGTAAACAATGTTATTTTCGAGACTAGCAATGTCTTTTTGAAATTCATTTAAAAATTCATTCATCTCTTAATCCTTTCTTTCAATAAATTCTTCCAAATTTCTGTCCATCCATCCATCATAGCGTAACATTGCAGAGATTTTTTTGTTTCTATAAAGCCATTATCAGGGAATTGAACAATGAGCGTCGTTGTGCCTTGTGATATGCTTGATATACAGATCTAGCATGAAATATGGTTACCAGAATTATTAAAAAAGTTTTCTTTTTGTGTTACTGCAAAATTTACAATTACGAGGCAGATGTAATAAATGGAGACCATAACGAATGACAGGAGAATTGTTGTGCATTAATTTATTTCTAACAAACAATGCGCAGTAAGTGGAAAGTATTTTTGCATCTCCTCAATCATTTCCTCCGTGGGTCTAAAACCTGGCTGCCCGCAGTCACCCAGGGCCTGTGAAGATAATTTTTTAAGAATTCTGCTGTCATTCATTGCGTATTGCTAGAAGCAATTTTTATTACAAAATGATGCATTTATTTAAAATTTTATTTTCAATCTCCTTTTACACGGTTTTGTATACCTGGCTTTTCAAAGAAAACCAAAACGTGCTAAAACGTTTTGCCGAAAAAATAAAATGGACAGGTGAAATTTGGGTGATTTGGGAATTTCATTTGAGCTTTTCCCTGGGAGATAAGCAAACCAGCCCCTTTGATTTGATGACCATATTATCTGCACCACGGGGCACACCCTTTGCCCTACCCCGCCCCAAAAGAGTTTGTTTGAAAATGAATGCTGCTATAGCGCTTTTTTTCCACCGGAGTGTACGAAAATCCGTTTTAACCCTCTTTTATATTTAAAATATTTTTATATATAAATAAAAATTGTTATATATAAATGTAGATACAAATGTTTTGTACATTTACTATTGAAATGATTTTATGTATATGTTTTAACTTTGTACACGCCTTTATTTAACTTGGTTTGTGGACGTTCAAATCTTGCAATCGATTTTTTGATTACTTTCAGTCGTACAAACGAGCTTTTGGATGACAATACGTGACAATCTATCATGATTCATCTAATAAAATTTTAAATTTCGATGAATTTTAAAATAAATAAATAAATAAAATTCATGACTACTAGACTAGTATACCTAATATCAGACATTTTATACCACCTAGGGACTTTAAGATAACTGGTTTACAACAATTTATGAAAATAGAAAATTATGTGCAACATTATAATTACAAAATATATATTTTATGTACCGTTCTTTATGCACTTCCGGTCCGTTTTATTCAATTTAAATTCATTTTCCTTTCAATGAAACCATTAGCGGGTCTCAAAAAGACGGCTTTTTGTAAAATATACGATGTTAAAGTTTTAGGAGTCCATCAGTGTCGAGCAAAAACATTTCAACAATTAAAACAGGAACAAAGTGGCAAAAATATTAATGGGTGAAAAGTAAAACGAAGCAGATTAAATAAACTGCTGACACTTTTCATGTTTTTCACGTCTAATTCACTTTTAATTGCCCGGAAATAACATTATTTATTGCATTTCGTGGCACATGTTTTACAACTACATTTGCAACTAAAGTGAAAATAAAAATTTACAATTTTTTATATAAAATATTTGCTTCTACGTCGCAATGAATGCAATAAATTTGCTTGGATGCTGCCTGAAAGTTTAAAAATTTGTTAGGAATAAAATTTAAAATGTGGAAACCAATATTATATTTCATAATTATAAAAAATGGCTTTTGTTTTGAATTCATAAGTAATGTTTTGTATTATATTATATTATATTATATTATATTATATTATATTATATTATATTATATTATATTATATTATATTATATTATATTATATTATATTATATTATATTATATTATATTATATTATATTATATTATATTATATTATATTATATTATATTATATTATATTATATTATATTATATTATATTATATTATATTATATTATATTATATTATATTATATTATATTATATTATATTATATTATATTATATTATATTATATTATATTATATTATATTATATTATATTATATTATATTATATTATATTAGCAATCTGTAATATGCAAATATTTTTAATGTCGAAATTACTGCCGATGAATATAAAGCAAAGATTATAATCATTTATAAAAAATTTACGTTTATTACTGTCGCAAACATTATAATTTATTTAGACATGAAAGAATGTTTAATCATTTTTTTATATTATTTTTTTATTCATAATAACAATAATGAAGTTCACTGATAGGTCTTTTAGAGTTTGAATTGCGATGAACTGCAACGATATAGGCTCTAGAGGTCATTTTTGTAAATTGTTTATGTGATCTCCATGATTTCTTTCGTGTTTTCACGTACATATGGTAAGCACTCGTTGCAAACGTAATGAGGTCCGTCTTTTGAATTTGAATCAATAAAATAATTAATCATCTCTTTCCGAAGAAAAAAACACCCATTTGTGCTGTCAATGATGTTCCTTCAATTGTCAACTTTCCGTATTTGTATTTGGCCCATACTTTTGTATTTAGAATTCTTTCGACTTTCAGACGCATCGTAAAAAGCATCTGAATGCACGCTTTTTTAATCGATGTCCATTTATGTAGCGCTTAAAGGGGCTCCCTGGCAGGGCTGGCTCAACGAGTATTTTCCTCACTTTTCGTTTGTAATTATCCATTTGGTTAACTTGACTACTTGAATCTCTCATTCTGGATCTTTATTTAAAAGTATAAATAAATAGATATCCTTAATTAAGTTAAATTTAACTATAAAATTAATTAATTGCATGTAACCAGGGTTACGACATTACCAATGATCTAGTGCTTATTGAACGTATTTTCGTATTCAGTTGAGCTACATAAATTCAGAGAGGCACAATTGAATGCTTGAACAATTTGCTTCGTAATAGATGATTGATGACAAAACGATGCTTGGTTTATTAGATATAATAAAAAAATAAAAATAATGATAATAGTAATAATAATAATAATAATAATAATAATAATAATAATAATAATAAAAATAAAAGATGTCTTGAAAGTAAGAAAGTGCACTTTTGAAACGATGTGCATTTTAAAACCTTTTCCGATTAAAAAATAAAAAATGCAAACTTTGACAAAATACAAAGAAACACTTTAAAAAAAAAACAAGATTGTCGCTTCGAGTTTGTTGAATCGAAACAAAAAACACAAATCAAGGCCAAGACAAATGGCAAGCATAGCAAGACCAAGACCGAGACTAAACAAGCTCCATCTCGAGACCTCTACCTCTCAGATGTCACATCCGTGATGTTATCATCATGAGTTGTCATTCATAGCATGATTTCTAATAAAGTTTTTCATTATGTAATTAACTTAAATTAATCATTTTTTAATAATTAAATCAGTCAATAATAAAATTAATTAATTGGTTAATCTGTTTAAATTTAAATTCATTAATTAATTAATTTGTCGTCGCATTTAAAGGCGCTGAAGACTGGTTCGGTCCATCACTGATATAATGGTAGTCCTGCATTTAAATAATGAAAAGGGACACCTAAAGAGAAGCTATTAAGTTTACTTCGCTTTCATTGTTGTCGAAGTTTTTATGGCCATCGATTTTCTCCGTCATTACAAAAGCGTCCTTAGTTCCAAACTTACTTTAAGTGGATTGCCAGCACAATCGTGAACAGATGCATCCTTCGTACGGACGGATGAATTCAAGGAGAATGGATCCATTCCAGTCGAAGATGGAGTCTGAAATACTCGTCTTGGTTTTCTACTTAGTCTGGAATTTCGCTAGCAGCGTGGACAACTTTGTCAGGATATCCGATTGCCATGGAGATGCCGGATGTGCGACGGACAATCCGTCGTTCACCGTGACGATCCCGAATCGTGATCTGTTTCAATTTAAGTGCTCAGAAACAATTTATTGTGCTCATCTGTGCCACAAGAATGAGTCGTGCTTGTCCTTCAACTACAGAGGAGACGGACGTTTGTGTCAATTTTATGATTTTCGACCATTTAAAATCTCCCGTCTGTCCTTTTGCGAAAGCTTCGATAAAAAGGTTAGAACTTCGATTCTAATAGAAACGCTGAAATGAATGATTAGGTTATAATTATATTGAAAATATTCACATTTTATTTAGCTATGGATATATGATGACGAATTACATTACGGTAAGTGCACTGTTCCTTTTCCGATTTAAATAAAGTATTTTATGAGTTATATTTTTTAAGCACGTAAATATAAGTGCATACTTTTCGTTAAGTTTTAGAGGTTAACTTGGATTAAAAAGTTAACTAATGTCCAGATAAGAATAAATCAATTCTCTAAGCCACTTTAGCGACCTGGATTAGAATTTTTCTCATATCCATGGGATCGTAATTGTAAACTATGCTGGTCAAAATATGGACAATGCACCGAATGCATACCTCTCGTAGTAAACCATTGATAACATACATGTATGACAACTTGGAAACTATTATTATTTTAATTTGTAATTTGGACTCTAAATGAAAAGCAATTATTGCTTGTTATTATAAAATTAAAGGTGAAAAGTCACTATTAAACTTTATAATAAACTTAATATATTACATTAAACTTTAGTTTCAGTATTTTCAAATCCTTCTTTCAAACCCTTTTGAAGCTGGTCATTAAAAAGCATAATTTGAATATTTGTCAATATTTCGATTAAAAAACAGAAGTAGATCTTACAACACTGTCTCCCTATTTTGTACAACTGTCCAATTTATTCTTTATTTGTTACTTAACCCGCATCGTTGACAGACGCTGGAAACCTAGCCCTGGGTAAAAGGACTTGTCAAAGTTCAACGTCTGTCCTGAATTCATTGGCTCGTGTATCGTGGCTTGCCGTTGACGGCCTTTTGGGCACCGACCCGGCGCTCGGCGAATGTTCCCACACGGACGATGGGAGTTACGGTGATAACTGGTTCATGGTCGACTTGTCAAGACTGTACCTGGTCAAATTTGTTAGGATTTTGTGTAGAGCCAACTCTGTAATAAGTTAGTTTCATTTTTATTTTATTTGTTTTTTGTTTTATTGTTGAATAATAAATCGCTATGTGCAATTTGGAAATATAGCTCTTCAATTAATGTATTCTACAAAATAGCTTATCAAATTATTTTTTTCTGAAAATTATGATTGTAATTCGATATTTTCGTTAATAAATATTTCAATTCCATCAACTTATAAAAACTATATCGGTCTTCTGATCCGACATTGATTATATACTCTGACATTGAACGCAGCTTATCGATACCTGGGAATGACCGTAGGTATGACAAACGTCTCGTGGATTGGTCAAACCCCACGGAGGGGTTATTACCCTCTGTGCGGAGTTCAAAGCACTATACCAATTGCCGCTCAATGGGCCGCTTTTAACTGCTCGAGGGATACTCCACCTGGAAGATTCGTCATAGTGCAGTCAGCCTTGAGAAGCGGTGGATACCTGAGCATCTGTGAACTTGAGGCCTACGCTGAATGAACGCATCCATGATGTGCTACACGTTTTTGTTTTTACCATGTCCTGAGTTTACTTACTTGTATATAGTCATTGTTGTTGTTGTTTCCAATCGTGTTTAAGTGGAATAGATTGAATATTTTCACATAATAATATGAGATGTTGTAAAGATCGATTGTCAATAATGCATTTATTACATTAATAAATATGTGTTATTATGTTATGTTGTTACTAGCATTAATAATCGAGTTTATTAAAGTGGCTTTTTACGCAAACTATTTCAAATGATTAACTTTTGCTTGTGTCACTTTCCAGTGTTTAACTTATTATTTGGCTTAAAAGGTTATTTTATAAAATCTGATTCTTAAAACTTAGTATTAAGTTAATATTAATTAATATTACTATTAATGCTGCTTTTTTTCTTAAATCACTGCCAAAAAATGTTTGGTAACAATCCTTTTGTACTGGGAAATGTTTAGATTGCTTTCATTGTAGCAGAATTTTTCAAGATGTCATTCTGCACTCAAAGGTAAAAAGAAGTTGCAAAATTTTCAGTGAATCGATTTTTTATTTTTCGTCAGGAACAAAAAAAGGAACGGAATTTTTTCTCTGTAGAAGGTTCTCAAAGAGTAATCATTGAATAAAGGAATCCAGCTTTTCTTTTAGACTAAAGATGGAGATTATAATTGAGAAATTACATATTATTAAATGGCACCTTATTAAAGAGAACATAAATGACAGGAAAATTAAAACGTTGAACATGTAATAAATAAAAAACGTTTATTATTTAGGCTTAATTTATTTAAATAAGGAGAAATAATCTTTATTTATTACAATCATTTGAAATCTCAAAGAACATTAAAATAAATTAGAATAAATTCAAACCACCTCATCATCATCGTCGTCGTCATCGTCTTCATCACACTTACTAACTATTATTCGTAAATTAAATGAACGCAAGAAAAGCTCATTTAACTTTGAGAAATCGCAGCCTGAAGATCATCTGGAAAGAGTTAAAAGATTTTTTTGTTTTCATCTCAAGGAAGCCTCGGAACGGAATGCGGTCTCAAAATGGGCTTAAAAAACGCTTGAGTCATTTTGAGTTAACTTAAAAAACAAAGATCCCCTTCTGTAAAATTATTATGTGTAGAGGTTACCGTGTGGTTACCGAAAAGGGCTAGAATAAATTGTTATCGACCGCTATTGACTTCAGTAAATTTATTATTACAAAAAAAAATTGAGACTCCGTTATAGATGCTGTTAAAATTACAAATCTTTGCATCGCCATCTTTGTTCCTAAAGAACGGGGGGGGGGGGGGTTGGACCCAAGCATTTTGAACTTAAAAAGATTTAATCAATATTTGGACTTGTAATAAAGACATTAACGACTTGTTTTGATTTGCAAAGAGTTGATTTGTTCACCTCTTAAGAACAATTTTAAAGCGACAAATTATCCTCTTTTAAGGCCAGCATTAAGAATTTATGATTACCATCACAGACAATAAATCAGTACATAACAGAAAAAGACCACATCATCACCACC
This sequence comes from Hirudinaria manillensis, assembly GCA_034509925.1. NCBI lineage: Eukaryota > Metazoa > Annelida > Clitellata > Hirudinida > Hirudinidae > Hirudinaria > Hirudinaria manillensis. The sequence goes on along the minus strand of CM067532.1, from coordinate 1,907,269 downwards.
ATCTTCCTTATCATCATCGTCACATTACAAGATTTACAAGATAACAAATTCGGCAATTTACAATAAGCAACCAATTAGTTAAAACCGTTTTCGTAAGTTCGTAGCTTGACAACTATTTTAAGATTTTCAGCGTCCAAAGTCCGCAAAATTATGTTAGAATAGAATGAATTCTCCTCTTTGAATAGCATCAATTTGTACGATCTTAGGAAGAAATTGGAAGCAGTTTTGAACGATGAAATTCGCGCTGCTAGGAATTATTTTGGTGATATTTTTAAACCTCGTTTCGACTCAAACGATCAGGTGAGAACTGCTTTTTATCCAAGTAAAACTTCGTGTTTTGCAACATTTTAAAGTGAAAAAGACTTTTATTTTCTTTATTAATTTCAATTTGTTAATGTAGTATTAGTGAGAAATTAATTGTTATTTGAAGAATCACGAAATAAATTATTTGGTCAATTGAGGTTAAATTAAAAATATCTTATATCATTACGAGTTGCTGAGTCCCTTTGTCATGCACGATGATATGTGGTGATAACGAAGATGATGTTTTAATTAAATAAACATTTTATCAAAAATAATTCACTAATTTACCCAAAAAAAAAATAACTCTAGATTTTCCTAATCATTAAATAGGAATTTGCCAGTATTTAGAAAATAAATTATTTTTCAGGGAGCCACCGACAAGAAGTTAGTATTGTATTCTGTTAATATTTTTATAAAGTTTTTACTGCATTTTCTGCGTAAAATCAAACATTAGCAGTGTTTTGATTTACTTTGCTAAATTATTATAGCATCAACTGCTCCATATTAAATCAAGAGATTCGCTTATGATATCGAAACTGCTGCTGATAGTATCAACAGCTCCATACCAAAACAGTAGGCCCGCTTATGATATCCAAGCAAATGCACATATGCGATAAATTGAAAATAGTCCGTCAATTTTATACCACACAAACCTGTAAGTAGGTTGACCAAAAAGGCGGCCAAAAAGGTTCGAAAACCTTGCGGCTTAAGTAAACTGAAAAAAAAACTCGGTGATAATTTCAAAGTCCAGATTAGGTTTTCGGATTTTAATTTTTATATTTTATATTTTACCTTTTTATAATTATAATTCGTCATAATTTTTTAATATTTATTATTATATATTATATTATTATCATTTTTTTATTATTTGTAACTATAGTTAGTTTTATAATTAATCTTTATAATTACTTTGTGGCTAGGTCAACAAATAGGCCTACCTATAGCTATGTTTGTGACAAAGAGCAAGGCTTAGAAGACCTTAATATTAAGTTAATAATAACTTTGATTAATAATAATATTAATTTAATTAATTAAAATTTATTAATCTTTTAACAATTATTCGATTATAACAATTTCAGATGGACCTGTCAATATCTCCATTGGAATCTATGTTCAGAGGTTTCAGGAAATTAATTTCAAAAGAATGGTATGAACATAAAATATATCTAATGCTGTTATTGTTATTGTTACTATTATTAATTATAATTATTTAATTATTTAGTTGATAATTTATTTATTTATTTATTATAAGTATTACTAAACTCGTCGGATTTCACAAAGCTGAACAACAAGAACAAAACGAAACTCGTAAGGAAATATAATTTCAAATAAGTTTTGTGATTTCAAAATCAACTATCGAGACCAATTGCGACACAAAAACGTTTTCATTGCAAGCAATTGAAGTTCGGAGCGTGTAAAACTCCAAAGTTGAACGAAATTCAAAGCTTAGATTGCCTCGATTTTAAGCCCCGAATTATTTTTTTTAAACTTATTGACATTTACAATGATTTCCAATTCCATATGGTGCCGAATTTTAAAGCAGAATTCTTAGTATCGCATCAAAAAGAGATCCTTAAAAAATTTACAGGATTATACTCTGAACATGTACTTCAGAGAGTCATGGACAGACTCAAGAGTCAGTCATCGCAGCAATGGTTCCATAAACGTACATCGTCATGACATGAAGAAATTCTGGTTTCCTGACATTTTCTTGAGGAATGAAAAATTCACTTCCACGCACAATGCATTGACCGACAACAGACTTCTTAGAATCAGTCCAGAGGGGAACGTGTGGCATGTTAGGAGGTAAGGAAATTAGTTTGCATAGTGTTTATTGTTTCATTTTAATTAATAAAGTTATTTAGTTATTAATTTAGTTATTTGTGTTGACTGATAAATAATTGATTTCAACTCGAGTTAACACAATTATGTCTTATAAACCTTAGAGCTATATTTTTGAAAGACAATTATGTACTTTTATTAAATAATCAGTATGTAATGATACGCCTATAATAAGATTATTCATTTATTCTGTTGCACATCAATTTAAGCTTCCATGCCATTTTTTTAGGTGCGTTAGCGAAATAGATCCAAATAAAGATATAATAAACATATGTTTTCATTAACAATGGAAAAATGCAAATAAAAATAAACGTATTTAATATATTTATATTTATTATATATTTTATTATATTTTAAAAAAACATGATACTCCTTAATTAAAAACATACTCTCCTTAATTGCTATTGGATGTAGGATTACAAGTACCCTTTCGTGTCCAATGAATTTCGTTAGATTCCCCTTCGACATCCAAACATGTCCAATGGTCTTTGAAAGCTGTGAGTAATAAAATTATGTAAATAAAATTATGAAATTTGAATATTTATCTTATTATTATTATTATTATTTTATTGTTGTCGTCGTCGTCGTTGTTGTTACTGGGTATTTGAAAACTGAGTACTGCCTTCAAGTCTGTCTGCTACCATTGCTTTTCAAATATTATTGTTCCTGTATTAAATCCTTAATAATTTTTAACCCAGTTGCATACATGACAGACACTTTGGTTCTGTCCTGGATGAACCATCCTGCAGAATTTATTGGGACTACAGGCCTGCCTTACACTCTTGTTGACACTTCACTTAGAGACTGTTCGCATAGCTACAGTATAGGTTGGTTTGTCATCGTTCAGATGGTAAACGATAATTTTTTTAAATTTTGTTTTTGCGTTTGCAGCTACTGCAAGTTTATTAAAAATATTTTCGGCACGAAATTGTTTAATTTGTTTCTTAATAATTCTACTTAGCACATAGCCATTTTAAGTAGATTTATGATTACTGACATCCACAAGCGAGAAAGAGCGCTATATAAATGGAAAAGAGCCTTTTGTTCTACGTAAATAGTATCACATATATAAACAACGAAAATACCAAACGACTCTCAAATAAATTTATTTTTATTTACGTAGGCACCTTTCCTTGTTTGGAGATTCACTTTATCCTCAAAAGAAATTTGATAACTTCCATAATCGAATTCTTTCTTCCAACAATTTTCCTCGTTTTTGTTGCATGGATGACCTTTTGGATTGACCTCAGGTCAACAACTCATAGGATCGTCATCAGCACTACAGCTCTATTCCTCATATGTCTTCTTAATGGAAACATAAAGTTATTTGATTCTAAATTCTATTTGTTATTCATTATTTTGAAATTCACAAAAATCGTAAATTCATTTATTTTATTTCACGTCACTTTTTTTTAAGGTGCATTAACAAAAATAATCACATAAACCACATTAAAAAGAAAATTATTTTTTCCATTTCAGGGAAAATCTGCCCACTTTGAATTATTTCACGACAGCGGACTTGTGGTCCATCATTTGCTTCGCACATGTTTTGTATATCATCATCGTTCACATTATAGTTTATGTCATGCTCAATACTGATCACAAACCACAAAAAATATACGTTGACAGCTGTGAAAAGGTGACTCTGGAGAATCCAAACAAGTCTCATAAGGTTGGTTTTGTTGTCAACAGTTTCGGTGATTTTCTTTTTTATGTTTAAATGTCAAGTTAAAGTTTATTTTTTAGAAGGAGGTCCTAATTTCTGCTTTGAAAAACCTCGTTCTGGTTTGTAATATATTAACTGATTAATTGATGTCGTTAATATAAATTATTGTTATAATTTGACGATTCAAATTTTATATTTCAAGTTTTGAATAACGCCCTGGATACGCTTTTTAAAAATTTTTTTTTTAATTACAATCTAATTCAATTTTAAATTCAGGGAGAAGGTCTTTTGAGAATCACCGATGCTGACAAATGCAAGCGCAGCATGAGGCTGTTCAATGCTTTCTCCAGAATCGTTGTGATTCTGCATTTTCTTTTTATAATCATCAGCTATTTTTTCTTGAACACCTCGATGCCAACATCGTAATGGTGAATTATTATTATCATAATTAATAACTCAATAATTATTGTCGTAATTGTTGAAAATATTGATAATTGAAAGTAATTGTTTTGTACTCAGAGTGAGAGACTAATGTTTCAGTCAGTCAGTTGCACTATCTGTGCAAGCATTTACCCAACATCTGCTGTTTGATTGACAATTCGATATTATCATTTGAATATTATTCAATGTTATTTTTCAGAATAAAAAAAAATTGGATGATTGTTCGCTAGTAATCAATCACTTGCTTTATTTACTTATATAATACCAGCATTGAGTAAATCTTATGAAAAATAAAAAGCCGCAGAATCAAAAGAACCAAGTTCAAGATTATTTACATCGTAAATTCTGACACCGTAATACGATAAGGACATCCGGTGATCACCGGATGCGGCCCGTGGCCACGAAAACGTAAGGAGATTCAAAGGGCCTAACCGTTTGAAAACGGGGGAAAGTCCTCTGAGGATCCCTGTCGGAGCTCCAAATCGGAGTAATAAGAAAATACGTGGCGGGCCATAATGTGTATGCCAACAGACAACTTAAAATAAATTCATCTTCTTCTGATAAGATATTATCAAGTTAGTTTTGATAATATAATCCGTCAACCAATTTTATGGGTAATAATAATGTAATTAAATATGAGTATTAACAAATAATAATTATAATTACATATAGTATGCGATAATATGCAAATCGTGTCATAAATTTAGGTTTAAACGGCTCTCCTGAAATATTACCAAATTTCGATTTCATAAAATTCTGATCTTTTTATGCAAATAATTTATTATTGTTTTGCTTAAAAATTGAAAATGTTTTCCAAAATCAAACAAAATTGCCGAAAAATATAATCATTTACAGATTGCTGAGACTAGTTTAACCAATCATTCCAAAGTTCACAACTATTAAGTCCTGACGCTATAAATTGGCCTCCATAGCCAGGCATAGTTGGTTAAAAGTATTCTATTATCACTCAGTAGAAGTGATTTTGACTTTATTCAAATATTATATTTATAAATTAATTAAAGTTGTTGCAGTTTGAGACCATTTCCAAGTAAATTGACAATTGTTTTAAAATTATTTAAATTTTTTCTGTCTCAAAAGTTTGGAACAATATCGCTTCAAGCACAATGAGAATCGAGGTTGTGGCTCTCATGTTACTGTCGATCAGTGGTTTGCAAGGCCAACTGAATCAATCAAGCAGGTTAGAATTTCACTTTATTTGAGAATATCTAAATTAATCAAATATGCAAATTAGGTTATCAATTATGTAATTAGTTTTATCATTTAATACTTTTTATAATTTACGATGAGAAAATATGTTTACTTTTATGAATTATGATAAACTAATAATAATAATAATTTCGAATACTGATTTTGAAATATTTTATTTTCTTGGATATTTTAAAAATTATTTAATTAATTGTAAATTGAATATTTGTCCTTTGTTTAAAATTATTTATGTCTTAGATTATTGATTAAATACATGTTTTAGTAAATATTTTTTTTTTTTTTTTTTTATATATTTTTTAGAGTTTAGAGTTTATTGAACAAACAATTGAACAAACAATAATGTACATAAGTACACCAACGAAACAAATTAAACTTAAAATACAAAATAAACTCATAGGGTCAGTCTTAAGGAAGCGCAAGCTTCCGCTAAACAGACTGGCCCTAAAAATCATAATATATATAATACAACCATGTAAATTCAAACAACCCTTAGTAAATGAGACTTATACAATTTCTTAAACAACAGAAACAATAACTCAAAAGGACATGAATGAAAACAAGTTAATTCCCTAACTGAATCTGGAATTGAAGTATATAATCTGGGCCCATAACATTGTATAGAAAATAATTTCAAAGTAGATTTAGCAAAGGTAGGACTGTATTCGTGAGTGTTACGTAAGAAATAAGAAGGATTGTTATAGGTATTGCTTGTTATGAAAAAATCTGAAAATATTTTAGGAATAGAATTGAAGTGATAGGCAAACATAAAAAGGGCAGTTTGTAAGTCATGAATTTGGGTTACACTTAGTAAATTATTGTTTGTAAAAGCAGAGACAGTCGATGATAGAGGCGGCAGCAGGAAAATGACACGCACAATCCGTTTTTGTAATAATGATAACTGATGTAAGTGTGTCTTGTAAGTAGAAGCCCATATGATATTACAGTAAGTTAGGTAGGGATAGACAAGTGAAAAATATAATGAAAGTGCTATTTTTGTGTTGATAAAAGGCCGTATCCTTGATATTATTCCAATATTTCTGGAGATGCGATTTTGTAAATAAGATATATGGTTTAGCCAAGAAAGGTGTTCATCTATTGTGATCCCTAAATATCTAATACTTGTGACTCTATTTAGGGAAAACTTATCTATGTAGAGAGAGGAGTTACATGCAATGACCTTTCTGGAAGTGTGAAAAACCATAAAATTTGATTTATAAACATTGATAGATAAGCAATTACTCGCAAACCAATTTTTCAAAAAAGTTAATTCATTATTGAATAAAGTAATAAGACTATTTATGTTTTTCCCTAATGTATAAATAACAATATCATCAGCATATATTAATACTTTGAAAAGATCAGAAGAACATTGAAAATCATTAATATAAATAAGAAATAAAAGGGGACCCAGTATAGAACCTTGAGGAACACCATAATCAATAAGAACATCAGAAGAACACACACCATTAAACATAACCCTTTGACTTCTGCCACACAAATAATTTTTAATTTAATAATTCCATTTAATTCAGTGCCGTCCATGAATACAAAGATCCGCCAGGTCAGTGAATCTTTACATTTCAACGTATTTTCCAATTAATAATATTTATTTGGTTAATTAATAATATTTAATTAATTAATTTATTTATTTATTTAAACAGAAAACTAAAATCGCTTTAAGTTAATTGATCCTCATTTTTTATCGATGGTCTGAGATATTGAGTTTTCTATTGAATTAATATTGATATTTAAATTCGTTATTTATATATTATTATTTACATTATCATTTATATTTATATTAAACCTAACAATAGGTTTCATTCATTCACCACCATTTGTTGTGTCACCCTCGTGTTGCTTTAAATTTAAAATTTAAAAAACTTATTTCAATATTTTGTCTCAACTTATTTTAAGCCACGTCTTCCTTCAAAAAAAAAGTGATTCTCATTTGCTTTTGTTTATCGTTTCGTCCTTCCTGCATCTTCAAAGCATTTCATGAAAATATTTTATGTCTGACACACGCGTAACAGTTGAAAAAGAAATATCTCAAGAATTTCACTTAAAACTTTTGTTAATTAATATTTTTAATTATTTTAATTGATAATAAATTCAATTAATTTTAGATGCACCTGTAGAAGTTTCCATTGGAATTTACATCCAGGGATTCACCGAAATTAACGATAAAAGAATGGTTTATGTTTAATTTTTTAACTTTAAATCAATTTAAAGCAACAAATCTATTGGTAAATAACTCTAAAACAAGAGTAGTTAACTATATCAGTAAATAGGAACTCGTTATTAGTTAATAATACCAAAATGGCTTGACCAATAATGTTATTCCAATGTCGGGTTATTATTCTTATATGATAGATATTGTTATGTTATAACAATATTGTATTTTACACTTTTTTCATAATAAGCATTGTTAGATTATAATGTTTGAGATATAAACAAGCTAATAAATGAACATAATAATTTTCAGGATTACACCCTCATGATGTACTACAGAGAATCGTGGAAAGACTCTAGAGTCAGTCTGAACAAGGGACCTACGATTGCTCACCGCAGTGACACTAAGAAGTTTTGGCTTCCTGATATTTTCATAAGGAATGAATTATCTGCTGCCACGCACAACGTCATGACTGAGAACAGACTTCTTAAAATAAATTCAAATGGAAATATGTGGCACGTCAGAAAGTAACTTTTTTTATTAATTATTTATTTTATATATAATGATATTAGTTAAATTATTAATCGATTATCACCTTTATGAGCCATGTTATCGCTTACATATAATCCATTTTCATGGCATCTAAGAATTGAAAGAAGATTTATTGATGGTGGACATCAACTTCGACTCACATTGAATTATTATAGTCACGCCTTTTTAAAAAAATAATAAATAAATCTTATTACAAAGTTTTAAGTTAATATAGTTATTATATTTTAATAAGATTTACTAACTAATGAAAGTATAGGATAAGTTCTTGCTGAACAAATTGAGTTTGTAAAAGGATAATTTCTGTCTTTTTAAACTTTTTTTTTTACTGTGAATCTTTCCTTTACGAGGCTCAGCGTAAACTTTGAACTTTTTCTTGCAGCTATTTTGAATCTGTGGGTTTCAAAAACGCAAAGATTTCAATTAATTTTAATTACTTCCACAAACTTGAGAGAATAATGAGTCATGTGTGATCATAAATATGTTTATTATATGTTTATTTTCATTATTTTATAACCTTTAACCTATACCCAGGGTCACTGACCGATTGCGAAAACAAAAAAAATAACAAATAATTACAATTACCCGTTATATGAATTTAGTTTGAACGTGGCAAATATTGGACGTTTCCAAAGTAAACATGTTATTTCTTGAAAGATGCATAAATGTTAATGAAACTACGACTTAAGTCTTTATGAGTTCCTGATGTCTTCTAAGATCTTCGACTTAATTTATTGTCTTTTGAAATAATATAATAAGAATATAAAATAATAATATCGTAAAAACCCGGGGTCCTCAAACTAATTACAGAAGGTCAGGTTTATCGAAAGTTGTCAGATGGCTTGGAAGATGTACAACGCTCAATTGTCTAAGTCTTGGAATCTGCTGTTTCTCTTACTCTCGCTCTGCTTTTCGAGATAACTCTATTTGTCGAGATTCATAACCAAAGACTCGGAATAGTACCAACTAATTAATTCTCAAATTATATTGCCACTCAATTTAATTAATTAATCAGCAATATAATTTTAATTATTCTTCAATTATCTGGATCCAGGGATCCAACAATATGTAATAACTTATTATCTTTTGAACTAATAATCCGTACTTTTTTTAAACAGAATCACCGCCACAATGTCCTGTCCAATGAACTTCCAAAGATATCCCTTCGACGTGCAGTCTTGTCCCATTTATTTTGAAAGCTGTGAGTTATCAGTTGTTTGATTGTAAAATTTAAATTCATTTTTTTAATTTAAAAGAATAAATTATTAATATAAACATTAAATTTAATAAGTTAAATTGCTAACTATACCGTATTTTATCTATAAATTTATCCAAACTAAGGTCAAGCTGTAATTATCCCCTGGAGCAATAATCAAATTGATTATTCTCAAAATTATAATTTTCTAATTATAATTAAAGTTCTCGTGATAATTTTGAAGCCTTATTGTAAATTGTATATCTGTGTAGGCATTAAAACAATCGATATCTGATCCACAGTTTCATATACTATGGATGTTCTGTTCTTGAGCTGGTTATCCACACCGGTCCAACTGGGTGAGGATGTCACTTGCTCAGGATTCACCATCGTCGAAAATATTCTATTTGATTGCTCTCAGAATTACACCACAGGTGATTTTACATGGCTTAGTTTTGGTTTACAGATGTAATAAGTCGTTATAATGATAATGATGATAGCGATAATAGATATGGTACATCCGAATGAATTCTTGAGTGATGATTCGTGTAGGACCATGCACGCTTCAGGGAAGTTTATGTTAACTTAAATGTGAGAATGCCAAATCTTTAGTAATTTATCAAAATAAATTATTATTATTTTTATCATTATTAATATTATCATTACTGTTATTATTATTATATATTTATTTATTTAATTCTTAAAATAAATTATCATTTAAAATCATTCAATGAACTTTTAACCCTAATTTTTTAATTCAGGTTCATACCCATGCCAAGAAATACGATTTATCCTGAAGCGTGACGTGGGATTCGCATTCATTGAATTCTTTCTTCCAACAATCTTCCTTTTCGCCGCTGCCTGGATGACCTTTTGGATTGACCTCAGGTTGACGACGCACAGAATCGTCGTCAGTTCAGTCGCTCTCTTCCTTACTTGTGTCCTACAGAGGAAAATGAGGTTGAGTGACAGTTGATGCCAACGGCTTATTGGCCATTGTACGTTATACATTTTAAAAGTATTCAAGAGCACAAATGGTATGTTTAATAGAATCAATAACTGAACTTACAAAAAGATCAGATGTCTATCTTTTCTTGTATGGTTATTCTTTATAAGTATACAACAACACTAGCAGTAGTATACTAAGGGAACCATATTAGTGAACTTATAAGAAAGATCTATCTTTTCTTGTAGGAATTATCTGCCAGCTGTGAATTACTTGACAGCAGTGGAGGTGTGGACGGCCATATGCTTTCTACACATTTTCTATACCATCGTAGTTCACGTGGCAGTGAGTTTCATGCTCAATGTCACCCAGAAACAGCCAAAAGTGGACACAGAAAATGAAAAATTAGCTCTGGAGGATGAAAACAAATCTCAAGTTGCTAATAAAATTTCAAATATTATTTTTTTTTTATTTTCATACAATATTGAAATGTTAAATTTTAAAAATTGATTTCAGAGTAGAACATTTGTTGGAACCCTGAAAGATTTTGCTCTGGTGAGTTGTTTGTAAATATTTTTTTTTCCTTATTTGAGCAGAATTCTATAGAAACTAATCAACGATACTTACATCATTAATAACAACAATGAATCAATAATAAGTCATTAACATTAATAAGTTAATATGCCTTGGGTCATATACGTCTAATATGGATATAAATGGATATAAATGACTCTGCAATGTCTTAAGGCTCATGATTGTATGCTCATAATTGCATGACTGATATCAAAAGCGAATTAGTTTCTCTTGTACGAAATATTTTCTTCCAATTAATATTTAGTTTCTAAATCCAGGGTGACGGACTGTTGAACGTAAGAGATGCGGAGAAGTGGAAAAGAAGGGCACAACTGCTCAATGCCATATCGAAACTCGTCCTGGCAGTGCTCTTCATTCTTATCACCGTCGCTTACTTCGTCTTGTATGCCCGTTGATTTCGAATCAAGTCAATTAAGAATGCCCTGCTAAGGATAATTCTGTATGTCGAAATGAATGAACGAACAAATTCATTGACTTCATCGTGTTATTCATAGCTTATTGATTGATTGATACTTTTATGACTCAGTTAGTTATGTCGTTCGTCATTTTAAAAGTTTAATTCAACATTTAGAGAGTTCATGCTTGGTTAAACAATTCGTAATGGATTTGTTATTAGTTAAATAGTTAATGAGTAGCGCTGACGAATGTTGTATGATGAACTCGAGTCTGATTTAATTATTTTGCCAAAAAGGCCAGGAAAATAAACCAAATCGCAATTTATAAAAATACATAAAATAGATTTTTTTAATTAAAAAAAATCAACTGATGCTGAATTAGAAGCCCACAAATCAAATCATTTAAATGCAGGTGAAGATCAATTAAATCCATGGTTTGCCCTAATTGTTAAACGCCTCACTACTTTATTACACACGAATAATTATCTTTGATGTTTTGACAGAAGAGGCCAAACTTTTCAGAGGGCAAGAATTCTCGCAGAAACGATATTTTCTGTCGTAAAATCCGCTAGATAGCAGCGTCAATTACTCTCAAGAGATTAGACAGTGTCAGATTTTGGCAAAGGCACTTTTCTACGGCCGGGGGCATTTCGGGCAAGATGGATGCACGTAATGGTCATAACCCTCAAACATCACGGATCAGCCATTGCCTGGTTTCATACGACAACCCTTTACCTTAATAACAACTGTGAAGCTCTTAAAACTAAGTGAAGTCTCCAAATCAAACTAAGAACTGATCCTTGTAATATTGCAAGTATTCGTTGTTGAAATAATTCTATTTGAAATATCGACGCTTACCGCCAGAGAGTTACCAAAACCACAAACATTTAAGCAATCAAAGTGCTCTCAAAATATAGAAATAATAATAAATAAATAATGATAATAAATTTAAAAACTAGTAAATAAATGAATAATAATGAATTTAGATATTAATAATAAATAAATTCAGCATTAACACCGACAGTGGGATCGACTTACAATCGGCAAACAATTGGTCCCGTGCTGGTTAAAATTCAATAATAATAATAATAATAATAATAATAATAATAATAATATGTAATACTATTACTAATAATAATTATAATGATAATATTAATTTTATAATAATGAATATGCATTATATGTTAATAAGGTAGCAATTCCAAAAAACAAGAAGCTTCAAAAATTGGCCAAAACTTTGGCAAAACTGTTCTCAAGAAAGGTAATAAATCAGACCCACAACCAGTAAAAACACCACAAGCAGCTGCAGCAGCAATAGAAGTGGAAGAGGAAACACGTTGGAGAAATTTCCAATCAGCAATAATTATAATTACATATAAAATGCCATAATGTGCAAGTCGTATCATAAATTTAGGTTTAAACGGCTCTCCTGAAATATGTCGATTTCATAAACGTCTCTTTTTTTGCAAATAATTTATTATTGTTTTGCTTAAAAACTGAAAATGTTTTTCAAAATCACCGAAAAATATAATCATTGACAGATTGCTGAAACTAGTTTAACCAATCATTCCAAAGTTCACAACTATTAAGTCCTGACGCTATAAATTTGCCTCCGTGGCCAGGCATAGTTGGTTAAAAGTATTCTATTATCACTTAGTAGAACTTGCTACATTATAATAATATTATATTTATAAATTAATTAAAGTTGTTGCTGTTTGAGACCATTTCCAAGTAAATTTGACAAAATATTTAACATAAAAAATAAAATATTTCTGTATTGTTATAAATTTATTTATATTTTTTCTGTCTCAAAAGTCTGGAACATTATCGCTTCAAGCACAATGAGAATCGAGGTTGTGGCTCTCATGTTACTGTCGATCAGTGGTTTGCAAAGCCAACTGAATCAATCGAACAGGTTAGAATTTCATGTTTTTTAAGAATATCTAAATTAATCAAATATGCAAATTAGGTTATCAATTATGTAATTAGTTTTATCATTTAATACTTTTTATAATTTACGATAAGAAAATATGTTTATTTTTATGAATTATGATAAACTAATAATAATAATATCGAAAACTGATTTTTGAAATATTTTATTTTCTTGGATTTCTATTATTATTATTTTTTCTTTAATATTTTAATAATTATTTTTCTTTATTTACAATTATTCATGTCTTAGTAATTTATTATTTATGAGTTAGTAAATCTTTTAGTAAATGTTTAATTTAATAATTCCATTTAATTCAGTGTCGTCTATGAATACAAAGATCCGCCAGGTCAGTGAATCTTTACATTTCAACGTATTTGGAAATAATTGGAAATAACAACATTTATTTGATTAATTAATAATATTTAATTTATTTAATTTACATGTTTATTTATTTAATCTGTTTTTTCTTGCGATAAAAACACAAAACTGAAATACCTTTGGGTTAATCAATTATTATTTTTCAATGATGCTCTAAGATAGAATTGTACCATTAACATTTTTATAAACATTAACATATATGTTCGTTATTATGTTTAGTATTTACATTTACATTTATATTTATAATTTATATTTATAGTATAAATATATTTATATTAAACCTAACAATAGTTTTCATTCATTCACCACCATTTGTTGTTTCACCCTCGAATTGCTGAAAGAATTTAAATCTTAAATAAATTAAATTAATTTATGTTCGTTTCAAACGCATAACAATTGAAAAATAAATATCTCGTGAAAGATTTTCATTCCAAACTTTTGGTAATTAGTTTTTTTATTTGTTTTAATTAATAATAAATTCAATTAATTTCAGATGCACCTGTTGAAGTTTCCATTGGAATTCACATTCAGGAAGTCACCGAAATTAACGATAAAAGAATGGTTTACGTTTAATTTTTTAACTTTAAATCAATTTAAAACAACAATTCTATTAGCAAATGACTCTAAATCAAGAGTAGTTAACTATTTTAGTAAATAGGAACTCGTTAGTAGTTAATAATACCAAAATGGCTTGACCAATAGTGTTATTCCAATGTCGGGTTATTATTCTTATATGATAGATATTGTTATGTTATAACAATATTGTATTTTACACTTTTTTCATAATAAGCATTGTTAGATTATAATGTTTGAGATATAAACAAGCTAATAAATGAACATAATAATTTTCAGGATTACACCCTCATGATGTACTACAGAGAATCGTGGAAAGACTCTAGAGTCGGTCTGAACAAGGGACCTACGATTGCTCACCGCAGTGACACAAATAAGTTTTGGCTTCCTGACATTTACATAAGGAATGAACTATCTGCTGCCACGCACAACGTCATGACTGAGAACAAACTTCTTAAAATAAATTCAAATGGAAATATGTGGCACGTCAGAAAGTAACATTTTTTAATAATTATCTATTTTTTATGTAATGATATTACTTAAATTATTAATTGATTATCACCTTTATGAGCCATGTTATCGTTTACATATAATCCATTTTCATGGCATCTAACCATTAAAAGAAGATTTATTGATGGTTAACAAATAAGTATAATTACCCCGTTATTTGAATTTAATTTGAACGTGGCAAATATCGCACGTTTCCAAAGTAAACATGTTATTTCTTGAAAGATGCATAAATGTTACTGCAACTACCACTTAACTCTTGATGAGTTCATCATGTTTTCTAAGATTTTCGACGTAATTTATTGTCTTTTAAAATAATATCATTAATATATAATAATCTATCATCTTTTGAAATAACAATGCGTACTTTTTTTAACCAGAATCACCGCCACAATCTCCTGTGCAATGAACTTCCAAAGATATCCCTTCGACGTGCAGTCGTGCCCCATTTATTTTGATAGCTGTGAGTTATCAGTTGATTGATTGTAACATTTTAAAACATTTTTTTTAATTTAAGAGATTAAATTATTAATTTAAACATTACATTTAATTATTTAAATTGCTAAGTGCACAGCATTTTATACAATTTATCCAAACTTATCAAGTTTTATTATCCTCCGGAGCATTAATAAAATTGTTTATCTCAGTTATAATTAACGTTTTATATATTAATATTATATTACATTACATTATTTATAATTATTGCATTAAATTACAATTACAACCGTAACTACAATAAGTACAATTACCATCATCGGCTTGACAATATAATTAATATAATAGTTATAATTTTAATTCTTGTAATTATTTTGAAGCACAGTTTCATATACTATGGACGTTCTGATGTTGAACTGGTTATCCAATCCGGTAGAAATCGCTAAGGAAGCCACTCACTCAGGATACGCTATCGTCGACAAACTTCAGTTTAACTGCTCTCAGACTTACACCACAGGTGTAATTAATTATTTAATTCTTAAAATAAATTATCATTTAAGATCACTCAATTAACTTTTAATTCGAATTTTTTCTTTTAGGATCATACCCGTGCCTAGAAATAAGATTTATCCTGAAGCGTGATCTTGGATTCGCATTCATTGAATTCTTTCTTCCAACAATCTTCCTTTTCGCCGCTGCCTGGATGACCTTTTGGATTGACCTAAGGTCGACGACGCACAGAATCGCAGTCAGTTCAGTCGCTCTCTTCCTTACGTGTATTCTACAGAGGAAAATGAGGTTGAGTGACAGTTGATGCCAATTTAATATTAGCCATTGTATGTTATACATTTTAAAGGTTTAAAGGTATTCAAGATCGAAGGTGGTATGTTTAATGGAATCAATAACTGAACTTACAAACAGATCTGATATCTATCTTTCCTTGTAGGGATATTCTTTATAACTATACAATAGCACAAGCAGTTGTAATAAGGGAACCAAATTAGTGAAATTATAAGAAAGATCCATCTTTTGTTGTAGGAATAATCTGCCAGTTGAGAATTACTTCACAGCAGTGGAGGTGTGGACAGCCATATGCTTTCTACACATTTTCTATACCATCGCAGTTCACGTGGCAGTAAGTTTCATGCTCAATGTCACCCAGAAACAGCCAAAAGTGGACACAGAAAATGAAAAATTAGCTCTGGAGGATGAAACCAAATCTCAAGTGGTTTTGATATTTCAAATATAATTTTTTCATTTTCCGACAATACTGAAATGTAAAATTTTAAAAATTGATTTCAGACTAGAACACATTTTGGAACACTGAAAGACTTTGCTCTGGTAAGTTGTTTGTAAATATTTTTTATTTATTTGAGCAGAATTCCATACAAACTAATCAACGATACTTACATCATTAATTATTATTAACAATGAATCAATAATAAGTCATAAATATTAATAATCTGCGTTGTCCTACAAATCGCTAGTATGGATATGACTCTGCATTGTCTTAAGGATCGTGATTGTATGCTCATAATTGCATGACTGATATCAAAGCCGAATTACTTTCTCTTGTAAAAAATATTTTCTTCCAATTGATATTTGGTTTTAAAATCCAGGGTGGCGGACTGATGAACGTAAGAGATGCGGAAAAGTGGAAAAGGAGGGCAGAACTTCTCAACGCCATATCGAGACTCGTCCTGGCAGTGCTCTTCATTCTTGTCTCCATCGCTTACTTCGTCTTGTATGCCCGTTGATTTCAAATCAAGTCAATTAAGAATGCCCTGCTAAGGATAATTCTGGATGTCGAAATGAATGAACGAACAAATTCATTGACTTCATCGTGTTATTCATAGCTTATTGATTGATTGATAGTTTTATGACTCAGTTAGTTATGTCGTTCGTCATTTTAAAAGTTTAATTCAACATTTAGAGAGTTCATGCTTGGTTAAACAATTCGTAATGGATTTGTTATTAGTTAAATAGTTAATGAGTAGCGCTGACGAATGTTGTATGATGAACTCGAGTCTGATTTAATTATTTTGCCAAAAAGGCCAGGAAAATAAACCAAATCGCAATTTATAAAAATACATAAAATAGATTTTTTTAATTAAAAAAAATCAACTGATGCTGAATTAGAAGCCCACAAATCAAATCATTTAAATGCAGGTGAAGATCAATTAAATCCATGGTTTGCCCTAATTGTTAAACGCCTCACTACTTTATTACACACGAAGAATTACCTTTGATGTTTTGACAGAAGAGGCCAAACTTTTCAGAGGGCAAGAATTCTCGCAGAAACGATATTTTCTGTCGTAAAATCCGCTAGATAGCAGCGTCAATTACTCTCAAGAGATTAGACAGTGTCAGATTTTGGCAAAGGCACTTTTCTACGGCCGGGGGCATTTCGGGCAAGATGGATGCACGTAATGGTCACAACCCTCAAACATCACGGATCAGCCATTGCCTGGTTTCATATGACAACCCTTTACCTTAATAACAAGAGCTGTGAAGCTCTTAAAACTAAGTGAAGTCTTCAAGTCAAACTAAGAACTGATCCTTGTAATATTGCAAGTATTCGTTGTTGAAATAATTCTATTTGAAATATCTACGCTTACCGCCACAAACATTTAAGCAATCAAAGTGCTCTCAAAATATAGAAATAATAATAAGTAAATAATGATAATAAATTTAAAAACTAGTAAATAAATGAATAATAATGAATTTAGATATTAATAATAAATAAATTCAGCACTAACACCGACAGTGGGATCGACTTACAATCGGCAAACAATTGGTCCCGTGCTGGTGAAAAGTAGATTTAAAATTCAATAATAATAATAATAATTATAATTATAATGATAATGTTAATTTTATAATAATGAATATGCATTATATGTTAATAAGGTAGCAATTCCAAAAAACAAGAAGCTTCAAAAATTGGTCAAAACTTTGGCAAAACTGTTCTCAAGAAAGATAATAAATCAGACCCACAACCAGTAATAACACCACAAGCAGCTGCAGCAGCAATAGAAGTGGAAGCGGCAACACGTTGGAGAAATTTCCAATCAGCAATAATTATAATTACATATAAAATGCCATAATGTGCAAGTCGTATCATAAATTTAGGTTTAAACGGCTCTCTTGATTTCATAAACTTCTCTTTTTTTGCAAATAATTTATTATTGTTTTGTTTAAAAACTGAAAGTGTTTTCCAAAATCAAACAAAATTGCCGAAAAATATAATTTACAGATTTACAGATTGCTGAAACTAGTTTAACCAATCAATTCAAAGTTCACAACTATTAAGTCCTGACGCTATAAATTTGCCTCCGTGGCCAGGCATAGCTGGTTAAAAGTATTCTGTTGTCACTCGGTAGAACTTGCAACTTTATAATAATATTATATTTATAAATTAATTAAAGTTGTTGCTGTTTGAGACCATTTCATAGTAAATTTGAGAAAATATTTAACATAAAAAATAAAATATTGGAATTGTTTTAAATTTATTTATATTTTTTCTGTCTCAAAAGTTTGGAACAATATCGCTTCAAGCACAATGAGAATCGAGGTTGTGGCTCTCATGTTACTGTCGATCAGTGGTTTGCAAGGCCAACTGAATCAATCGAACAGGTTAGAATTTCATTTTATTTAAGAATATCTAAATTAATCAAATATGCAAATTAGGTTATCAATTATGTAATTAGTTTTATCATTTAATACTTTTTATAATTTACGATGAGAAAATATGTTTACTTTTATGAATTATGATAAACTAGTAATACTAAGTTCGAAAACTGATTTTGAAATATTTTATTTTCTTGAATTTCTATTATTATTATTATTACCATTATTATTATTTCTATAATTATTTTAATAATCTTTTTTTTATTCACCATTATTAGTAATTTATTATTTATGATTAAGTAAATGTTTAATTTAATAATTCCATTTAATTTAGTGCCGTTTATGAATACAAGGATCCGCCAGGTCAGTGAATCTTTGCATTTCAGCGTATTTGGAAATAATTGGAAAATAACAACATTTATTTGATTAATTAATAATATTTAATTTACACGTTTATTTATTTAATCTGTTTTTTTCTTGCGATAAAAACACAAAACTGAAATAGCTTAGGGTTAATCATGCTCTAAGATGGAATTTTACCATTAACATTTATATAAACATTAACATATATGTTCGTCATTATGTTTAGTATTTACATTTACATTAATAATTTGTATCATAAATATATTTATATTTATATTAAACCTAACAATAGTTTTCATTCATTCACCACCATTTGTTGTTTCACCCTCGAATTGCTGAAAGAATTTAAATCTTAAGGACTTATTTTATTTCAACTTATTTAAGCCACGTCTTCGTTTAAAAAAATGTGATTCTCATTTGCTTTTGTTTATCGTTTCGTCCTTCCTGCATCTTCAAAGTATTTCATGAAAATATTTTATGCCTGACACACGCGTAACAGTTGAAAAAGAAATATCTCAAGAATTTCACTCAAAAACTTTTGTTAATTAGTATTTTTAATTATTTTAACTGATAATAAATTCAATTACTTTCAGATGCACCTGTTGAAGTATCCATTGGAATATATGTTCTTCTGTTTACCGAAATTAACGATAAAAGAATGGTTTATGTTTAATTTTACCATTCAACCAACTCTATCACCAATTGGCTCTAGAGGAATAGTTTAATTTTTATATTTTTGGGACTTTAGATTTTAAATTTTTATTAATTTAATTTTTAATAAATACAAATTTACTTACTAAGTTGATCCGCAACCATGTTATTATTCTTATTTTAATAGGTATTACTATATCGTAACATTATTGTATCCTCACAATAAGCATTGTGATATTATAATACCTTGAGAAAAACACAAAATATATATAGATATACAAAAAATTAATATAATAATAATTTTCAGGATTACACCCTCGTGCTGTACTACAGAGAATCGTGGATGGACTCTCGAGTCAGTCTGAACAAGGGACCTACGATTGTACACCGCAGTGACGTCAAAAAGTTTTGGCTTCCTGACATTTTCATAAGAAATGAACTATCTGCTGCCACGCACAACGTCATGACTGAGAACAGATATCTTAAAATAAATTCCGATGGAGAAATATGGCACGTCAGAAAGTATAAACTTTTTTTTTATTAATTATTTATTTTATATATAATAATATTACTTAAATAATATTAATTATTAATCGATTAATCATGAAATTTAATCTCAGCATAATCAATTATCGCCTTTATGAGCCATGTTATCGTTTATATGAAATTCATTTTCATAGTTATCCCGTCTAAGCATCAGGAGAAGACTTTGTTGATGGTGAACATCAAGTTGGACTCAGATTGAATTATTATGATATAATAATTCCTCTTTAAAAAACGTAATAAATAAAGCTTATTATAAATTTTAAGAAAATATCAATATATTATATTTTAAAAAAATTATTAACTAATGAAGGTATAGGATAAGTTCTTCTGGAGCATTTTGAGTTTGTAAAAGGTTAATTCTGTCTGTTTCAACTTTTTCTTAAATGAGAATCTTTCCTTCACGAGGCTCAGGGTAAACTTTGTACTTTTCCTTGCAGCTATTTTGAATCTGTGGGTTTCAAAAATGCAAAGATTTCAATTAATTTTAATGACTTCCATAAACTTGAAAGAATAATGAGTCATGTGTGATCATAAATATGCTTATTATATGTTTATTTGCATTATGTTATAACCTTTAACCTTTACCCAGGGTCACTGACCGATTGCGAAAACAAATAAATAACAAATAAATATAATTTCCCATCTACTTTGAATGTAGTTTGAACGTGGCAAATATTGGACGTTTCCAAAGTAAACATGTTATTTCTTGAAAGATGCATAAATGTTACTGCAAATGCCACTTAACTCTTGATGAGTTCATCATGTCTTCTAAGATTTTCGACTTAATTTATTGTCTTTTAAAATAATATAATAATATATAATAATCATCTTTTGAAATAACAATGCGTACTTTTTTTTAACCAGAATCACCGCCACAATCTCCTGTCCAATGAACTTCCAAAAATATCCCTTCGACGTGCAGTCTTGTCCCATTTATTTTGAAAGCTGTGAGTTACCGATGCTTGATTGCAAATTTAAAAGAAATTTTTAAAAAAATTAAAAAGTTAAATTATTAATTTAAACATTAAATTTAATTATTTAAATTGCTAACTGCACAGCATTTTATCCAAAATTTATCCAAACTTATCAAGTTTTGTTATATCCCGGAAATAATATAATTGTTTATCTCAATTATAATTAACGTTTTATATAATAATATTATTTTACATTACATTATTTATAATTATTGCATTAAATTGCAATTAAAACCATCGGCTTAACAATTCAATTATTATAATAGTTATAATTCTCAGAATTATAATTTTCTAATTATAAATATAATTCTCGAAATTATTTTGAGGCCTCATTGTAAATTGTAGGCTTTATAGGCATTAAAACAATCGGTATCTGATCCACAGTTTCATATACTATGGACGTACTGTTCTTGAGCTGGTTAACCAATTCGGTCCAGTTCGATGAGGGCATCACTCGCTCAGGATACGCTATCGTCGACAAACTTCAGTTTGACTGCTCTCAGAATTACACTACAGGTGATTTTACATTACTTAGTTTTGGTTTACAGATCTAATAAGTCGTTATAATGGTTATGATGGTGACAGCGATAATAGAGATGGTACATCCTAAAGGATTAATGCGTGATGATTCGTGTGAGATCATGCACGCTTCAGGGATGTTTTAGTTGTTAACTTAAATGTTAGAATGCCAAATCTTTAGTAATTTACAAAGATAAATTATTATTATTTTAATTATTATTATTTTTATTTTTATTATTAGTATTATTACTATTATTATTATTATTTATTTATTTATTTAATTCTTAAAATAACCTATCCTTCAAGATCATTCAATGAACTTTTAATTCGAATTTTTTAATTCAGGTTCATACCCCTGCCTAGAAGCACGATTTATCCTGAAGCGTGACATGGGATTCGCATTCATTGAATTCTTTCTTCCAACAATCTTCCTTTTCGCCGCTGCCTGGATGACCTTTTGGATTGACCTCAGGTCGACGACGCACAGAATCGCAGTCAGTTCAGTCGCTCTCTTCCTTACGTGTGTTCTACAGACGAAAATGAGGTTGAGTGACAGTTGATGCCAAAGTCTTATCGGCCATTGTACGTTATACATTTTAAAAGTAATCAAGAGCACAAGTGGTATGTTTAATGGAATCAATAACTGAACTTACAAAAAGATCAGATACCTACCTTTTCTTGTATGGATTCTCTTTATAACTATACATCAGCACTAGCAGTAGTGTAATAAGGGAACCAAATTAGTGAACTTATAAGAAAGATGTATCTTTTCTTATAGGAATAATCTGCCAGCTGTGAATTACTTCACAGCAGTGGAGGCATGGACGGCCATATGCTTTCTACACATTTTCTATACCATCGTAGTTCACATGGCAGTGAATTTCATGCTCAAAGTCACCCAGAAACAGCCAAAATCGGACACAGAAAATGCAAAATTAGCTCTGGAGGATGAAACCAAATCTCAAGTGGTTTTGAAATTTCAAATATTGTTTTTTTTCATTTTCAGAAATACTGAAATGTTAAATTTTAAAAATTGATTTCAGAGTAGAACATTTGTTGGAACCCTGAAAGATTTTGCTCTGGTGAGTTGTTTTTAAATATTTTTTTATTTATTTGAACAGAATTCTATAGAAACTAATCAACGACAATTGCATCATTAATAATAATGTAATAACCCGGGGTCCTCAAACTAATTATAGAAGGTCAGGTTTATTGAAAGTTGTCAGATGGCTTGGAAGATGCACGATGCTTCAAATGTCTAAGTCTTGAAATCTGCTGTTCTCTAATTCTCGCTCTACTTTCCGATATAAATCCATTTGTCAAAGGTACATAACCAAAGAGTCTGAATAGCACCAATTTAATTCTCAAATTATATTGCCACTAAATTTAATTAATTATTAAAATAATTAATCGGCAATATAATTTTAAATATTATTCAATTTATTGGATCTAGGGATCCAACACTGCCCCCTCCTTAAATCTGTTCGTCCCGAACAGACATCTATTCCCATTTTCATTTTTACTCTCGGAATAGGATCCGATCTTCCAACAATCTCATGGCTGCAAATCCCAGATCCATTAGCTTTGTCATCTTCTGGGATTTCTGTCTCCTCCCTTTTACTTCTGCGTCCCGCAAGTTTCAGCCGCGGAACATCGCCATTTCTATGCACACTCTCCTGCTCCACGATGTCGCCAGATCCCAGACTCTCCTCAGGATCACCTGCTCCACTTTCCATGCTAGGCACTCTCCTGAAATCCCGAGCACTCCCTTCTGTTATTTCCAATGGAGCCGAAACATCCGCTGGTAAATCCATGGGCTGTTCTGTAGACTCTACTTGTTCCACCATCAAATCCGTGTGCTCCACCGGCAACTCCACGTGACTCATCAGTAACTCCTCGAGCTGCACCAACAACTCCACATGATCCACCGGCAATCCCACAGGCTCCTCCGAAAGCCCCACTTGCTCCACTAAAACCTCCGTGAGCTCTCTGGGCCCTGCTGACGACTCGACCTGATCTGGTAACTCTATGGGCTCCAACGTCGAGTTCCCTAAGTCTGCCATCACGCACAGAGCTTCTGGAGACACACACGCACTGTGGTTGGATGTGCCCTCTAATGACTCCATCCCAACGCTGCCAGAAACGGTACCTGGAACAACGGACATGATTTGTTCCTCGTTGGTAACCTTTTTGCAGAGTTCCTCTCCTTGTTCTTCGCAAGATGGAAGCACCACTTTGCTCTCCTCAAAAGAACCAACAGGACTCTTCTCGGCAGAGTCTTCACCCGAAGCCAACGAGACATCCTGGCATGGAACCGCTCTGTTTTTTAAATCACCCCTAATACTCCTAATACATTCCCTCATCTCATCTACGGACTTTTTCATAAAATCAAGAAATTCATCCATCTTTTTATGGGATGGATTCTCGAATTCGTATTCCTCTGGGTCATGGCCATTCTCTGTCAGCCATGTCCCAAGTCGCTCTCGTATCTCAGCTTTCGTGCCTTTCCAATCCAGGCCACGCTCTCTCAATTCTTGTCTCAATCGAGGCACGTACAATTCATCCAAGTACTTCGGCATCGTTCACTTTTCAACTAAACAAGCTTCTACTTTAGTTACTTTTGGATACCCTTTAACTCTAAATCCCACTCCTGACACCAATGTAATAACCCGGGGTCCTCAAACTAATTATAGAAGGTCAGGTTTATTGAAAGTTGTCAGATGGCTTGGAAGATGCACGATGCTTCAAATGTCTAAGTCTTGAAATCTGCTGTTCTCTAATTCTCGCTCTACTTTCCGATATAAATCCATTTGTCAAAGGTACATAACCAAAGAGTCTGAATAGCACCAATTTAATTCTCAAATTATATTGCCACTAAATTTAATTAATTATTAAAATAATTAATCGGCAATATAATTTTAAATATTATTCAATTTATTGGATCTAGGGATCCAACAATAATAATAATAATAATAATGAATCAATAATAAGTCATTAACATTAACTAGTTAATCTGCTTTGGGCCGTAAACGGCTAATATGGATAATATGGATAGGGTAAAATAATTGCCTAACTGATATCAAAACTAAATTAGTTTCTCTTGTAAGAAATATTTTCTTCCAATTGATATTTGGTTTTCAAATCCAGGGTGACGGACTGTTGAACGTAAGAGATGCGGAGAAGTGGAAAAGAAGGGCAGAACTTCTCAACGCCATATCGAGACTCGTCCTTGCAGTGCTCTTCATTCTTGTCACCGTCGCTTACTTCGTCTTGTATGCCCGTTGATTTCAAATCAAGTCAATTAAGAATGCCCTGTTAAGGATAATTCTGGATGTCAAAATTAATGAACGAACAAATTCATTGATTTCATCGTGTTATTCATGGCTTATTGATACTTTTATGACTCAGTTAGTTATATCGTCCGTCATTTTAAAAGTTTATTTCAACATTTAGAGAGTTCATGCTTGGTTAAACAACTCGTAATGGATTTGTTGTTAGTAAAATAGATAATGAGTAACGCTGACGATTGCCGTGTTGATGAACTCGAGTCTGATTTAATTATTTTGCCCAAAAGGCCGGGGAAATTGTCAAATCGCATTTTATAAAAATACATAATTAGTTGCTTGTAATTTTAGAAAAATCAACTGATGCCAAATCAAACCATTTCAATGAATGCAAGTCACAGGTTAATATCTAAAACCTATGAAGTCGAACTACTAAATGCAGGTGAAGATCAATTAAACCCAGGCTCTGGCCTAATTGCTAACCTAGACTTTAATTTTTAAGACACGAATAATTATCTTTGATGTTTTGACAGAAGAGGTCAAAGTTTTCAGAAGGCAAGAATTCTCTTAGAAATGATTTTTCTATCGGAAAATCCACTAGAATGCAGCCTTATTTCCTTTGGATCGTTTTTGGATACTTTTGGAGATTAGACAGTATCAGGATTTGGTAAAGGCATTTTTCCACGGCTGGGGCAGTCTTGAGCAAGATGGTTGCACGTAATGGTCACAACCCTGAATCATCAGCCACTGCCTGGTTTCATATGACAACCCTTTACCTTAATAACAACTGCAGAGCTCTTAAAACTAAGTGAAGTCTTCAAATCAAACTAAGAACTGATCCTTGTATTGAAAGTTTTTAAAATAATTCTATTTGAAATATCGATGCTCACCGCAAGAGAGTTAGCATAACCAACACCCAAAACCACAAACGTTTAAGTAACCAAAGTTATCTCAAAAGTTAGAAATAATAATAAATAAATAAATAAATAATAATAACAAATTTAAAAATTAATAAAAGAATAATAATGAGTTTAGAAATTAATAATAAATAAATACAGCATCAACTAAACACCGACAGTGAGATCAACTTACAATCGGCAAACGATTGGTCCCGTGCTGGGGAAAAGTGAATTTAAAATCCAACAAAATACATAACTGTAAAAACGATATCGAGTGAAATTTATAATAATAATAATAGTAATAATGAATATGCATAATATGTTAATAAGGTACCAATTCCAAAAGACAAAAAGCTTCAAAAAGTAGCCAAAAGTCTTGCAAAAATGTTCACAAGAAAGCTAATAAACCAGACCCACAACCAGTAAAGTCAGCACAAGCAGCTGCAGTGGTAGTAGCAGCAGCAGCAGTTGTAGCAGCAGCTGCAGTGGTAGTAGCAGCTGCACATTGGACCAACAAGCACATTTCCAACCAGCAATTGAACAAACAACATTAAGAAAAAAACCAACCGCTAATAAAAATCAACAGGTTTGACCGAATCAAATAATTAATTAATTATAATAATATATTAATTAATTAATTAATTGTGCGACAACATTTCAACCATTGCAACCACAGACCTGTAACATCTGAATATGTTGATGACTGATTCAAATCAATAGCTTAAAGAGTTAATAGGAAATAACAATTATAATATGTAGTGGAACCTCATTTAATAATAATTATAATAACATTACTATCGTAATTTAGATATTAATATTCACATTTAATAACGTTCAATATTCATGTTATTATTATTATTATTATTATTATTATTATTATTATTATTATTATTATTATTATTATTATAACTACTACAACCAATTAATCATTATGTCATTGGAGGATCATCAAGCAAATATCAACCACACTTGACCATGGAGACTGTTGTGAGTGGCCACAAGGTCTCAAATAAAATAAATTCTCTTGAACGCGTGGAAGGAAGAATCGGAAATTAAAAAAAAATATATTTAAAACAAAATGTTAAAAATAAAATAAATCAGCAGCAGACGAGATATGTCAAAGTTGGTGAAAGATCTCAACAGCAACAACTCAAGATAACAACAACAACTGAAGACAACAACAACAACAACTCAAGACAACAACAACAAGTGAGGACAACAACTCAAGACAACAACAACAACTCAAGACCACATAACCTACATTATCAACAAACGAAGTCTTAAGCAATGCACAGAAATACCAGGCAGCAGAAAAAAATCAGATTTTGAAGGGAGTTTCACCAATTAATCTATTATCATCATTATTTTTGCTAATAATTATTAATTAACATCAATGAAATTCAGGTCCGACAGATGAGTATTCAAATGAGATTTAAAGATCATCAACAATATTAACAATTGAGCAATTTGTTGTGCATTGAACCACACAAAGCCAACAAACCAAACCCCACAACTGACCCCACAGTCGTGGGGGTACCTCGGCCCGAAGAAACCTCGGTGGGTTCCAAGGGATTCCCATAATTCAACATGGGCCACAATAAAAATCCTGATTCGAAGGTTCTTGAACGTTTTCAGCAGCACCACGGGGAGCGATCGGCGACACCTGGCGACAGTTGGCAAAATTAAAATTTCCGAATACAATTACAATACAACCACAAAACAATGTCGTTAATTATTCCATCAACAACAACAACAACAACAACAAAAAACCCGAATAAAACTTTAAAAACTTTGAGAAAATAATTCGAGAAAACGTGCACCTTGTTCTGGAAACAACATCAGGCCTTTAACTTTTTAACTTCTAAGCACAAGCATCAACATCATCACCACCATCATCAAAATCATCATCATCATCATCATCAGCACAAGAATGTCAAGGCACATGCTCTAAGTCATCATAAAAAAAATGGAAGCCCCAAACCACAGGAAGATAGATCTCTCCACCACCACCACCACCATCGTCGTCGTTGTTGTCACATCATCATCATTACTGCCATCATCATTATCATCGCCATCATCATTATCATCGCCATCATCTTCATTATCATCATCATCATCTGATCTAATAGAGATTAATAATTGGCCAGGGGATCACATGCCAGGTCCATCGTTAAAGTAGACACAAATATTGGTGATAAACGTGAAATATTCTTGATAAATAGAAGATAAATATTGTAACAAATAGAAGAAATATCTCCGAACAACGAGTACTGCTGACAGAATAATACATCCAGTCAGATTGATGTGATGAAGTAATGCAACAACGATGCAATTATAACATTTCACAGAAATAATCAATTGATAACGCACCATAACCGCCAGGAAATGACACGAGTCAAAGTAACGTTGCATGACGTAATAAAGCAATAACACGTAACGATAACTACCCTCAATAAAGTGATCGTGGTTGCATAGCAACAAAACACAAACAATCAAACTAAGATTGATGACCTCCTCCGGCAGGGAGACATCGGTGGCATCCGAGAGCCTTGGTCCGAGCTGGAGAGAGAGAGAGAGAGAGAGAGAGAGAGACGGATGGAATGATTTGACGATCGAGTTAACTGATAACTTTTGACATTTAATCCAGTTAACCGATAACATTTGATAATTAATTGAACGAAGTGATAAGCATAACGAGTAATCTATAATTGGAATCAACGGAATTCATGAAAAGAACCCTTCACCCAATTAATGACTGACGCTTTCCTGTGGCCACGCCTCCCTGACGATAGACCACACCCCCTAGTGACTCGAGACTTTCTCCCCTGTTCCCGCGACTCCGGCTCCAGTGCAGACTTTGGAGTAACATTCGGGTACGATCCTCCCTTCCGCCAAACGCCCGGGCGCCCTCTCGGCCCCGCCCGCTGCGGAGAGGGATCTCTCATCGAGGGCGGAGTCCGGGGAGGCAGGGCGGAGATCGATCGGCACCTCGAGGAACGTGGTCGGATTGGACGGAGGGAATCCGGAGGCGGAGGAGAATCCGGCGAATTGCCTGAGGATGTCCTCGATGCCCTGTCGATTGCCTGCTATGTAATTCAAGAAGCCATTGTGGAACAGGAACAGGTGCTTCTGACAGACCTTCACCTGGAGTGGGTCGGAGGTCATTTATCTTATTTCTAGTTATTTTTTTATTCCAGAGGTCTCACTGCTGTTGTCAGTGACTTCTAGTTGTTTGTTTTTTTAATTTTAAATCTTGGTTTTTAATATAATTTAATTATTTATTTAAATTATTTAATTAATTTATTTATTGTTTATTATTTGTTCATTTATTTATTTATTATTTTATTTTAAATTTTAATTCCAACTTTACGTTAGGACAGTCACGACTTACCTTGTTCTCCTCGAGAAACTTCAACTTGATATTGAGATCATCGTGGAGTCTGAAATATTTTGCCTGAAAGAAAACATTATCACTATTATTATTGTTAAAATTTAAATAAATTAATTTTAATAAATTAAAAATAAATAAAGAGATATTCAATTAATAATCACATTTATAATGCATTTTAACACAGAAGCATAAGAATTCAACACAAAAATGTGCCTAAAAGTTCAGCAACATCTTAAAATGGTTCCTGCCAAAATGGTGGCCAAAAAAACAAAATTAATCTATAATAAATTAGTCTATAATAAATTAATCTTTAATAAATTAATCTTTAATAAACTTTATTTATTTCTAATGAAATATTTCTTATTCCACTACAACTTCAGAAACAAATTCAATTTTTAAATTCAATTTTATTTTCAATTCCATTATTTTTATTTTCATTTTAACAGATAACTCTTAAACTAATTAATAAACTTGAAACATTTAAAATCAATTAATTAACTCCTCAAACACACCTGATACTTGGAGAAATTCCTCTCAGCCTCCTGAAGTCTCAGGGTGTACTGATGGTCCCTCGGTGCTGACCTCACCTTTTCCACATAGGAACGATATGCATCATACTTCAACCTAATAGGAGGCATTATTATTATTATTGTTCTTTGTTGTTGTTGTTGTTGTGGTCGTCGTAGTCGTCGTCATCATCATCATCATGGGTCACCATCATCATCATCACCACCATCACCACCACCATCATCATCATCATCATCGTGACCTGTTCTTCTCCAGGTTCTTGACAGTCGTCAGAGTATCCTCGATGGTCGTGTTGCAGAGCGTCGACAGACTCCTGAGGAACACGTCAAGACAACCTGAATACAGGACAGTGGGTCAACGTCATTGCAGTCGTTGAGATATTGAGGTGTTATTACAAATTTCTTTTTTTTAAAGATATTTTTAATTTTTTTTCTTTTTTAATTGCAGTCGTTGAGATATTGAGGTGTTATTACAAAATAATATTTTATGTTTCATGAAACATAAAATATTTGTATTTCTTTTTTTTAAAGATATTTTTAATTTTTTTTCATTTTTAATTTGTTTTTCATAATATTTGTTATAAGGTTTTTTTTTTGTTTTTAATGTTTTATAAATAAACATAAATGTATATAAAAATATATATGTATATAGCTTTCTTAAATCTTCGTGCGTTCTTCAATCATAGCAAGGGCAGCATCCAACCTACCCAAGAGAACCTCCCCGTTCTTGGCGAGGAGTCGCTGAGTGAGGGAGTTGCAGTTGAACTGCTCGCACAGACCCTCTTCTGGGTTCGCGTGGCTCAAGTCGACGAATACCTCGCCTGTCATCGGAGACAATCGATCGATTGATTGAAAAAGATGGGTTTCAATCATTTTTTTAAGTTTATAAATTTATAAATTCTAATTTAATTTCAATCAATTGCATTAATATGCAAATTAATTAATTGCTGCATAACTTGACTTTTAATCAAGGTTCTGAGAGTTGCTTTGCTTTTCAAGCTATTTGTATCATCATCATCACCACCATCATCACCATCATTATCTGCATCACCATCATCATCACCATCATCATTACCTGCATCACCATCATCGCCATCATTATCACCATCGTCGTTGTCACCAGCAAAGCATCAGTTCAGTGCATTGCTTATCTGTGACTGCTGTGACTGCATAATTAAACATCGCATTTGATGAGCCAGAGTCCGATTTCCGATTTCCAAAATGCAAGGACGCTGCAAGAAGAACTCGTGACGGAGATGATGACAGTGATGATGGAAACTTAATGACAACGCCTGGATCAATGTCCAATGCCATTATCATCATCATCAATCAAAGTCATCATTATCAGCACCATTACCATCATCGTCATCATCACCATCATCACCGTCAACACATTCAGCTACCAACTCAGAATCTTCTGGGTTTGGACCACCTGCCTGTAATGGTGAGACAAACTCTTTGCCAGTTCAAACAGGACCCTTAATTAATTAATTGATTAATGCAGAATTGAATTCATTTGAAATAATATCAAATTATTATTATTTATTATAATAATAATAATAATAATAATAAGAGCTTGCAAATGGAATAATGTTTCATAAATGCGTCTTTAATTATTTAAATCCTTTTTGTGATAAACAAATCGATATTAAGAACGCAACCCGATACATCATCATTGACATAGCAGCATAGTCTATCACGATCATCATCATCATCATAATCATCACAATCATCATTATCGACGCCTACCAAGATCATCATCATCCTCACCACCATCCTCATCATCATCTACTAAGATCATCATCGTCATAATCATCACAATCATCATCATCGACGCCTACCAAGATCATCACCATCCTCACCATCATCATCATCATCTACTAAGATCATCATCGTCATCATTTGCATACCAATTGGCAAGATTATTTAAGCAAAAAAAAGATATAAATATCAATATAACTCAAACCAGCACATTTAAACATAGCATTAAAAATCCAATTTAAGAAGCAAATCATCATCATCATCATCATCATCATCATCATCATCATCATCGTCGTCGTCGTCGTCATCATCAAATCATCTATTTTAAGAAGGGAAGCCATCTTGAATGAACGCACAATCGCATCCTCGTGACGACCATTATCACGGTATCAGTCAATAAACACCTGTCTCTGGTTTCTTTCATATGTTTAAACTCTC
Source organism: Hirudinaria manillensis (assembly GCA_034509925.1). Taxonomy (NCBI): domain Eukaryota; kingdom Metazoa; phylum Annelida; class Clitellata; order Hirudinida; family Hirudinidae; genus Hirudinaria; species Hirudinaria manillensis. Next base: position 1,875,135 of record CM067532.1, on the reverse strand, counting down.
CATCATCATCATCTTCTTCGTCTTCATCATCACCATCATAACAATCATTATTAATTGATTAATTAATTTATTTATTAATTTATTTATCCATCTATTTATCTACTTATTTATCAATTAATCACCATAACAATCCCCATTCATATTGCCATCACCATCATTGCCTTGATCAGCATCACAATCATCATTCATATCACCACCACGACCACCACCACCACCACCACCATCATCCTCATCATCATCATCATCATCACCTAAACTGGCTCTGCATCTCCCTGACATGGGTGACCTTCCTTACTTATTTATCAATTAATCACCATAACAATCATCATTCATATCACCACAACTACCACCACCATCATCATCCTCATCATCATCATCATCATCATCATCATCATCATCACCTGAACTGGCTCTGCATCTCCCTGACATGGGTGACCTTCCTCTCCAACTCCTGGTCGTTGGTCCTCCTCCGCGTCCTTCCGATCCTCTCGAAGACGAACTGCTTCGCGAACTCGAAAGCCTCGACCGACCAGTTCCTGAAATGCCCGAGGGCCGTCGGGGGGGCCGGAGTCACGTGCAGCGTCGACGTCGCTATGGCGACGGGCCTCTTGGGGCTCTTGGTCGGAGAGGAGGAGGATGATGAAGGCGATGGCTGTTGTTGTTGTTGTTGCTGGTGATGGTAGTAGGAGGGGGAATCTGGAAAGGTGGAAGAAATGATGAAGGAATAAGTGATGCTGAATAGATATGGGATCTATTTTTTTTTCTTTTTTGTTTTTTTTTTTTGAGTGTTTGTTTGGGAATTTGTTAATAAAAAAATAAATATTGGCTTCAAATTACTACAAAATTCAAGGTCAATGACTGCGTTTGAATAAAGAAAGTGAGGCGAATTAAGAAGACAATTTTGAAAAGCTTCCCCTGATGAGATGAATCTGAAATCTAAAATTCATAGGATATATTAAAACCTAAGATCTTAACAACGATGCAAGATGTTATTAAACATTAAACATGATAAAATAAATTTTAATGAATTCAAATAAATCCAAGCCATCCCGGATTTCAAAAATCCTCATTGATTAAAAAACAGAAAATACATAAAACACAAATATTTGATAAACATAAACAGCATAAACATCGAAACTTCATCATTCACTCGAGTCCTACCTCTGCTCGGCTTGTAAATCTCCCGTCCGGCCCTTTCCACGACGCAGGACTGTCCAAAGTAGGGCGGAGAACCCGCGTCCCCCTTTTCCAAGTCGTCGTCCGAGTATACGTTTTCCATGGAGAGCGACCGGACGATCCGGGAGTTCCTGCCGTTCGGATTCCGGAGTTTTGGGTCGTCGCAATAGTCGTAGTCGTCGTCTTCGTCGAGCTGCAGTTCGTACAAGTTGGGGAGGTTCCTGTTGCCGCTGTTGCCGACGCTATTGTCGTTGTTGTCGTTTGAATCCATTTCGTTCGAACGATGGAGTCAGGGATGGTGCCTTTGCTGTCTTTGTTGAATAAATAAGTTACGGGGAATCACGAATAAATAAATAAATAAATATTGGCTTTAATCCACATTCATATAACCATCGCTGTCATAATAATAATCATCGTCGTCGTCGTCGTCATCATCATCACCAGAACTGGAGTTTCAAATTGTGGGGAATTAATGGACTAAGCAGTGCCATCAGAGAGATTTGAAATAAACATAAACGTTGGTCGAGAAATAATGTGGTTGGTCATTTTAAACCATTTTTATATAACTAAAAGATTCATCCAAGTTTAAATATTTCAAACGTCTAAAACCCTAGCTTACACACGACATTAACAAAGACATAAACATCCAGACAAAGGCAAAGACATAACGATTATTATGTGCAAATGGATTAATATTAATTAATAAAAATTTCCATTGCGTCTGCGTGAGTACAGGTCGTGACTAACATACGTGTCCAAAACCATTGACGTTCCCTTAAACAAGAGATATTAATGAGACAAGAAAAATTCTTAAACAAAATTTAAAATAAATTAAATTAAGCAAATTAAAAAGCTTTAACCAACCTCAAATCGTACGAGCGGCGGAGTAATGCATGGAACTTTGCCGATGTGTTTACAATCGATTTAAAAACGCTAACCTTTACAGCGATGGGCGCTTTGCTATAATTTGATTCTCTTTCCTCAATTTTTAAATTAGATTCTCGGGAATGTTTAAAATTATTTTTATATTTAAACTATAAACATCGGATGACCGTAGCTGTAAATAACAGTAGATAAATCACAGAAAAAGTGTTTCCATTTGAGCAGAAATTCAAAGAGTTGAGAGTAGGAGGTCGCGCAATAAATCACCAGGATTTTAGCTCCAATTCACCAACGAAAAGTGTTTTTAAAAATGAACAATCATAAATACTAATAAAAAATAAATTTTCACGGAGATTTACGACGTAATTTCTAGATTTTCATTCTGCGAAAGACTGATGCATTAATGGAGAATATTAATAATCGATCGACTGTAAAAGCAAACTAACATTTTGCAAAATAATCAAATAATGTTCACAAAATTGTTAAAGAAATATAAATTCTCTTCTTTTTCAGAAAATTTTCTTCATTCTTGACCTCGGCGGACCTTTTTGTCTGGTCATCAAATTTTATATGGCTGACCTGAGAGACAAATGAACTAAATAAATTTCAATTAATGTCGGGCCGAGAATATAAATGTTAATCAAAGAGTTTGCGGTCCGAGCAAATCTAATTTTCAAACCGATCCATTTTAGGATCTCACAGAAACATTATTGGGTGGAAAAAAAAGGTTTATGTCTGTTCAAACAATCCTCTGCTATGTATTACTTTCTCGATTTTCAATTTATCCAAAATATCCGAAACCTTTAGCACGGAAAATGAAAATTCGATCCCGCAAAGAAACCTTGCAATAAAAGTTTTGTGCTTCCATCTTCTATATAATCTATATAAATAAAAATGCAATGTGTGCTTGTATCATGTAAATGTTCTCTGAAAGTACTTAACCAATTGCTTTGAAATTTTGACACAACATAATGCTGGATTAGAGGAGTGTTTGTATATAGGTTTCATATATATGCCACAACTATATCATGTAAAAAATACGCTTTTTTCGAAAATCCTGCCATCTTGCCACGACGACGTCACTGCCTAATCTATATAAATAAACTTTAGCGAGACATTAAAAAGCTTAAACTGTCGTAACCCTCACGCAAATTTGTGAAATTGTAAAAATAAACATATTAGAAAATTTCTTTCTTATAAAATTAATCAGATTGAGCCACAGCAACGCGTGGCTTGGCACCTCTAGTCTATAAAAATAAGAAAAACAAAACTAAAACAAAGTCACGCGGGGAAACAACATTTTCTTTCTCGTCTTCAAGATTTTACTTCATTTAAAATTTAAATCAATTTAATCAAGTTGTCTGATAAAAGCAAGAATTAAAAAGCACGCGTCAATTAAAATTAATTAACGTTAATGAGTTTTGCATTAAAGCACATTGAAATTAAAATGATTAAAATGTTAAAATGATTACATGATAATATAACTAGATATCGGTGCCTAACCTCATAACATCACATGTTGCAGTCATGATTATGATCGTTATCCCAGTTACCAAAATTAACTTTTAAATATTATAATATGCAATATTATAATAATAATCAATATTATAATGATCAATATTCTAATAATAATCAATATTGTAATGTGCAATATTATAATAAATGTTGGGATATCCATTTAATTTAACATTTAAAATGATATTTTAACATTTTGATATCAATAAATAATTAATAGTTTTTATTTCAAATGGATATTAAAGGGTTATTTATTTAAAAAAAAAAAATTTTTTAAGGAAATTTTATGGCAAAATTTAAAAAAAAAAAAATTTCGACGAAAAATGAGTTTTTTGGAATTTTTTAAAGTATTTTGCTGTTTCACAACTCGACACCAGGTCCAGTTAAATCGAACCAACTTATTTTTTTTTTTTTAATTTTAATTTTATTTTTTGATTAATAAATAAAATTAAATTTAAATTTTAAAACTGAATTCATTCTTTTAAATTAAATTTTTTTTTTAATTTCGAAATAAAATTTGACAAATAAAAGATTGCAATAATCTCTGAATATATTTCATTTAATATTTATTATATTCACATAAAAACCATATTTAAACAATTATTTATTATTTAACATACTTAACAGCAATATTTAAATAAATCATTTAATATTTAATATTCATATTCGTTCATTTTCATACAAATATTTAAACAAAACATCCATTAAAAACATTCCCACGCAAACTTATTATTACAATCCCATCAACCGTTGCATGGTAAGAACAACGCATCTACTATCACCACTAATATTACCAGTATATTATTATTATTATTATTATTATTATTATTATTATTATTATATTATTATTATTATTATTATTATATTATTATTATTATTATTATTATTATTATTATTATTATTATTATTATTATTATTATTATTATTATTATTATTATTATTATTATTATTATTACTCATTAAACGATTGTTAAAGCAAGGACATCACGTGATCTTATAATAACGGCCGACTATTGAAATGAAAAGGAAGAATTTTTAAAAATTAAAAAAATATTTTTCAAAATAATTGCAAAAAAATTATCTTTTATTCCGTAAAAGCCTCGAAAGAGTTGAAATTCTAACATTCTCGAGCTTCATTATTTCAATTTCGACTTTCGACGAATTAGAAATTAAATCTCTAAAATGGCGAATTAATTGAATTTAAAGATGTCAGCGAATATACATCGAAAATGGTCATCGATAAGGGCGATAATATGCGTCTTAAATAGCATAAAAATCTTATATTTGAAGGTTTAATTGGTTTTAATTCGTAATTGAAATGAATTCGTCGGACACGTGATCCACCTAGGACGCCGGAAGGCATCGATTATTTAAGTCGAGAAAATGGTTCCTCATCCTGTCCGCGTCATCATCATAATCATCATCAGTATCATCGTCATCGTCGTCGTCGTCATCATCTTCTTCATCACACGCGACGTCGTCAGCAGCAGTGGCATCATCGTCATCATCATTATCATCACCGTCGTAGTCGTCGTCGTCATCATCACGGAAGAGTTCGAATCCCACAATCAATTCCACAATGAGGGTTGTTAGGAGTGAATGAAACACTTTTTTTATGATGATAATATTTATTTATTTATTTATTTATTTATTTATTTATTTATTTATTTATTTATTTATTTATTTATTTATTTATTTATTTATTTATTTATTTATTTATTTATTTATTTATTTATTTATTTATTTATTTATTTATTTATTTATTTATTTATTTATTTATTTATTTATTTATTTATTTATTTATTTATTTATTTATTTATTTATTTATTTATTTATTTATTTATTTATTTATTTATTTATTTATTTATTTATTTATTTATTTATTTATTTATTTATTTATTTATTTATTTATTTATTTATTTATTTATTTATTTATTTATTTATTTATTTATTTATTTATTTATTTATTTATTTATTTATTTATTTATTTATTTATTATTTATTTATTATTTATTTATTTATTTATTTATTTATTTATTTATTTATTTATTTATTTATTTATTTATTTATTTATTTATTTATTTATTTATTTACTTATTTATTTATTTATTTATTTATTTATTTATTTATTTATTTATTTATTTTACCAAATATATCCATAAATATAACAATTTGCCAAGTAACAACAACAATCACAATACCAAACAGAAAAATATATATATATATATATATTATAATATATTATAATGATATAATTTAACTACCTATTATTTAATTATGACTGGTCTCGCTACTACACCCGTCGGGTCCGGGCAAAAGTGGCATAATAGCGAAGATGGTACAGTAGCCTGACTTGACTGTATATGATTGCAACATTATACATGATAAATATATTTATAATATATATTTATATATATTTATAATATATATTTATAATATATATATATATATATATATATATACCTAAGCATTGTCAAAATCTTTTTATATAATTCTTTTAATAATTGCCTGTCCAATTGTAAAATGAACAAATTCAAAGTTTAGTTGACGCGATTTAAAATTTCATTTCATGTGTTTTTTTTATTTTATTTCAATTTAAATTTCAATTTAATTTCATTTCATGTTTTGAAAAGGTTCGCCTGATCAAATAAATGCCTCGACACGGCAATCGGTCGGACTTCCTCATCGTCGTCGTCGTCGTTATTTAATTTTTTTATCCATTTTTCTCGAATTATTTTGGGTTTTTGAATATTTCGATACATTAATGTCACAAAATGTCAGGGCCCACGTGCTCCGCAACACCTTATATCAATAAATAATTCAACTGATCATCATCGTCGTCGTTGTCGTCATCAACATCATCATCATAATCATCATCATCGCTACAAACTACGCAGTTACCAACAAACAACGTAGCAGTTCAAACAATCACAGACATTTTAAAATATTTTTTGACAAGAACAAAATAAGATAAAATTTCTTTAAAAATTAAATTAAACAAAGTTTTTTTGGTTTATTTTTTGTTCTGATCTCAAAGTTTTCAAAGCCATGAGAAAGAAATCCTCGATAAATAAAATTTAAATCAAAAGTATGCATTTCCTTGTCGAATGTTGCATGTTGAATGTTGAATGTTGCATGTTGAATGTTGCATGTTGAATGTTGCATGTTGAATGTTGCATGTTGCATGTTGAATGTTGAATGTTTCTGATCTTCTGAGACAATGGTTCAACCTACAAAAGCCTTTTTTGAAACCTTTCTTTGCATTTCATGACTTCGTAAAATCAACAAGCGAAGAGATTTCAAATGGTTCAATCAATCAATCAATCAATCAATCAATCAATCAATCAATCAATCAATCAATCAATCAAACAATCAATCAATCAATCAATCAATCAATCAATCAATCATATGACGTCAATAAAGGAAAGCAACGATGATTCATTAAATAATAATTATCTGATTATTAAATAATTCATATATTTATTTATTTACATTAATTCATTATTATTTATTTTTGTGCTGTTCAACCTGCATCGCCATAGAGCGCCCTCTGGTAATCGGGCCGAAGAAATGGAAGATCGATTAAGAAGAGTCTTCACGTCTTATTAGGGTTTAAGGTCCTCAATAAATCGACTCAGTAGAAAAATTTACTTCTTAAAAATGCTCCTTTAACAACAGATGTCCTCAAAAACCAGCCCATAAATTTAACCCCTGATCCTGGAAAGATGGAAGAACAGACACAAGTTGTTCCCCATGACCTTTCAAGATACAATTCATTCACTCACTCAATCATCATCAGGTACAATTGACTGAGAAGTGCATGAATTCACAATCACATGAATTACATTTGATTAGAGAAGTTATAGGTGAATGCAAAGGATGTTTGACCCGATCATCCGACTTTAGGAACCGGTAAAATTGTTGACCCGGTGACTCGGGCTCACCTTCGGGCGAACGATTGTTTGATTTTAGCTTGACGTCCAAAGTCAGGAGTTGAACTCGCAAACTGTTGGTCGGAAATTCCAGGAATTTAAAAATTGAAGCCTCCCTGGCACAATGTAAGTTCAGACGGCATTGATAATGCCTTGTTATAACAAAAATAAAAAAGGCTGTTTTAAGTGACCTTGACCTGTTAATTTAAGTTGCCAATTTAAGTTGTAATTTGAAAACATTTTAAATTATTTTAAGTAAATAAATGTCAATTATATTAAAATATTTGTTAGCTTTAATTTTTAATATTTAAAATAAATATTAAAATTTAAAATTAAGTATTAAATTTCAAATATTTAAAATAAAAATATTCGACTTTATTTCTCAGAAATGAAGCAACAACAAACAAAACTGCAATCGAGAAGCCATTGAAATTTATTGGAAAAAAATAAATTTCATTTCATTTTATTTTATTTATAATAACGAATTAATTATGTTTAAATTATCATCGTAAAACATTAAAATTAAGTAATTAAATTGTTATTAATGACATCTCCGTAATAAATGAATAAATAAATTATAATCAGATCAAATATGAATTAAAAAATATATAACATGAACATAATTCTATTATCGTCCACAGGAACCTAACGAATCGAAGATGAACATTTTATCCGGAAATTATCAAAAACATGGTTTCGGTTTCGTTCTCAATTTAATCTCCATTTTGTTATTATTAAAAAGTTATTTTTATAATTTTTAAAAAATATTTCAATGAAAAAATGTCAGCAACGAAGTTTCATTAAAACGTGGCTTCGGAAAAAAAATGTGTTTGCGATATCAAATTTGTTTAAAAATAATAAAAACAATAATAATAATAATTGTAATAGTCATAAAAATAATAATAACAGTAATGATAAGAATAATAATAATAATAATAATTATAATAATAATAATAATAATATTAATAATATTAATAATAATATGTGATGTATAAAAAATGTTATTAGTATACTATAATATAATAATTATTTATAAATTGTAATTTAAAAAGTTATATAATAAATGATTATATTACAATGTTATTATAATTATAATATTATAATGTAATAATAATTACGTTTAACATTAACGTTGTTATTATTATATATTATACAATAATCTTTTATTATCATCATTATTATTATTACTATTATTATTATTATTATTATTATTATTATTATTATTGTTATTATTATTATTATTATTATTATTAAGCAAATATAATTACGTTGCAATTACAATGGTGAATTATTCAAATAATTGTGTAGACAATCACCATAATTATATATACATATTATACATACATGTTACATATTATAATTGTATAATTACATATCAGTAGTATTATGTTGATGTAATTACTTAGAAACAAAACAATGCATACAAAACGATGGAGAACAATGTCCAGACAAACATCGCGATACAAACATTCGTGCACATACATGCATACAACAATACAACAACACAACAACACAACAACACAACAAGAGGCCAGTATGAAAGGACAACCACTATACAATATAAGGTGACAGACCACTTTAGGTCAAGTAACATTGGACTATAAAACACTACGGCGATACAATGTGAGGCCGCAAAACACGACACTTGACAAACCTGAGATAATGCGCTGCCAAAATAAATTAATTTCCCTAAAAGGTTTTATTATTATTATTATTATTTTATTATTATTATAAAAAGATATTTTATGATACCACTGAGAGGCACATTAATTTAACTTTAGTCTGAATCGCATTCAATTTTAATAGCAATAATTAATGAGCTCTGAATCCATTATTCATGAGGAGTGCTGAGAATGTACTGAGAAATATATTTACAAGAATTTTGAATTAATTAAGATTTATATTTAATCGAATTTTATAATTAATTCTAAATGAATTGATTGGTTTTTTTAATTAATATTAATAATATTTGATAGTAATGTAATGTATCAGAAAAGGAAAGACTGATGATGATGATGATGATGATGATGATGATGACGATGACGATGACGATGACGACGATGATGGTGATGATGGTAATGATGGTGATTTCCGTTTTACTTCATCAGTCAATTCATCCAATCGATCCAATCGATCCATCCGCCGACCCATCCATCCTTTAGAATCCATATCCACCCAGATATATAGTAATAATTTATTTATAATAGATATTAATAACAGACAATAGATACGTAGATAATGTATAATTATAATTTGAAGATTTTATAACTAATTGCAAGTATTCTTCAAATCTGTGGTACAACAATCTCAGGTAAAGATTTATTACACAAAGTTGTTCTACTGTCTAATCATTATCGTCACCATCGTCATCGTCGTCGTCATCATCATCGTCGTTAGCATCATCATCGTAAAATGGTCAGCTTGTTTGGTGGATATTCAATAGCCTTTGTAGCTAAAAAACCTTTTAATTCATTCCTTTTTTCGTTTATTTTTTTCTTTATTCAGTTTAATTGCTTAATTTTATTTCTTAATGTTTTTTTTTCCTGAGAATAAAAGTGCTTAACAGTGTCCACCTAACAAGCTGACCATTTTACGATGACGATGATGATGATGCTAATGATGATGATGACGACGACAACGATGGTGATGACGATAATGATTATTATTATTGATTTTATTTTGACATATATGCATGAACTCTACAAATAAATAATATACTAAGTTCATTCATTATGTCGTCATATTATGCTTGCAGAAACATAACATTAGTCCAATAAAATATATTTATAAAATATGCTCTTAAAAACATTTATGCATAAAATAACGAAAATAATAAATAAAAACATAAATAAATAAATAAAATAAAAATAAAAGCTGAAAGGTTGACTTTAATTACTCATCTTACGAAGGAAATGTTTAAAAAATTCATGCATTCATGGCGAGAAGTCACGTGGTTATAATCATTTAGAGTCCAAGTCGTCATCACCGCCAACGTCATCGTCGTCGTCATCACCTTCAGCATCAATCATTATCAATATCGCCATCATTATTATTATTATTATTATTATTATTATTATTATTATTATTATTATTATTATTATTATTATTATTATTATTATTATTATTATTATTATTATTATTATTATTATTATTATTATTATTATTATTATTATTATTATTATTATTACTATATTACTAATAATAATAATAATTGTTTTTATTATTATTATTATTATTATTATTATTATTATTATTATTATTATTATTATTATTATTATTATTATTATTATTATTATTATTATTATTATTATTATTATTATTATTATTATTATTATTATTCCATAGAAACCACACTCCGTCATAAAATCTCCTCAAAGCACCCAAGCGCCACAAAAGGCAGTGAGCGCCAACTGCTTATAAACGAAAGCAGACGTTCTCCGACGTGGCGGGAAATTGCTGAAGGATTTTCAGTTCAATTGAGAACTTCAAATAAAATAATACATTACAAAATAAATCGATTATTAAATATTTTTTATTATTTATAAGTTAAATTTAATAAATTGATTTATTTTATCCGATATTATATTATCTGAATAACATTTGTTTAGATATCCTAAATGAAGATAATTATGGAATAATTAGTGATATATCTTAGGATTAATTTCTTTTATGATTAATTCTTATATAAAATAAATCATTTTCAAGAATATATTAAGATTTTGTTTTTTTAATATTTTTAGTTTTAATCGTGATAAAAGTTTGCAATATCTGATCGAAACTTTACAAATACGGTACCCTTTGAAATTAATAATTTATTTAAAATGCTATTCGTAATATAATATAATAATAATTATTATAATAATTATTAATAAATAATTATTATAATAATTATTAATAAATAATTATTATAATAATTATTAAATATTATAATATATAATTATTAATAAATAATTATTATAATTATTATTATTAATTAATTATTAATAATTATTATTCTAAATAATGTACTTTATGAAATTTTAAATTGCAATAATGAATATTAATTAATTAATATTTTATTTAATTATTAATAATTAATTAATTAATTAATATTAAATAATAATAATATATTCCTGAATGATCTAGAGGTTAGTTAATTTATTAATGAGTGATGATGATGATGATGATGACGGCGGCGACGATGATGATGATGACGATGAATTGGAATGTTCATTAAGATACACATTATCGAGCATTTTTAGTGCTCACTCTTTCAATGTTTTTAATAATATTATCATAATAAATAACTAATACAAATTATGATATTAAAATGAATAATTAATTTTATTATGTTAAATAAACAATAAATATTATTATGTTAAATAAATAATAAATGTTATTATGTTAAATAAATAATAAATGTTATTATGTTAAATAAAATACAGTAAAATCGGACATCGTCAGAAAAAAATAAATAAATTAAACAGAAATTGTAACAAAAATTCACGTCGTTTCAGGAAAATGCCAAAAAAGATGGAACTTATTTCCAGACACTTATTTTCATTCATTTATTCGGAAAATATTTAAAAAATAAAAAGATTTTCTTAAATAAAATATTTCAAAATTTATTGCAAAAGAAATTAATTGAGCGTAAAAAATTACTCTTTTAGAAAATTCTTCTGAAATTTTAGGTCAGTTGAGGTCAACTTATCTGAAGAAAACGTCATTAAAATTTCACACCTTTTTAAATTATATATTATATTATATTATATTATTATTACTATTATTATTATTATTACTATTATTATTATTCTCTAAATTATATTATTTTTAACAGTAATGTAATTTATTTCCAATAGTAACAGTTTATTCTTAAACCATCAAATAATAACTTATATAATGTAATTTGTTTTGTAATGCGTTGATATCATAATATTCATAATTAATTAATATTATAATATTTAATCTATCAATGTTATTATTATTATTATTATTATTATTATTATTATTATTATTATTATTATTATTATTATTATTATTTCAATAAACCAATTTAAGGAAAGAACAAAAAAGGTGATCATATTTCAGCGCTGAAAATACAATTAATACGCATTTTAATTAAAATTAATGTAAAAGTTATTATTATTATTATTATTAATAATTATCATCATTATTATTATTATTTATAAAATTCAGAAAAAAGTAAAGCGAAAGAAGAAGAGGAAATTTCAAGCACCTGTCGCGACCACCTGTTGTGAGGTCATTCTTTTCAATTGCCAACCTGAGATCTTTCCACAGACTTTGAAGGAAAACTTATCTTTGTCGTCGTCGTCGTCATCATAAGCGACAGCAGCGACATCGGCGACAGCAGCTGAAGTAGTAGTAGCAGCAACAACGTCATCAATACGTCACGGGCAGTTTCATAGAAGTCGTTATCACTGGTGCTTCTTTACGAACAAACGACCGAATGTCGCGTGAATCATTGAAATAATTAATTACGCATTATTTATTCAATTTAATAAATAATTCACTTTCTTAAATTGAATCGAACGAAAGTCATTTGTTGGTTTCGACGGTGATGATGACGATGACGATGATGATGATGACGACGACGATGACGATGACAAAATTCTTCGCGTTTCGTTTTTGGTTATGGCTAGCGATCTCGACATCATTATCATCATCGCTGTCATTGTATTCGGCACTTTCCACTGGACAACTTCCTGGTCGAGGTTCACTTGGAAACTTGAAAATCCTTTCAGTACCGCGTGGGTCAAATAGCTTCACGGAGTCGCTTTCAACATCATCGTCATCACCATCATCATCTTCATCATTATCATCATCGTCGTCGTCGTCACCAGCAACACCAGCAGCAACTTTGTCATCGTCAACGCCTAATTTTTCATCAGCATCGTTCATGTCTTCGAGCTCAGATCAAAGTTTTGCATCGCAGATAATGACAGAGCTAGTGTCATCATCATCGTCATCATCATTATCATCTTCTGCGTCATCATCTTCATCATTATCACTGTCTGCATCATCATCAACAACGTCGACATCATCACCATCATCGTCGTCGTCATCATCACTTCAAATTCTTCATCCCAGAGCGCATTCCAACAGATACGTCAAACGTCCAGCGCTTTCTTCCAGACATACGCGTCTCATCGACGTCATCAATTACGTCATCGACCATGGAGCCAATCAGAGCACGACCTGCGAAGAAGAGGGATTTTCCTTACCGTACCTTGAGCCCCCTCTGTCTCGCATAAGCAGAAACCTCAATCATCATCATCATCATCATCATCATCATCATAGTCGTCATCACCATCATCATCATCATCATCATAGGCATCAATTTCAGGTCAGAAGCCAATTTTCGTGTCTTCATCATCAAATCATTTCTGCTTTTGAGTCTGGCGCTCATCAGAGAAATGGCGATGAGGACGACGACGACGACGCTGATGATGATGATGCTGCTGACGCTTTTGATGATGATATTAATGATGATTGCGATGAAGATGATGCTATGGTAGTAAGTTTATATTTTACCTGTCCTGGTTACCACCATAATCCTCAATGCCGTCACCATCATCACCATCATCATCATCATCGCCATCATCATCGTTGTCGTTGTCGTCGTCGTCAACGTAGGATGATCAGCGATGTTGTCATCCATCTGTCTCGTTTTGTCCTTCCATTTCCAATCAATCCTCATCGGCCTTCCTGTCTTGTTCATTATTTCCCTAATTCCACACCAGCCGTATGCTTCTATTGTCATCGTCATCATCATCATCATCATCATCATCAACATCATTATCATCGTCGTCGTCATCATCGCCATCGTCATCAAGTTGGTACTAAAAGATCCAGCACACCCCCTCAATTTGAGTTGCGCGGAAGTGCCAATTCTCATCGACTCCGTTACCGTTCCTACAGCCATCGTCATCATCATCATCATCATCATCATCAGCATCATCATCACAAACATCATCGTCGTCGTCATCATTATTATCATGATTATGATGGTTATGATGGTTATCATCATCAATCCGATATCATCCAACTGATGTCGTTGCTAGTACCTACTTCGAAACGAACTACAACCGAGTTCAGCACGACAAGAATCACAGCAACAACAGCATCATCATCATCACCAATAACCTCATTAACAACAACGACGACGACATCGAGTCGAGACCAACAGGAGACCATCAAAGGTCATGCTCCGCCATCAATTTCATCAGCGACGACAATTTCAAAGTCTTTCATCTTCTCCCGTGAATTCGGAAACTTTCCCGCCAAGTCTTCCGAGGAACGGCAGACGAGTGCTTCAAGAGATTCATTGCATTTGCCAGGAGTCTTGGAAGTAGAGACATCAGCGTCAACAGCGACATCAGCGACAGGTGGTCGTGGATCGCGAGAAGTGGAAGCAGAAGTCGGAATAGAGATTCGTCTGAGAAGAAGGCATCTAGTGAAAAAGAAAACTGTGGAGAAGGATGTTTCTGAAGATGATGATGACGACGACGATGATGTTGTTATTGATGGTGACGATGATGATATCAGAGAAAAGAAAGTCTCACGACGAGACTATCTCACGATGGGAAAGCAAGCGACTGCCAGCGACGACGACGACGACGACAGGCGACCATCTTCCGACGCCGAAGTCGTCCGTGACGCAAACCACTCGAGCGTGACGGAGGAGGAAGAAGAGGAAGAGGAGGGAGCCGACGATGAAGAGGAAGACTACGATGACAGGCAGTACACATACCCGGGCGCGCGAATGTTGAGAAAGTTCAGCGAGTCGTACATCAACGTGCATGGCTACTTGGCCAGTTCGGTTTGCGCCTTCGGGGTCGTTGCCAACGTCCTGAACGTGGTGGTCCTGACCAGGCCCGCCATGGTCAGCCCTGTCAACGTCCTACTGACGGCACTGGCCGTATTCGACGGCGTCACCATGGTACTGTACTTCCTGTTCGCCATGAGATTCTACGTATTGTACGGCACAGAATTGAACCCGGTGAGGAATGACCTGAGTTCAACTCAGTTTCTACTCTTTTATGCCGGTGCCAGTGTCTTCAGTCACACCGTTTCCATCTGGATTACAGTCACTCTGGCTATATTCAGGTGGGTGCTGGTGATAGCCATGGTGATGGCTGTCTTGTATTTGGTAACTTGACCAATTGCAGTCCTCGAAACCGGTCAGCATGGATTTTTAAACCCCCGAGAAGAGGCAGAAATAAATTCACTCATTAACTCATTTTATGCAAATTATTCACTTAGTTTTTGTTTTATGCAAATTATGCATAATAAATTATGCAAATTCATAATTTATGCGTTCAGACGAACGACATTTGGAGTTTCTGACCATTTTCAATTCATGATTGGTTTTTAACATTCAAAGGTTGATTCGAAAAGAATTTGTGAGGGTGTGACTAATTAATTAATTAATTTATTTATTTATTTATTTATTTAAATTGCAATTTTTAATTTTTAATAATATTTCCATAGAAATAAACTCAAATAACTTAACATTAATACGATACATAATACAATTAATATTAAAGATATTGTTACAAAAATATATATATTATTAAAAATATTGCCATAATATATATATGAATTATTTAAAATTATTATCATATTACGCATACATTACCAAGCAGATGATGACGAATCAGAAAAGCAGCAATTGAATAATGAGTAATCCAGTCAATGCCGACCGGTTCATTGACAGCGACATTGATTCAATTTGTCTGAGAAAATGAAAGCCAGGCGCTAGGAATTATTGCGTTTATTTCCAATTAAATGATTGATCAGGCAGTCCAATGTCTTCCACGCCACCATGAGGTGTTTCAGCGCTAAATAAATGAATTTACCTGGCGCCATCTGCGTCAGAGACGCTTGCTCAATTGCATTTGTTTTAAATTAGAACTCTTAATGTTTTATTTACATATTAATGCTTAAACAGATTTTCTTCTATTTTCCTATAATAGCAGTCCGTTGTTGAGATATTTTATTTTTAAAACTTATATCTGATTAAATTTATTATTATATACTTATATTTATTATTATATAAAACTTATATATCTGATTAAATTTATTATTATATGTCAGTCAGAAAGATTTTCAAGAAAAATCAGGTGGACAATTCAGAGAGAAATTTGTCAGAAATTATCCTAGGCATACAAAATGTGTGGGAAATACCGTAGTCATGTGCATAACACAAAGACACGAGACAAATAGCAAATCAAAACAACAACAACAACAACAATAATAATAATAATAATAATAATAATAATAATATTAGCAATAGTATCATTATCGAGGATAAAAACTAATTAAGAAGAAAAAAACAAAAAATAAATATTTAATTTCCAAATTATCCTCGGAACTTCTGCCTGTTTTCATTTCATTCATCCATCCATCCATCCATCCATCCATCCATCCATCCATCCATCCATCCATCCATCCATCCATCCATCCATCCATCCATCCATCCATCCATCCATCCATCCATCCATCCATCCATCCATCCATCCATCCATCCATCCATCCATCCATCCATCCATCCATCCATCCATCCATCCATCCATCCATCCATCCATCCATCCATCCATCCATCCATCCATCCATCCATCCATCCATCCATCCATCCATCCATCCATCCATCCATCCATCCATCCATCCATCCATCCATCCATCCATCCATCCATCCATCCATCCATCCATCCATCCATCCATCCATCCATCCATCCATCCATCCATCCATCCATCCATCCATCCATCCATCCATCCATCCATCCATCCATCCATCCATCCATCCATCCATCCATCCATCCATCCATCCATCCATCCATCCATCCATCCATCCATCCATCCATCCATCCATCCATCCATCCATCCATCCATCCATCCATCCATCCATCCATCCATCCATCCATCCATCCATCCATCCATCCATCCATCCATCCATCCATCCATCCATCCATCCATCCCCATCCATCCATCCATCCATCCATCCATCCATCCATCCATCCATCCATCCATCCATCCATCCATCCATCCATCCATCCATCCATCCATCCATCCATCCATCCATCCATCCATCCATCATCCATCCATCCATCCATCCATCCATCCATCCATCCATCCATCCATCCATCCATCCATCCATCCATCCATCCATCCATCCATCCATCCATCCATCCATCCATCCATCCATCCATCCATCCATCCATCCATCCATCCATCCATCCCTGGAATGGAAAGAAATGTCAGAAGGTAATTTATCATCTGCTTTTTAACGTTTCTTATGCAACAGCTGCAATACGTTACAATATCGCCCACGTGCAAAGCAAAACGAATTAACGAATTAGAAATATTTTTAATATTTTTAATGTTTAATAATAATAATAATTTTTAATGTTTTTATGGTAGCAATAAGTAATAATAATTTAATTTAATTATAATACTATCACGTGATCATAAAAATTAATTAATTTATTTATTTATTTATGTATTTATTTATTAAAATAAATAAATAATTTAATCTGTGATGATGATGATGATGATGATGGTAATAGTGATCATAATAATTTAATGTAATTTAATTATAGTAATATCACATAATTATATAATCATCTAATATAACAAATTATTTGGTAATTATTATAAAACTGTTATTTATTTTTAAAGGAGATAATGTACCGTAAGGGCTCGTCTAATTGCGGTACATTAGAACGTTTACTAGAATTAGGATAATGATTTGATTTTATTATTATTATAATTATAATACTATCTTATAATTATATAAATTACCGTTAATACTATTATATAGTATTATATATTGTAATATATATAGTTAATACTATATATAATAGTATATGTATATATATATATATGTACATATATAATATATATATTTAATGCTATATATATTATAAATATTTTATTTTATTTAACTACAAAGGAGATATTATGCCTTAAGGTTTTTAGTCTAATTACAGTACATTAGAAAGTCTTGCAGGACCTCATTTAACTTTCATTCAAGTGGCCAATTATTTCTTCGAGAGGTAATAACAACTACTCAGGATTATCAGAGCCACAGACGGACAGAGGTTGCAGTCGGATCGAAGGTGGACAGTTGATGTGCCATAGACGGCCCCTAGGTGGACCGTATGTGGGCCGCAGGTGGATCAGGGCCGCATCATGTCTTGAAGCATTGTCAGAGCTTGTTTAATCTACACCTGTAATGTAGTAAAATGAATTATATCGATTATAAGTTTTTTTTTCTACCGAGGCTGTTTAAAATATCCAAATATCGACACCACTTTCAACTTGCACCCTCCGTAACTTTGTAAACCACGTACCAGTACAAATACAAGTACACGTATATCACGTACAAATACAAACACAAGTACAACTGGCAACAACAACAACAACAATGACTACGAGATCTGTCATTGATCCTCATCCGGTAATCGCCGGTGTTTATCTCGGGCGTAATTTCATGTCAAGGATTTGCATAAATTATCATGAATTAACATAAATTACCATAAATTCATTTTCCACTCCGCTAATCGTGGAACGCCAGAAACTAAGGATCCATCAATTTGGGCAACAGCTGATATCGACTCGGGTGCTTTCAATTTTCCCGCCCAATTGTCGAGAATAAATTATTTTTACATAAATATTAAATAATTTTAATTGTAAATTTTAAATTTTAAATAAATAATTAATAATAATAAATAATTATAATTCAAATTATTTGATGGGAATAGCTTAAGAGCTTACTCAGTGCAACCACATTCGATCAGATAAGCGACCAACAACGAACTTTCTTGAATGTTATTCTGTGTTCTAAAGACTAAATTGCGATAAAATTAACTTTTAAATTATCTTTTAAATTAACTTTTAAATTATCTTTTAAATTAACTTTTAAACTCCAGACGGTCAAGAACGAGCTCATTAATTATTCATTAGTTCGGCACAAGACCAAAAACAACATGGCTGTCTTTACGATGACATCACGCAACGCGGGTGTGACTTGTTAAAAATAACCGCGGGCTCCCATTTCCGTCCAATGGCAATCATACTCCGCAACAAAATTTATTAACCCCGGTTAATTTGCATAATTTAAATTTGCATAAATTTAAATAATAATGAATTATTTCGTTATTAGCGGTATTTATTTATACGCCTGCCCATATCGTGCTTTACACCTGATCCACCTAATTAATTCGACGATGACGATGATGATGAGGATAATGACGATGACAATGACGATGATGATGTCGATGATGACGATGATGATGAAGACGACAACGATGACGACGATGACGATGATGATGATGGTGATGGCGTTATTGCAGTTTCATGTTTAACTGTTATTATTTATTTAAAAAAAAAACCCGTAGTATTTTATCAAATACTACACCTTTATAACCATCATCGTCATCATCATCAACAAAACTAAGAACCAAAAAAGTGCCTCTCATTTGGCGTGTCCCATACAAGTTTGGACAAAGGTTGCTCCGATAAAATTCGGCGGAGCGTGAAAGGGCGGGAAAGCTAGTGCCCGGTCCTGATGAGTCACGTGATATCGTCTCGCATGGTCGCCTCTCCTGATAAGATGGCGATGTTATAGCGCTGCCTTGTAAAGTCTACCTTTTGCATCAAGTCGATGCCCATATCAGTTAACTGTAAATATTTAATCGCATATCTGATAACAACATTCGTATGTATTATTATGTGTATGTTCCGGTGCAAATCTTCGACTTAGGAATACTTGCTCGCCCATCATCCGATTCACTCACTCACCCACCCACCAGCACATACATTCACTCACTCACTCACTCACTCAACTACCCCCCTATTATTATTATTATTATTATTATTATTATTATTATTATTATTATTATTATTATTATTACTATTATTATTATTATTATTATTATATTTATGTATTATTATGTATAAAGTATGCAGGCACGTTTGTATGTTATTATTCTGATATTGTTATATCTGTACATGAATTTATTAGTATATAAGTTATTATATTACATTACATTATTATATAAGTTATTATTATATTATATTATATTGCTTTATTATATAAATGATAATAACAATTAAATTATTAATAACTTCTAATTTAAACTTTTTAAATGTTATTTATTTCTATTAACATCCTTTGATCTGTTTTGGCGATCCAAGTTGCATTAAGTTTCAAAATGATATGACATTCATAATTTAAAGAAATATTTTAAAAAAATTAATAAATCTTTAAAATATTGTTTATTAACAAATACGACCCAATAAATCATAAAAATATTATTAAACCTAATAAATTGTAAAATTATTATTTAACATAATAAATCATAAAAATATTATTAAACCTAATAAATTGTAAAATTATTATTTAACATAATAAATTATAAAAAGAAATTCCAACCAGTACTTAATGACGTCGTTAAAGCGACAAAAAACATCTGAAAAGAAGGTGACTTAAGACGCGTACGAAGTTCTTTTGAGTTCAGTTAATTGAATTTAATGCGAAATGAAAATAATTTTAATTAGGCTATCAAAAATATATTAATCGATAAATATAATAATATGACATAATATTATAACATAATAATAATAATTCAATATAATAACAATAATAATAATAATAATAATAATAATAATAATACATAATAATCCAATATAATAATATATATAATAATAATAATCTTTCAAGATCCTCGTGATTTTTTAAATATTTGTTTAAATTATTATTATTATTATTATTATTATTATCATTATTATTATTATTATCATTATTATTATTATTATTATTATTATTATTATTATTATTATTATTATTATTATTATTATTATTATTATTATTATTATTATTATTATTATTATTATTATTATTATTATTATTATTATCATTTTTCCTTCTTCTTCTCGGTCTTACAGCCGGTGATGAATGAATGCTGAGCACTACCAGTGCTCTCAGCGATTCATCCAAGTACTTTCCGAAGAATGTGGGCAGTGCCCAGCAAGGAGATCTTCTGAATCTCCGAAGTCTTTGGTCGTCCTGGTATCAACTCTACATACTTTGTAAAGTCTTTTCTTAGCGTTCCGAGCGCTCCTACAATTACCGGAACGACTTTAGACTTCAGACTTCACTTTCCACATCAACGACTTTAGACTTCACTTTCCACACTTTTTTTATTATTATTATTATTATTATTCCTTAAGACTGACCCTATGAGTTTATTTTGTATTTTAAGTTTCATTTGTTTCGTTTGTGTACATAACTGTTTGTTCAATAAACTCATAAACTCAAAAAAAAATATTATTATTATTATTATTATTATTATTATTATAATTAACCACGTTTTCCTAACGAAATGGAATACAATCAAGAGACCCGTCCGTTGTTAATTCATACGAACTCCCGATCCACAATTCCATGTCGAAAACATGGATGCCGTCCAAATGGGATTCGAATATATGCTGCCCCCAGCGAGATTCGAAAAATTGGCCGTAAGTTCTCGGTCACAAAAACATGGCGGAAGGTGGGCGATAATAAAAATGGCGCCTCGGAAAACTAAGTGATGAGGCTCAGGAAGTCCGCGAGCGGAAGGATTTGCGCTGAACAAGAATAGGGAAATACAGGATCATCGCGTGACGAACGACTTGTCCGCCATCTTGGATCGATGACCGGACACCGGAAATGGGAAAAAAATATATTAATTTGGAATTCCTCAGATTATTACCAATGATTTTAAGTTTTAATGATTTGTTTTCTTTTTTTTTTTTAATCTTTAAAATAATTTATTCATATTCATAATATTCATATGAATTAATGTGTGTACATTAACATTAAATTTTACCGATTATTATTGTGACTTTAAATCACTAAATATTAATATTCCGTTGAAATAAAATTAGATTTTAAAGCTTTACCATTAATATTGCCAAAAATTATTATTATTATTATTATTATTACAAATATATTGCTATACAGTTATTATAAAATATAATACCTTTAATCTATTTAATAAACTTAGCCAATATCCTTTTATTTCTTGAATCAATTTTGGGTAAATGGTGACAGAATATGGCAATGAATATTCATGGTCTCAATCTGGCCAAAGTGGCTCAACAACTTGTGACTTCAAATTCTGAATTTCTTTTAAAATTTCCAAACTATATATTTAAGTCGATAATAAAAAGTTTAAATCCGAATATATAAAATAAAAACGACAACAACATTAACAACAACACTCCATCAATAGGAGTCACAACAACCGGATACAATTTCTTAAGACAATATATATATATACTTTGAAATAATGAAAATAAACAAACTAATTTATTCATGTTATTACGGAAATTTTTGTGAACAAATTGACGGGGATTCAGCAAGAAGGCCTTCTTTACGATGGACTTGTTGATCCCGAACTTGGACTTTTTTCTGAAACAGATGTCGCTTGCGTGTCAGAACAGGATTTCATCTCCTCTATTTCTACCCTTCAGATGCCCGTGCAAGGGACTGGAGTGAAAAAACTCACTCAATCACTCGCTCACTCACATACTCACTCGATCACTCCCTCACTCACTTACTCTCACTCATTCACTCATTCACTCACTCGCTCACTCAGTTGTTTATTCAATTTGTTCTGAAAAGTTTAGAAGCAAATTTTGAATTTCAAAAAAAATTTCAAAAACCTTGAGCTTCCAAAATGTACTTTTACCAGAAAAATGTTTTTATTTCCTGAAAATATTAAATAAATACACAACAATGTATTACTATTATTATAATGATTTAATTATCGTAAATGAAATTAATTAAAATGTCACGTGAACAAACGAATTGCATTTTCAAAATTTAAAAGGATTTTTTATTCAAATGGATATTACAAAGTCATTTTAAGTCTCGGAGGACATAAAACTTCAGTTGTTGTTTTGTTTTTGTAGGGAACCTTTGAATTAATTCACTTCGAATGCATGAATTCACTTCAAATTCATCTGAAATGTATGAATTCACTTTAAAAGGAAAATGCACAAATTCACTCCAGATGCATGGATTCACTGGAAATTATTCACGGATTCATTTGAGTTGCATGGATTCACTTCAAATGAATGAATTCAATTCAGCTGTGAATTTTGATTTTTCAAAAAAAAAAACAAAAACAAATTGAAAACACAACTTGAAACATGTGATGTTTCGTGTGAATTTTTAGATTAAAAATGGCGTCATTTCCTGTGAAAACGAGAAGCCAGAAAAATTCTTTGGCTTGAAATAATTTCAAAAGAATCATTTCGTATTTTTTTTTTGTAACAATTTAAAAAAAATTGTTGTTTTTTATATTTCGGTCGAGAAACCGACAATGTCAATGACTTTCTAAATTATGACATAAAATTTTAAAATAGCTTTTTGTTTTAATAATAAATTTTGTTTTAATTCGAAAATTTAATTTATTGCTGTGTGCGGAAAGCCATGGAATGTTATTTATGTGATCTTTCATTCATTCTTAATCATTCATTCACCCACCTGAGACCTGGTTGGAGTTTCTTCGATACAGACAGAAGCATGGATGGACAGATGGACGGATGGGCTGATGGATGGATGGATGGATGGGTGTAGAGGTGGAGGAATGCCATTGAAATTCATCCTTTGATACGTCCACTCGGTCATTCCTTCACTAATTCTTTGTAGTTGCTATTTTCACGTAATAAAATACAATTTCATCAACAAAAACAATGATTTTTCAAATATTTTTCAAAGCTTTTAAAATTTGATGCGCTGCTCCAAATAACTTCCCTACATAAAAGGTTAGACGATTCCAGGCATTTCAATCTACTATCATCATCGTCGTCATCCATGGTTATTGCACTTCAGCAGTCTTCATGAAGGCAATGATTAATCAAATATTGAATCCCAATAGAACCTTAGAACGACGATGTCATTTGATTTCCTGTGAGTGACGATAACATTCGCCATTTTATTATTATTATTATTAGTAGTAGTAGTAGTGGTGGTAGTAGTACTACCAAAGACTGTTGATTTTGAAAACACATCTGTTGCCAAGTTTGGTCCATTACTTCACTTTTGAAAAAGTTTCCCTTCGGGCTCTTAATGCTGCTGACGTTGCAATCAGAAAGTCGTTGCGGAGGTGGCTGCGATTGCCGAAAGATGCCGAAAGATTGTTCACGAGTTCAAAGTTAAAAAAGTACAAGAGGCTTGACATTCACAAGTGCATGAAGCAAAACAATCCCTTTGACAGGAAGCCAGGATCGCAGCTGATCGCAGCATTTGTGGTAAACTGGAAAGGTACTGTCTCCTGCTTTTGGAATCAATACGGTGTATCAAAGCGACTCCTCATGTGGATGTCAATAAAAACACTGATTGAATCGTATGTAATATGTAAGATTTTCAACACCAGTACATGGAGAAAGAATTGAAGATGGGACCGTAAACATCAGAAAAAAACTAGTAACTTTTGAATGACATTAAATTTTTAAGAAATATTTATTGAAGTTATTTAAGGCGAACTAAATTTATTTTAAGCAAATTTTCTTACTAATAATGCTATGGTCCCAGGGTGATCCCTGATCCTGACCCAGGGTGATTTATATTAGGTGTGGACTTGTTTTTGCTGATAGAAAGTATAAGGGCTGAAAAAAATATTAAAACCGTTATTATTACTAAGATTATTATAATAATATTAAAATTTATTATATTTAAAATTTAAATTTATTATAATATTAAATATTAGATCAGGAATTGTTTTTGCTGATGTTTTTAGAAAGTATCAGGGCTGAAAAAATATTAAAAACATTATTATTACTAATATTATTATTATAATATACATGTTTGTATATGTAAGCAAGACAATAGACAAACGTAATAAAATAATTGCCACATCCCAACTTCATGGAAAATTCTTTTAAAATAAAACGAAAACCGATTGAATCCGATGGAATAGAATTTATGAGGTGTAAAAGCCCTCGGTACGTGAGAAATTGGCTCACTGAGGGATAGAAGGATGGATGGATGGATGGATGGATGGTTGGTTGGCTGGAAGGATGGATGGATGGATGGATGGACGGATGGACGGATGGATGGATGGATAGAATGGTCGGAAGGAAGGAATGGATCCAACAACGAATGAGTTCCAACAACCAAGACATCATTTTGAGCATCGAGCAAATTTGCAAAGAAACTCAACAGTGGAATTAATGAATTCGAATCCAATCAGTAAAACGCCTCAAAGTTTTAACGAGTTCCATTGAAATTATGACGGCCTAATTTATTACGTAACAATCATGTGTAATAATAATAATAATAATAATGGTTATTATTATTGTATATTTATTATATAATTGTAATACATGATAATTAAATTATATTAATATCAAAATATATAGAAATATAAATTATAATTATTCAGACGTCAATTGAGAGCCCACAAAAAAAATATATTTTCTTCATTTTCGTTATAAATTTAAGAAAATCTTTTACGTTTTTTTTGTTCCAAAATGTATCTTTATTTCTCATCGGAAAAGATACGTCTGTTCGTCGTTTAATGGAGGCCTCAAATTGCCAGACGACTTCACCAACGGACGAATTTGGCGGGAAAGTGCGGAGTTGGCTTTTTCTTTCAAGTTCTTTTGAGTTTTTTTCTCTTTTTAAATTTTAAATTTTAAATTTTATTCTCTCCTTGTTTTTCCTCATTTCCTTTCTTTTTCTTCTTCCGTTCCTTGTTTCCGTTGTGGTTGTTGTGGGTATCAGTGCCAGTGAGTTCGTGAATTATTTAGCGCTTTGTTCTGCAATTGTAAACTGAACTCTGAAGTCGAGAGAACAATTCGTGTTTCTCCAATTTGAAAGAATTTCGTTTTTTTTTTTTTTGAGAAATTTTAGGAAAAAAGTTTAGGAAATTTACTTGTTTGTGAGGAATAGAGAATGGTATTAGCTGGACTAAGGAAAAATAATATATTGTTATTACTTGTATAATAATAATAATAATAACTTTATTTAATAATAATAATAATAACTTTATTTAATAATAATAATAGATTTTATTAATGCTACAACCGTTTCTAGATTCAATGCACTTATAAGAGACTTTGATCTTAGCAAATATCTTACATATAACTAACTCTCATTGTAGTCATTATCGCCACCTTGACTCATACTGTCATTGCAATTTGTCCTTGCTCGAATTGGAAATCGAAAACTGTGTTAGTGGTCCTATTGGGCCCTTCAGTTTGAATAAATAAATAAATAAATAAATTGTGTAACATTAATTAGCAACGGTTATAATAATAATAATGATATCATGTTCTATGTTATTATAATTTTATCGCCTCTCTAGACACCTTTCGTCGTTTAGAATTAGTCAAGTAATTATTTAATTAATTAATAGCAACTTTCTTGATTGTTTAATTAATTAATAAGAAATTATAATAGGATAGAAGCAATGGTCATAATCATCATTATCATTATTATTATTTTTGTTGTTGTTGTTGTTATTATTATTATTATTATTATTATTATTATTATTATTATTATTATTATTATTATTATTATTATTATTGTTGTTGTTGTTGTTGTTGTTGTTGTTAATATTATTATTTGTATTATTATAATTGTTATTATTGTTGTTATTATTATTATTATCATCAATTCATACTAATTACTTATTTATTCATTTAAATATTTATTTAACGGTTAAAGATTTTATCGATTAATCAGAAAACAAGTGTTTTTCGTTTTCCAAGGAATAAAATGTTTGCGACGGGAGTTCATCTTTTGGAGATTTTAAAACGAACATAAAAAACAATTTAATGCAACTATTTATTTAAGCAATTTGTTGTTATTTTGTGAACAAATAGCAAAAAAAGGAAAGAAATTTAGTAAACGTTTTTACTTTTTAAAGCCAGACTTTTCAGACGGCCAAGGATTTGAAGGAGTAAATAACAATTTTATTGGAAAATACTTTAAAACGCGTTTTTTTCTCTCAGCTATTCCGAATTATTTGAACATTTATCGCAGAAAAAAGAAAGATTTTATTTAAAATAGAGGACTTTATCATCAATCACCTTGGAGTGGATTCCCTTGGATGTCTTAAGAATCTAATTACCGGTGAATTACTCCTAGTCATTATCGTATCAATAAAAATTTTGTGTTTACGATTACGAATCAATTACTTTAAAAAAGTTGTTAATCATCTGGTTCCAATTTGGAGCAAAAAGTGGTTCTAAAATTTTCCCCTAAAAGCAATATTATTTACATCATTTAATGCTTATTATTTGATTAATCATAATAATTAGCAGATTTATTTTGTATTAATACCATCTCACGGTCTTCCTTTCCGCGCGCGAAATTCCGCCTGAAATGGGAGTCATTAAGTTCGTTAGGATGCCATCTCACGACAACCTTCTTCTTATTAAAATCCACTTTTTTATTGCAAAACGATAAACAACTCGGTTGACAAACAACCGTCTGGAAAATACATCTTCGCAGACTTGCTAGATAAATAGAAAACTTAATTCACTCTTTTCGCGAGTCCAAAACGATTGCAACAAACTCAAACTGTGGACAAACTCAGGCCACAGCCCATTACCCCAAATCTCATGGGTGACAACGACACGCCTCGTCCACTTCTTCGGCACTCACTCACTCACTCACTCACTCACTCACTCACTCACTCACTCACTCACTCACTCACTCACTCACTCACTCACTCACTCACTCACTCACTCACTCACTCACTCACTCACTCACTCACTCACTCACTCACTCACTCACTCACTCACTCACTCACTCACTCACTCACTCACTCACTCACTCACTCACTCACTCACTCACTCACTCACTCACTCACTCACTCACTCACTCACTCACTCACTCACTCACTCACTCACTCACTCACTCACTCACTCACTCACTCACTCACTCACTCACTCACTCACTCACTCACTCACTCACTCACTCACTCACTCACTCACTCACTCACTCACTCACCCACTCATTTAGTAATCCCTAATAAGCAATTGAGAAACAAAAGAAATAGGAAAAGAAAAAAACAAAGACACGACATTCAGAAAGCAGAACCAACGCAGCGGTTAATTAAGTCGAGTGGATCTCCAGGGGACATTCCATAGGGCAGTCCGAGGTACCCTGGAAGGTCAGAAAAGGCCAGTGGGCTGAAGGGCGAGGGGTGCAGTGGGAGTGAATGTCGGACTTTCAGGTCTCCACGGCTGATGCAATTAGTGGATGACGTAATCGCATTAATTGTTATTAACGGGCACTGGATTTACGGTACTCCTTCGGGAGTTTTTCAGTCGTGAAAGCCACTCTTAATTGATTGATGATAATGATGATGATGACGACGACGACGACAATGATGATGATGATTATGATAGTATAACTTAAGTGTGATAACATGCTTACAGTTATCATTGAATGCATTACGAGGTTTCGGAAGATTGGATAAGAGAATGGATGAGTTGCAGATGGATGGGCGGATGGACGGTTGGACGGATGGATGAATGAATGACTGATGGATAGATTTACACCGACTTCCGACATTAGAGAATATTATCTTTTTGTATAGCTGTGTCTCGAATTTCTTCCATATATTTAGCCATAATGAATGGCTCAAATTAGTGAGTGAGTGAGTAAGTGAATGAATTACATTAGAGCAGACTCACAATTAATGATCACTGGATAATATAAATAAATCTCCTTCATAAATCAGCCTGCATTATTGAATAAACTGCATCTCAGATATAGTAGCAGATTAGAAATAATTACATAAGACATTTAAATGTGATTTTTTTTAAATGCCAATAAATAATATGATCCTATGACAAACATCCCTGTACGATCAGTGGCTGTATAACCGGTATTTAGTAACTATTATATTGACACAATTATAAAATAATAATAATAATAATAATAACAAATAATAATAATAAATAATAATAATAATAATAATAACAAATAATAATAATAAATAATAATAATAATAATAACAACATTAGTAGTAATAATATAATTATAATAGTATTATCAGATTAAAATCTATATTTTACATGATGGATTTTCTATTCCACCAGAGATTATTTAAAAACCCAATCACTTCCTTAATCTGGAAAATAAAGCGATGTCATTAACTGAGTTTGGAGAATTTTATTTCTCTTGCATTAAATCCATAAATCCGCTTAAATACAGGAAATTATTTAAATTTTTTATGAATGTTGTTGCTATTATTATTATTATTATTATTATTATTGTTATTATTATTATTATCATTATCATTATCATTTTTCCTTCTTCTTCTCGGTCTCACAGCCGGTGATGAATGAATGCTGAGCACTACCGGTGCTCTCAGCGATTCATCCAAGTACTTTCCGAAGAATGTGTGCAGTGCCCAGCAAGGAGATCTTCTGAATCTCCGAAGTCTTTGGTCGTCCTGGTATCAACTCTACATACTTTGTAAAGTCTTTTCTTAGCGTTCCGAGCGCTCCTACAATTACCGGAACGACTTTAGACTTCACTTTCCACATCCGGTTGATTTCAATCTCCAGGTCCTTGTATTTGCTAATTTTTTCAGCTTCTTTGAGCGCGATGTTCTTATCACCCGGGACGGAAACATCGATTAGCATGCAAGACTTGGATCTCCTGTCATGGATAACAATGTCAGGTCTGTTGGCCAATATTTTCCTGTCCGTGATAATCGCATAGTCCTATAGAATGGTGCAATCTTTTATATTCGTCACACTTTGGGGCGTGTGCTCGTACCATTTCTTTGGAACTTCCCATCCTAGCTCACGGCATACAATCCAGTGGATGTAACTGGCCACCTTGTTATGTCGGTGCAAATATTCAGTTGCTGCTAACACAGTGCAACCCGACGTTATGTGGCTTATCGTTTCTTGGGCCTTGCCATAGATCCTGCAATTGCCATCTATCTGCTGCTTCAATATCATACGTTGATGGTAACGTGTGTTTAGTGTCTGGTCTTGAGCTGCCATGATCAAACTCTCAGTTTCGCCTTTGAGCCCAGCGCTTCTTAACCAAGCACAGCTTGCTTCTTTGTCCACCCAATTCTTTTCTAAGTCACAAAAGAATTGTCCATGCATGGGCTTTTCCCTCAATTCATTATTATTATTATTAATTTTGTTATTGTTGTCGTCGTCATCACTGTCACTGTCGTCGGTCTTGTTATCTGTTGCTAGTAATTGTATTATTTTAACAATAATAATAATAATAATAATAATAATAATAACAATAATAATGATAATGATTACAATAATAATATACTTGTAATAATCATTTCACATATGAATATAACTTTGTTTGATCAAATTTAATGAAAAATGTTTCAATATTAAACAAAATAAACCCAAAATTTTATTACAGATGCATTACATTTCGACATTCCGATTATAATTCATGAAATTATTTGATAAAATTATAAATTATTTTTCAAATAACATAAATTTGCAACAACTGCGCATCTGAATATTTAACATTCGTATCGCAATAAATGATTTTTTAGAAATTATTTTCAAAATAATTTATATAAATTATAAATGATTTTATAAAAATTATTTTCAAAATAATTTAATTTATTCCAATTAAAGACATCTTTGAATTTAAAAATAAAAATTAAATCAATGGTTCTCCATTTAAAAATCTAAACACAAAATTCTCAGGCAAAGCAACTTACGTGCTTAATGGACAGATGGAAATCATAATTTTGAATCAACTCTTAATAATAATAATAATTTTGATTTATGTGGTTATAATAATAAATCTTTTAAATCATCATAATAATAAAAATGTTATTGTATAGTAAATAAAATTTAATATATATTTTGTAGGGTTTTATAATATCAAACATTTTCTAAAATTATTTATTTATTTATTGAATATTCACAAAATGGAACATTTAATTTCATAAACAAATTAACTTCACTTTAACCTCCAAACTACCTTGAAGTCCTACTTGGACAATGCCATTACAAAATTGTTCGGGATTATTATTATTATTATTATTACTATTTTAATTATTGTTATTATTACTTTATTATTACTATTACTATTAATTTAATTATTATTATTATTTTAAATATTGTTGCTATCATTATTAATACTTTTATTAATATTATTTTAATTTTTATTATAATTATTATTATTATTATTTCTCTACTTTTTGTTAGCAAAATGACAAAATCTCTGCTTTTGTGGACTTCAAAGCAGATGTTTGACTGCTTGTTCTTTCTTTTCAAGATTCAATTTTCCTGTGAATATTTTCCAAATTTCTAATTCAATGAGACTTTTTCTTAAATCTTTCCCACTTCAAACTTGGTAATATTTTAATATTTTAAACACGAATCGTTTATTTATTAAAATAATATCGTTATTTTCTATATCAATAAAAATGCAATGTGCGTTTGTAACAATGTGTGTTTGTGTGTACTTCACCAATTGCTTTGAAATTTTGACACAACATAGTACTCGATTAGAGGAGTGTTTTTTATATAGGTTTCATATATATGACACAACTATATCATGTAAAAATACGCCATCTTGCCACGATAACGTTACAGACTAATCTATATAAATAAACTTTAGAGAGATATTTGTCAGTTAAAGCGTCTGCGTAATTATTAATACAAATTAATTTATTCTTGATTAAATTATTTAAAATATTATTTAAATAAAAATAATTGATTGTTTAATTATTTCTCTGCAGATGTTAAAACAATATTTGCTTTGTCCATTTGTGGCTTCGCTCGTCTGGGTCTTTTCCCGCCTTTATGTTTATTTCTCTTTTTTTTATAGAGACCTAAATGCTATTTTTATCTTATAATTTCGAATTTGTTGCGCAAGAATGATTTAATTATCACATCATAATTTCGATCTTTCGATAATCTTTAAACAAATACAATGTTATTATATTATCATTCTTATTATTACTATTATTATTATTATTACTATTATTATTATTATTATTATTATTCTTTAAAATATTTTTGAAAAGATTTTAACTTAAAACGACCGATTTTTCATATACTTCAAATTATCCACTAATAATCCCCACCATTTCAATATGTCCAAATATTTTATTTAAAATTTATTATGAAAAAGATGAAAAATTTAAGATTATTTTATTTTTTATAAATATTTTTATTATAAATATTCTAATTAATCTGAAAATGCTGCTGTTTTTGGAGCTTCAATTTTTTTCGTGGTTTGTACATGGTTTTTTTTTTTTTTATTTTGCCAAAAACATTTAAATTTTAATGGATTGATTTTTAATGTTTAAATAATTTTTCGTCCAAATTTTATTTTATTTTATTTGAATTTAAAAAAATAAAATCAAAGATAATATTAATTCTTAATTATTAATTAATGTTTCACTGTTGAAATTCAGTTACTAATGGGAATGTTCCAAGGACTGGTATATTTTGCCAGATAATATTATTTATTTATTTATTTTATTTATTTATTTATTTATAATCTGGGATCTCAATAAATAATTCCTAATTTTAACTCCTAATTAATCACTTAACTTAGATAATTTTAAATCCTAATTGATTCTTAATTAATAACATAATTTAACTAATTTTAATCCTTAATTGATTCATAAGTTACACATAAGCAAAAGACACGCGCCTTAAATGGCCAAAAAACTTCCATAAACACATATGAGTGCACAAGGAGGTGATTTATTTACGACTACGTAGCCCAAGGATATAGAAAAGAATTTATTATTATCATTATTATTATTATTATTATTGTTATTATTATTATTATTATTATTATTATTATTATTATTATTATTATTATTATTATTATTATTATTATTATTATTATTATTATTATTATTATTATTATCATTATTTAATAACATAGTTATATATAATATATAATTATAACTGCAATTTCAATGCCATCAACAGTTGCATAGTAAGAACAACGCAACTGCTATCACTACTAATATTATCAGTACATTATTATTATTATTATTATTATTATTATTAATTTATTATTTTCCTGAATTATTTTTAAATATTTCAAAATGAAATTACTGAAAAAATCGCGAAAGTGCGTCCGAAACCCTACATCAGTAGTTTTGCAAAAGCAAAAATGTTTGCAATTTAATTATTTATTTTATAATTAATATTTGAGTTTTATTATTTTAAATTTTCTTTTTAAATTTAAATCTGTTTGTTTTACTTTAATGTTTAATTTGACTTTTTATTATTCCATCGAAACTTCAACCTCGGCCGTCGTCCTCGTCGTCGTCTTCATCAACAGTGTCATAGTCATCATCATCACCACCATCATCGTTGTTGTCGTCGTCGTCATCAACAATTCACTTACGCAGCACAAATTAAAAGCGAATCTTTAAAATAATAAGAAAAAAAAAGTCGCTCATGAAAAGATTTGTTGGCATTTTACAAGAAATTGTCGGAAAATGTCACGTTTTTCTGAGCGGAATTATAGGGTCTTTATTTATCACGTGACAGGATTTTAATGAGTCTCTGCGGAATGTTTTTAAATGATTTTCAAAACAATTTGGAACAGCTTTTCAATTGAATTTGTCTCTTAGATGCAATGATTGTTGAACTCAATTATTATTATTTAACACTGTTAAGCCAATTAAATATTAAATGAATATAATGGTTTTATTACCTTTTGAAACATAAATCTGTTATTATTATTATCATCATCAACATCGTCGTCATCGTCATCATCGTCGTCATCGTCACCATCATCATCGTCATCATCATCATCCTAGTCGTCATCATTTTGATTTTTTTTTTTTTTTTTATAAAAGAATTTCGCAATTTCAAAAGGGAATGAAAACGTTGGAATGAAAATATTTTATGTTCAAAAGTTAAATTTGTTGTTGTTTTAAACTCGTAATTGAAGAAATTAGTTAAAAATTCTTTTTAGAATCTTTTAGAGATTTTGGACTCAAAAGGTTAAATAAAAAAGGAAATGAATTTAATTTTAAACATTTTATGGAATTATAATTTTAAATATTAAATATTAATTTTAATTTATAATTTTAAATTTAAATATTTTTACTTCACTTCGTTTGTTTATCATTTCTCATTAATCAAGTAATTTCTGTTTTATTTAATAAATTAACTTTTAATAAATGTTAATGTCATCATCTTAATTAACTTTTACTCAACATAATAACGTGTGATATTATAAATAATAATAATATTATTCTCCTATTGTACCTTACAATACCTTGCAACTATATTGTATATTCAAAAAATGTATCATAATATTATTACTACGTTAATATAATAATGTCACAACAACCATAACGTGCTCATAATTACATTATTAGTCATGTTATTGCCTTAATAAACGTCATAATAACCTCATAATATCGTCATAATATTTAAATTATCATCTTATTAAATCATCTTATTAAATTATTATCTTATTCTCATAATATCGCCATAGTATCCTCTTAATATTGCCATATTATTATCTTAATATTGCCATATTATTATCATAATATCGTCATAATAACATCATAATATCGTCAGAATATTTACAATATCATCTTATTAACGTCATAATATTGCCATATTATTATCATTGTATCGTCATAATAACGTCATAATATTGTGACGATATCCCGAAATACATCCGTGGAATTCCATGACATTGATTTTGATCGATTGTTGGATTCAAACAACAATCTATTTCAACTCAACTATGGCGTGACGTCAATTCAATTCCATACTTTTAGATGTTCTTCTATTATTATCATTATTCTTTTTATTATTGTTATTATTATTATTTTTTTTATTATTATTATTATCTCAGGTCAAATATAAGAAAATATTCAAATATCGTTTAAAACAGCTTTTATGAAGCTATTTTTTTTCTTGAGAGGATAGATTTCATTTCAGAAATTGCATTCATTCGGTCACGCTTGGATGAACGAGTCACGCTCGAACGAATGTCACGCTCTGACGATTCCGTAATTCAGTTGTTGCGTCATCGAATGTAGATCGTGGTCAAAAACATTCGTCAACTTTTAATTTCGGGTCAAAGTCTAAATGATGATGATGATGACGACGACGACGATAACTATGATGACGACGACGATGATTATATATATATATTCATAATTTCAAAGAAATAAAATAAAATAAAAGTAAAATAAAAATAAAATAAAATCCAGCGCAACACGTTGACAAATGCACGGCGAAGTTCTTTGGAAGTGCCATCAAAATGTCAGTTTTAACTCCTTTTTTTGCCACCGAGACTTGATGAATTAAAAGCTCAATTGTTGGCGAATTGTTTTGAAATTATTCCTTAAATGCTGTTGAAACTATTGCTAACCATCATCATCGTCGTCGTCGACATCGTCATCATTATCATCGTCGTCGTCGTCGTCATCGTCATCGTCGTCGTCATCATCATATCATCATCATCATCACCATCACTATCATCACCACTACCACCACCATCATCATCATCAGAAGCAGCATCATTATTTACAGCCTCATGACGTCACCTTAATCCTTGCAATAAACACTGCTTCCCGAGTGATGATCATTCAAAGTATAATTTCCAGTAATTATTCTAACGCGAGATTATTGGCACGAATTAAGGTCAGCTTAAAAAAAATTATAATAAATATATAATATATAATAAATTTATTAAATTTATTTTAAAATATAATGATGTTTAATTCTAAAACCATTTTGTGATTATTTTCTGGTAATTACGTATTTAATTAATTAAATCGAATATTAAAATAATTTTAAAATTTAATTTTAATTACTCGATAATGCAGTGCTTTAAATGTTGTTAAATTAGGAAAATTCACCAATTAAATGTAACACAGAACAAAAAAGTTGACTATATTTGAAAGGAATATAAAATAAATTGTAATAATAAAAATATTAATTAATATTAATAAAAATATAAATATAAGATATAAAAATATAAAAATAAAAAATATTAATAAAAATATATAAATATAATATATAAAAATAATAAAAATATAAAAATATAAAATATAAAATATTAATAAAAATAAATTGTAGAATAAATCCAAATATTTAATTAATTACATTTGTATAACAAAAAATTGTTGAAATACTTCCAGGGTTTCAATGGTAACAAGGGTTTCAGTCATTTGTTTCCCACAATTAAACTTATATTTTAACGGAATTAAATTTATTTTATTATTTATTTCTCGTTAAAAAACGTGAAATTTGAAATTATTTATCGAGTCGAGCTACGAATTTTGTTTACAAAGGAAGCCCTGTAATAAAAATGTTTAAAAAATATTTATTATTATTTAAAAAATAATTATTATTTAAAAAAAATTATTATTATTTAAAAAATAACTATTATTATTTAAAAAATAATTATTATTATTTTATACAATAAAATTAATGAAACTATTTCAGAACTCAGGAGAAAAAACATCTTAACTTACAGGTGTAAGTATACATATGCAAGTATACATATACGGTTGCCTTATACATGCCAGTCTTGCCCAAAAGGACACAACTATTTACATCTTAGATGGCATTTTCTGATATTAAATGTTAATTATTAAATGTTAATTATTCAAAATAATGACCATAAAAATTCAAAAATATACAAACGTTACCTGTTAACTTTATTGATTACGACTCATTCATTAAAAACCTTCTAACCTTACGTTACAGATATGCAAACATTACCTTATAACATTATCACTTAAATAATAATAATAATAATAATAATAATAATAATAATAATAATAATAATAATAATAATAATAATAATAATAATAATAATAATAATAATAATAATAATAATAATAATAATAATAATAATATGACATTTGTATAGCGCCGTGAGTTTAAAAGACTACAACCCATTCATTAAACAATATTTATTAAACTCCTATTCCATATCTACAAACAAAAATAAACAAACATTACTTATAAAGTTTACAAGATTACAACTCAAAGATTCAACAATCAAAAATTACACCGACAGATATATATCCGTCAGCTTCCCGCAGAAGGGCACAACTATTTGCACCATCCAGAGGGCCAAGATATCCGTCTTCCTGGTCACCATTTCCACCTCCGTCGTCTGCCTATTGAACTTCGTGACCTTGACCATCGACAGCATCCCCTTCAACGCCACCCTAGACTCCCCATTTCTCCCCAACGACACCGTCGTGCGCAACGAAAGTTCCCCAATCGTTGGCGTCGTCGAAGACCTCGTGAGGGCTACCGGTTTGCCCTTTCAAGGTCAAATTCCGCTCGAAGAAATCTTGTCATCGGCCCAATTCAATCACTCTCCCCAATCTCCTCTTCATCCTCCCTACGACTACAACAACCATCATCGTCATCATCACTCTCCTCAGACTCAGTACAAGGATACAGAGTACGTGTACTTCGTCGGCTTCAAGACGAAAACAGACGGCGATATCGTACTCAAGAATCTCAATTTCTGGATCCAAGCCCTGCTCGTCAAAATGATTCCCTGCCTCGGAATGATCGTCCTCAGCTTCCTACTCAAGCGCAAAATGACGTCCGCTCAGCGCAAGCGACGCCAGCTGCTTCGAGTCGCTCAGATCAAATCTCCGGCCGCTGCCACCTCGAATAGCAGCGCTCCGAGCGCCGAAAATCAGCGACAACAGCATCAGCAGCAGTCGAAGTCGGCGTCGACGGCTTCGAGCGGCAAGAAGAAGTCCGGCCTTGACGCCAGACAGCGACGGACTCATAGGACGACCAGGATGCTCGTCATCGTCGTCTTCCTCTTCGCTGCCA
Source organism: Hirudinaria manillensis (assembly GCA_034509925.1). NCBI lineage: Eukaryota > Metazoa > Annelida > Clitellata > Hirudinida > Hirudinidae > Hirudinaria > Hirudinaria manillensis. The sequence continues at coordinate 1,836,808 of CM067532.1, read as the reverse complement.
CGGAATTTCCGAACGGAATGCTGAACCTGTTGAGTGGAATATTGGACCACGCGTTCGTTCAGGAGATTTACGATCCGTTGGGCGATCCATTGGACTTTCTGACCCTCGTCAACAGCGCCATCAACTTCATCCTCTACTGTACGATGAGCATGCAGTTCAGAAAGACGTTTGCCGAAGTTTTCCTGAAACCCCTCAGTTCATTGGTCGCTCGAAAACTAGGCTCCTCCCATCTCCCTCTGGCACAGATACCGCTGAACGAGGACGGGTGAAATGGAATGATGGACAAAATGAAGGAGTTTAATGAAGGATTTGTTGTGCGTTTGAATAAATTAATTTGTTTATTAATTCGAGTAATTGATTTGTTGCTTCCACGTGCATTTAATGCTTAGTCGTTCTTGTCATTCGTTAGTTGAAGTAAAGTTTCTGGCGTGTTCTAATAGGTTAGTTATAATTATCATTATTATTATCATTATTATTATTATTATTATTATTACTATTATTATTATTATTATTATTATTATTATTATTATTATTATTATTATTATTATTATTATTATTATTATTATTATTATTATTATCATTATTATTAATATTACGGCTATTTGTTGGTATTGGCTTTTTTTATCATTATCGAAATTATTTTAATTATTTTTAAACAAATCTGAATAAAGAACTTACAAATTTGTCTTCAGAATAAATCATCGAAACGACTAAAATACCAGTATCCGATAAACAAATAGACGGACAAACAGATGGACGGACGGACGGAAGGAAGGACGAATGGATGGACAAACAAAGAATATTCGTTTCTAAAAGTACATAGTAAAACAAAGCACGACTTATCGGAAAGGTGGAAGACATCCTGTCTAAATCAACAACAGGCGACGATCATCCACGCTTTTTCCTCTCACATTTCCATCATCATCATCACCACCTTCCTCCTCCTCCTCCTCCTCCTCCTCTTTGTTCCATCTCTTCTTATTCTTTTTCTTCTTATTATTATGATTGTTATGATGATGATGATGATTATTATTATTATGATTATACACATTTTTCATGCTTCTTCACGGTCTCACAGCCGGTGATGAATGAATGCTGAGCACTACCAGTGCTCTCAGCGATTCATCCAAGTACTTTCCGAAGAATGTGGGCAGTGCCCAGCAAGGAGATCTTCTGAATCTCCGAAGTCTTTGGTCGTCCTGGTATCAACTCTACATACTTTGTAAAGTCTTTCCTTAGCGTTCCGAGCGCTCCTACAATTACTGGAACGACTTTAGACTTCACTTTCCACATCCGTTATTATTATTATTGTTATTGTTATTATTATTAATAATATTATCATTAATGTTATTGTTATTGATATTATTTTCTTCATCTTCTTCTTCTTCTTCCTCTTCTCTCTGACCACGTGAGAGCATCCGCACTCAATGGACGGATTCGCAAAGTTCAAAGGTCGAACGAGACTCCGGTGACCCTAAAACAGAATTCCGTATTGACCTTTGACCTCCCTGAATATCCTGATTTAAAGAACAAATGTTTTTAAATTTTCAAATATAATTTAATTTTCGAATTATTTTCGAACAATTAAAATAAAATGATATTGAAAGATGCTCAAGTAATTGAGTTGAATTGATTTCCTGGAGAGGTTATTACGATTTCTCCAGGTAATGATTTTTATTAAATTAATAAAATTTATTCATTTAATAATAAATATCATTTTATTTAAAATTAAAGATTATAATATTCATTGACATTCCAGAATTTCCCAATTTGTTTTTTTTTTTTTAAATTTTTAACGTCTGATATTATCAATTATTATTTAAAGCTGTTGTTATCACGTCCTTTCCTTTGTCGTTGTCGTCGTCGTCGTCGTCATAGTTGTTGTTGTTGCTAGAAAAGGAATATATAAGTTTTTATTGGCTTATTTTCAAAGGATAAAATTCTTTATTTTCATTTTACGACGTGTTTTGCAAACAATCGAATTTCAAAATGTCCGTCTACTCTCAAAAGCCAAGATGGTCTCCCTCGTGTGAACCTTGACAATTCCGCTTCGAATGAACAAAATAAAATAGTTTCTGCAAACAAATGTCTTTCACGGTCTGTGAAAGAATTACGAAGAATTTATCATCTCTTCTTGGAATTATTTTCGCAATTTAAAGTATTAAATCAACAATTGTTTCATAATAATTCTATTTATATTATTTATTGTTAATTCTTTTTATTTTATTATTATTATTTTCAATTATTCGACTATATATTTTTTTCCGGACATGGCTTTAAATCTCATTTGCATGCATAGCTGGATTTCCTCGGCAATGTCCATTAAACACTGTTCCATGGAGAGTGAAAAATGTCACCAGGTTTTCTTCAGGAAAATAATTCTGGAATAAATTTTTTTCTTTTAAATTTTTTAAAACGATGATCAGATGATTTCCAATCTATTTTCGGACGATTTTATTTCTTTTTTTTTTTTTTTGTTTCTCAATTTCGATTTAAATCGAAAACATTCGTCAGGAAGAAGAAATTTGTTTTTAGACTTTAATCTGCTTCGACGACGACGACGATAACAACAACAACAGCAACATAATCTTCATCATCATCATCATCATCCTCGTCGTCATCCTCATCGTCATCGTCTTCGTCGTCGTCATCGTCATCATCAACAACAACAACAACATAATTGCCCAGTAAGCGGTATACAACAATAAGTGCTACAATATGGGTATCAATAGATATACAGATATACATAGATATAGATAGATAGATATAAAGATATAATAATAGAGATACAGATATAATAGATTAGTTGTTAAAAAGAAATTTATTTAAAAGAAAGACATTAGAGATACATTTACGTTTTGTTTGTAAAACAAACAATATTTTGTAATATTTTGTAAACAAACAAAAATGAAGTTAATTAATTAATATTCAGAACTAATTCATCGGCAAATAAATAATATTATTTATTATTATCTATTATGTATTAATATTATGTATTATCTTATTCATTATTATTAATATTATCTATTATGTATTAATAATAAATATTATTATTAATTACATGATTAATTACACGACGATTTTTGTAACATTTTAAACGATTATTCAATAAAAAAGGGCATTTATTCTCACGGAAATCTGTCCTCAGGTCGTAAAGCACGATAACGTGGCAGACATTCGCCGTGACAAACAACGCCTGATATCACGTGTTCTCTCTGATTTACTTGGCGCCTATTTCTGCACCGGAGACTCGGAAGCTGGATCAACTCCACAGATGATGATGATGATCATGATGACGATGATGACAGTGATGGTTGTTGTGGTGATGATGATGATGACGATGACCATGATGATGATTTCAGATCGATCTGTGACTAGGACTGTCACGATGGTAATTCGTCACGTTGCTTGGAATTTCTCGAAGAGATTGCTTCGGCAAAATTATTGATGGCAATGAAGATTATTTGTTTATTCGTCCGTCCATCCGCCCATCCACCCACACATCCATCCATCCATCCATCCGTCCATCCATCCATCCATCCATCCATCCATTCATCCATCCATCCGTCCATCCATCCATTCATCCATCCATCCGTCCATCCGTCCATCCGTCCATCCGTCCGTCCGTCCATCCATCCGTCCATCCATCCGTCCGTCCGTCCATCCGTCCGTCCATCCATCCATCCATCCATCCATCCGTCCATCCATCCATCCGTCCATCCATCGATCCGTCCGTCCATCCATCCTGAAACAGTAACTCATTTCAAATAAATTCATTTACAGACAGACCAAAGCTATTAGTGGCGCCATTTATTTACGTTTATTAACCAAGATTAATACATTCATTGATGAAATATGGTAAAGCATAATTTCTAAAAAATACAATGAAAAACAAAGTTTAAAAATATCATTAATATTTATTAGATTTACTCGGTCACATAATTAGACTAATTTGAAATTAAATGCAACAAGAAAACTATGAAACCCATCTAGAAATGGCCTAAAAATTTGCAATACAACAATAATAATAACAGTAATAATAATAATAATAATAATAACAATAATAATAATATTTTTTACATCTTTTCTAAATGATTTTTGTTCCGAAACGAAGACAAATCGCCTGCGGGGTCTGATCGTAGGGCACCTTCATTGGCGTGGAAATGAAAAACATCCATTAAACGTGTCTCGCTCTGGAATTAGTCGGACCAAGCCAGGAGTTGAATGCCTGACCTGAGCGTCGGGGATGATCGAAATTGAAATTGATGTCCGTTTATGTAGCGCCACGTTTTGCTTAGGATTAACTTAAGTTGCGCTGCGTCTCTATGTCGTGTACTTGTGTACTTCATTTGTATAGCGCGAGTTTTTTTTTGTCGTGTACTTGTGTACTTCATTTGTATAGCGCGAGTTTTTTTTGTCGTGTACTTGTGTAATTCATTTGTATAGCGCGAGTTTTTTTTGTCGTGTACTTGTGTACTTCATTTGTATAGCGCGAGTTTTTTTTGTCGTGTACTTGTGTAATTCATTTGTATAGCGCGAGTTTTTTTTTGTCGTGTACTTGTGTACTTCATTTGTATAGCGCGAGTTTTTTTTGTCGTGTACTTGTGTAATTCATTTGTATAGCGCGAGTTTTTTTTTGTCGTGTACTTGTGTGCTTCATTTGTATAGCGCGAGTTTTTTTTTGTCGTGTACTTGTGTACTTCATTCGTATAGCGCGAGTTTTTTTTGTCGTGTACTTGTGTACTTCATTTGTATAGCGCGAGTTTTTTTGTCGTGTACTTGTGTACTTCATTTGTATAGCGCGAGTTTTTTTGTCGTGTACTTGTGTACTTCATTTGTATAGCGCGAGTTTTTTTTGTCGTGTACTTGTGTACTTCATTTGTATAGCGCGAGTTTTTTTTGTCGTGTACTTGTGTACTTCATTTGTATAGCGCGAGTTTTTTTTTTGTCGTGTACTTGTGTACTTCATTTGTATAGCGCGAGTTTTTTTTGTCGTGTACTTGTGTACTTCATTTGTATAGCGCGAGTTTTTTTGTCGTGTACTTGTGTACTTCATTTGTATAGCGCGAGTTTTTTTTGTCGTGTACTTGTGTACTTCATTTGTATAGCGCGAGTTTTTTGCGACGAAATTGAAAAGCTTTCGTTAATCGTTTGGCATGGTTTCGAATGCGTTGTTGCTGTTGTTGTTAATCTAGAAATACATAGTTCAAGTCAAAACCGTTGAGAATTAATCCCAAGAATTATGAAGAATTATTTTTGTGTTTATGTCTTTTTTTTCCTGACTTATTTAAATTCGTATTATTATTAAAAACTTTGAATTAATTGAATTAATCCAAAATTAAAAAAAAACAATAATTTAATCATCCAAATCATAATTTAAACTATTAAAATGATTTCAAATAATTTTAAATAATTTAAAATAATATCAACAAAAAGCTTTCACAAGTTTTCATCCTTAAAGGCTTCTACTGATTGGCTAATAAGAACGCAGACATGCTTATGAGACTATTACCATGACCAGTGAAATATCATCGGTATCATCATCACCACTCCTCTTTCACCTCTGCCGCAAAAATTCTCCTAAAAATCGAAAGTGAAACTGATGGCATGGAAAGTCCTCGACAAACAGGAAGTAGATTGAAGTTCAAGTGGATCTGGCGTCGGTGGAGATATTTTTGATGATTCTTTTGTTATATAAAATAATTAATCAATTTTATAAATAATCTCAATTTGTTGATATTATAACAAATAATAATAATATTTATTTATTTATTTATTTATTTTATTTATTTATTTATTTATTTATTTATTTATTTATTTATTTATTTATTTATTTATTTATTTATTTATTTATTTATTTATTTATTTATTTATTTATTTATTTATTTATTTATTTATTTATTTATTTATTTATTTATTTATTTATTTATTTATTTATTTATTTATTTATTTATTTATTTATTTATTTATTTATTTATTTATTTATTTATTTATTTATTTATTTATTTATTTATTTATTTATTTATTTATTTATTTATTTATTTATTTATTTATTTATTTATTTATTTATTTATAAACTGCCTTTTAGAAATTGACCAAAATAATTCAGTGCAGGATCTTGGCACAGAAGATTGTGGAGTGAAAATAAAATGACAGAAGTTGATGAAATCCTGGCAGCAGTGTTTGAACTGGATAATTCCGTCAATCAATTTCGGTTTCGATTACAGGCACAAGCGGATTTGGCTGGGTGGGATGGGTAGTGGGCGGGTGTGCCGCGGAGGAAGAGGGGGAAGTGGCCCCAGGTTTTAGAAAAAAATATAGGTTTGACAGCTGAGGAATAAGATCGTCGGTCCATGGTCCACTACCCTATCCGTCCATCCATCCAGGTATTTTAAATACACCATTGATTGATTGATCGGTTGATTGATTGTCATAAATAACTCCATTCTAAGATTAGTCAAAAAACTTAATTAAAACTTTAATTTTTGTGACATGGAATTTCGACTTGGGAAGTTTAATTTATGAAAAATGGTCCTAATTAGAATACACATATTCTAAGTTAATATAATATAGTTAATCACATACTTTTGTTTTTTATCGCATTTCGGGTAATTTCAAGTATGTGGTCAGCTTTGTCTCTAAACTATTTTAAACTTGTTGGTTGTTTACGTTGTCTTGTGTCTTCTGTCTTGGTATACCAGAAGGTCCACGGGCCAACAATTCAATTCAATTCAATTCCTCCAATATTTTAAGTGCCTTTTTTATCCAAGTCCTAGGATGTCAAGGCACTGCCGACGCACATTAGGATAGACCGAGCACAACATAATGAAATAATGAGAACAAAAGACAATTTAAAAAAATGCAAACTAAAATATTTAAGAATAACATTGAATAAACAAGTGAGTCTTTAAATTGGTATGAAAAGAAAGTGAAAAATGCTTCCTTTGTAAGTTGGTTTTTGCAATTATTTATCTATCAACAAAACCAAGGTTACTCCGCTAATCACTGTTTGCAGCCTTGATTTGCAAACCTTCTGGGATCAGAAGTTGTTGAATTGGTCTCTTAATTTGGCTTCTCCTTTGTCTTTCAGCTTTGCATACAGAAACAGCTTTGCCAAAAGTGTTGGTCCATCCGGGTAGACATAACGTTGAGCGAATATTTTAAAAATTCGCGTGGATTAAAAAAAAATAATAATAACGTTACACTCACTAGAGTGCGAATGCGAAATGTGATCTTCAATTACTTAATACGTAATTATTCCCAATATCAATTTAAATTTTAAATTTAAGTAAAACAAAACTGCACATTTCACGACGTGAAATTATTTAATTAATAATATTTATTAATATTTAATAATATTTATTAATATTTAATAATATTTATTAATATTTATTAATATGTATTAATATTTATTAAATAAACGTTGTTAAATGTTTTCAATTGGACTTATTAAAGGAAGTTGAAAATCGATGGACTGAGACGTTGTATCTGCTTCACAGATGGGCATCGATTGAAGGATTTTTTCAGATTATAAATGGTAAATAAATAAAAACATGCATTTTTGCTTGAACGAACTACGCTCATGAATATTAATAAACATTTATTTCAAGATGGCCGTGCAAGTATGAGTCAGTTTTGTGAAAAGCTTCCGCTTATATAACAGTGTCGTTACACTTGAAATTTCTGAGAAAAATGGCTGGAACCGTAAGTCATCATGAATTCGGATCAAGTATCGCCTTATTGAGGACGATAGCTATTAAAAAGTCAAAGGTAATCAAAGATAATTACTCCAGAAACTATTCCCGACGTTCACAACCGGTATAAACAGGCCGCCACAAAACTCTCTCACAAAAGAAGACCATTTTTTTTTTAGACACCGCTCATCACAAAAAAAAAAACACGTCAGTTTTTACTTCTACTTTTAGCTCGTAGATTTATATTTAGAATTGACAGGCTAAAATTAGCCATGACTCATTCTCAAAGTGTCACATGTTCGACTTTGCATAATCCTTGATAATGTTCCCATTCGCCGGTTGGCTTGCGCATTTTTTGTCGATTCAGGCCTACTCTTTCTCCAGAGTTCAATCAGTGAATATCAGGCAAGTGTTGTCTGCAGTGCTATTGAAAAAGCCTTTTGTACTGTTCAATCTTCAACTACGAGTTAAAAACCTTTAGGTTGTAGATAATTGCTTTTCGATCTAACTGCGTCCCGCGGTTAATACGAGTAGAGGTATTTTTTTTAAAGAGGATTTTAAGAATCGAATCTGATTTTCTCGTCGTTCTTGGGGTTTTAAACATTTTAAGAAAATTTCCGGTAAATATTCTATTCTTGTACTTTGCATTCAAAGTATTATTTGAATTATTCTTCAAAATCATATTTCAAAATCAGTCGTAAATCAATGTAATTAAGTTCAGAACTATAAGATGATCAAATTATAAATATTTTTTTCTTGATTAAATAAAACTTTTATGCTTCTTAATTCAACTTACTCGCTTCAAATACACCTTGATTGCATCCATGAAGTTTATTATGACGAGGCCGGCGATATCGTCTGCTTCGGAGCTGGCAAATTTCGTAGCCAACTTAAAAATAAATTCGAAGCAATTATTTTTGCAGATAAGGAAATGATAAGAACGAATAGCTCTCCTCGTCCCGAATCAGATAACTGACAACCAGAGAAATCTTTTGCTCACTGCCAGTATCGCGCTCGTATCCGACTTAATTTGGACATTCATCCTGGCCAATGATACAGAAAATGCTCAAGAAACTGGCCTGCGGTTTAAGCGAAGACGACCGTCACAAACTGCAGAGCAAAGCCATCGACAAAAGTCTCAAAAAGGAGAAAAGTGCCTACAGAGGAACTCACAGACTTCTGTTGCTGGGTTGGTGCCTTTCAAATCAGTAGGCCCCGATTTTTTAATGGAACTTCTGATTAGATTCGTGGTTGATCTAATTAATTCAGGGGTTGGGGTGTAAGATGATACTTTAGATCTGTTTTAGACAAGAGTACTTTTGTGGTATGTGTTTGTGATATGTGTTGATTAGTGTTTTAACGAGCAATAATTGATGAGGTTATTATTATATAGTTAATATTTTATGCTGAATTTTAAAAAATCCTTTCATAAATTAAAATAAGTTCATGTTACTAAATCCAAGTTTGTATTTCTAATCTCACAAGTTATTCTAGAAATAAACAACTTAAATGGCTTAATTTTATTGATAACTTATTTTCATTTTTGTAAATTTTATAAATTAAGCTGACAAGTTAAAATGAAAGATTGATATTGAATTAAAGAGAATTTATAAATGTAAATGCATTTATTAGCAACCATTGTTAAAAAACATGAAGATATTTTGCAAAATAACTTTGAGCCTTAAAGGAATGCAGATTGATAATCAAACTTTATTTGGGTGGTTCTTTAATTATACTAAATTACTAGAAATAACTAAATTAAATGCTTTATTGATGAAGAAATTGAACAAATTACTGGACATCCAAGGATGCAAATGAGCAAATAATTTAATAAAATCATTGGAAAAGGGTCTTAAATGCCTTAAAAAGAATAAAATAACATTCTTATTTATTTATTAATAATTAATAATTATAATAAATATTTATAATTAATTCGTGTTTAATAATTTTTAATAACAAGGTGCGGGGGAGTCGGGCAAATCGACGATCGTGAAGCAGATGAGAATCCTCCACGTCAATGGCTTCAGTGTCGAGTGAGTGTCGAATGTTATTATAAACGTACTTGTTATTATTAACTAACTATTTATTAAAAATTACTTAATTATGTTTCAATAAAGTTATTATAAACGTACTTGTTATTATTAACTAACTATTTATTAAAAATTACTTAATTACGTTTCAATAAAGTTATTATAAACGTACTTGTTATTATTAACTAAATATTTATTAAAAATCACTTAATTATATTTAAATAACAGCATTATCTTTTTTATTATAAACGTGTTATTTACCGTTAAATATTGTTAAATATTATTAATTAAATATTTATTAAAAATTACTTAATTACGTTTCAATAAAGTTATTATAAACGTACTTGTTATTATTAACTAACTATTTATTAAAAATTACTTAATTACGTTTCAATAAAGTTATTATAAACGTATTATTTACCGTTAAATATCGTTATTATTAATTAAATATTTATTAAAAATCACTTAATTACGTTTCAATACCCTTATTATAATTGTATTATTAACTGTTAAATACCGTTATTGTTAATTAAATATTTATTAAAAATTACTTAATTACGTTTCAATAACGTTATTATAATCGTACTCATTAATTATTATTAATTATAAATATTTATAAAAAATTATTTGATTATGTTTCAATAACAGCATTATCCTTTTTGTGATCTTGTGTCATTGTCATTGCATTTGCTCATCGTGCCTATTATTAAGATATTTTTAAGATATTTTTAAGATTAAGATGTTCTTAATCATAACAATAAAACAAAAAGTTGATTGTTATTATAATTATTATTTTACTTTAATTTTTTATTTATTATTTTATTTATTTATTTATTACTTTATTTTTTTATTTATTTATTTATTATTTATTTATTATTGGAAGATAAATGTTGCCCCATTTCTCAGACTTTCAGCTTATGACTGACAAGTTGAGTATTTGGTAACCACTTTAAGTGGTTAATTTTTACATTTTCATGAAATATTTAATCGTTTAATTAATAATTTGTAATTAAATAAGAATATATTAAAAATATATAAATATAATAAGAATATATTAAAAAGAATATTAATATATTAACGAGTTGGCCTCTTAGTTGAAGTTAATCCAACATGTCCGCTCCAAACAAAATCATTCGAGTCCCTTTGAATTTTTCCTCATCATTTGAATGCACTTCTGCCTTGAATTTCCAACAAATTATCTCCAAATTTTGGGAATTTTTAGGAAATTTTTTTAAATCAGGGTTTTAAGTCCGAGCAGACGAATCTTATTTTTTATTATTATTGTTGTTGTGTCATCAATGTTGTTGTTGAGAGTTGTCGATGTTGTCGATGTTGTTTTTGTTGTTCTTGAATTCAGTTTTTTGAACCACTTTTGTCTTATCACATTCCCTCCTTGCTTCCCAGGAGTTACGAGTTGAAATTTCAATTCCTTTGATTTTCGGTGATCACTAAAAACTATTTCAGTATTTAATATTTATTTTATTTTATTTTCTCTTATCTTGTTTTTATGCTTTTACATTAAGATATTTATATAATATTGTATTATATTATATATATATATATATAAAATAAATAATATTAGGTTTATAATAACATTATAATAACATAATGATACATAATAACATAATAATTATAATAACATTATAATAATTATAATAACATTTATAATGTTTATTATAAACCTAATATTATTTATTTTAGTTTTTTATTTCTTTTAAACTCTTCCAACTTTCTCCAGATCATCCCGTGATTTGTTTCCTCCCCCAAAAAAATAAAATAATTATGCAAATGCATCCACTTAAAGATGCCTTCGCAAAACTAATCTTTTTTCCGAAGCTTCGATTCGCAAGGGATTTTCCTGAATTTTAAACGCGGAATTTTCCTCGACGACGCTTCGAGATAATTTTCCGAGGGGACGGTTTTGGGGAGGTCGTTGCTGTTGCTATCGGCGTCGTATTGTTGTTGTTGCTATCGTTATCATAGTGTTGTTATTGCTATCGTTATCATAGTGTTGTTGTTGTTATAGTTATGGTAGTGTTGTTGTTGCTATCGTTATTGTAGTGTTTTTGTTGTTATCGTAATGTTGTTGTTGCTATCGTCTTTGTAATGTTGTTGTCATTGTTGTTAATGTTGTTATAATCTTAGTCATTTTAGTTGTGACGTCCATAGCAGTTATAGTCGTCAGAACCTTTGTTGTCGTTTGCCTGTTTCAACAACAATGACGACAACGTCAAATTACTTCTAAGACCTGCTGCGGGACGTCGGACTCGGCGGGTGTCCCGTCTCCTTTAATGCCGAACGATCTCCTTCGTTCGATCCTCTCTTCGATGCTTCTGACGTCACATGTTTTTAAGTCCATAATGCAACCGGGAATCTAATTATATTAATACTCATCGTCGAATGTCGTCGTCATCATCATCATCATCCTCATCGTCTTCATCATCGCAGTCGTCGTCGTCATTGTTATTATGACAATGGTGAATTATCGCCAGTCCTTGAAAGTTGAATTAGGTTATTGTCCTGTCACCCACCCAACCCCAACCCCCCACTAAAATCTTTTATTAAATAATAATAATAAATTTTAAAAAATTAAATAAAATAAATAAATAAATAATAAACAAATATCTAGTTTTTTAATGACAAAAGTCATGACATAAATCCAAAAAGTCATTCGCATTATTAAAGTCACGTTAAGCCAATCGATGACACCGTTAGTTTGGCAGGTCGTCAAGGTAACGGACGACGCGACGTGACCGTCGCCATGACGACGACGACGTTTGCGTCGAACGGCCTTCAAAAAAGAGAATGTGAAATTCCATTTTTTAATCTTATTATTATTATTTTATTTTATTATTTATCTTATTATTATTTTTTTTATTATTATTTTATTATTTATCTTATTATTATTTTTTTATTATTATTTTATTATTTATCTTATTATTATTTTGTTATTAATATTTTATTATTATTATTTATTATTTCGAAATCCAATCGATTCATCGATCGGATGCGGAGGCGTTTCTTTCGTTTTCTGCTGCCATTATGTTTCTTTCGTCATGTTGTTGTGGAGTTTAAAAACCCATTGCCTTTGTTTTTTATTAATATTATATAATATATTGTATTATATAATATATTATGTTAAAAATTATATTATATTATATTATATATAATATTCTGTTATATTTTATGTCATAACTATTATATATTGTTATATATTAAAGGCGTTTAATATTTTTGTGCTTTTGTGTTTTGGCAATTCTTTTAATTTTTAAATTTAATTTGTTTCGTGATTTATTTTTGTAATTATTTATTATTTATTATTTATTTCATTGAATTTCATGACGAAAAGTGAGAAGAAGGCAAAAATCATGGACATCAAGAGGAACATAAGAGATGCAATGCTGGTAAGTTTACTACATGATGATGATGATGATGATGACGACGACGATGATTATGATGATGGTGGTGAATTTTTTTATATTAGCTTATATTAATAATATAAAAATATTACATTAATAATGCTGAATACAAGAACAATAGCCACGATGAATGGATGGTTGCAGGATGTCTTCAGTGATGATGATGATGATGATGATGATAATGACGATGACTATAGTGTTAATGACGGACATAAGCGAAAGGTCACGTTGATAATGCCACGCCGCACGCAAGAACAACGGTCGCAAGAACGAAGCAGTAGTCTGAGCATTTCATGTCAAGACAAAAAATATCATTAGGCGTCTGCCATTTTTAGCTTCTCGTTCTATTCTCGTCTGACAATGCGTCCCTTTGTTTCTGGAATTTTCTTTTTTCTTCTTTTTTTTTTCCATCATTCTATCGGGTCGAATGAACGGCCAGGAAAGTTCCGTCGCGTCGCAGACTCGAGTGCCGTCGCCACGGAAACGTAACTTGTTGTCGCTCGCTAATTCCCCTTTCTTATAATTATAATAATAATTATTATTATTCCCCTTTCTTATAATAATAATTATTATAATTATTATAATTATTATTTATTATTATTATTATTATTAATTATTATTATTACTTATTATTATTATTATTATTATTGATGCTGTTTTTGTTATTAATATTTTTGCTGTTTTATTGTATTCATTATAAAGTAATTGGTTTAGCTCAGATGGCGATGCTCACTTGGAAGGGTCAATGGCATTGTCTCATTAATCATTGTCATCACTATCATCATCATCATCATCATCATCGCCATCATCATCGTCATCGCCATCAGCATCGTCATCATCATCCTCGACGTCATCATCATCATCATCATCATGCCATGGATATGATCATCATCCTGTTATTATATTTTTTTGTGGATCTCCAATCACATTTTTGTCTTTCTTTTTAAAAAATGTCCATTTTTAACTGTTTCAAATCCAACTTACAAATCTTGCTCAACTTATTTATTATAATTATAATTATTATAATTATTATTATTATTTTTATTATTTATTGTTATTTTTTTATTATTTATTGTTATTATCATTGTTTATTATTTTTTTATTGATTCTTTTTCTCATCATATTTCATCGTTCAAAGCAAACCAGAGTTCAAGGCTTGCTTTTGCATCATAGGCATCCTGCTGCGTTCATTTTGTCCCCTCAGCATATGGCTTTTGTGTCGCTGGCGTCATCGTCGTCGTCGTCATCATCATTATTGTCATCGTCGTTGTCGTCATCGCCGTTATTGTCACTTGAGCTTAACCTTGCCAGTTCTACGTCCTAGTTACCTTTGAATATATGTAATCAATTTAGTTATATCTACAGACAGCTCTCCCGATCATCGTCGTTCTGTTGAATCGGGTTAGCCGAACGATGATGGCGGTCTGACCCGACGCCCGACATTGCATCGTCGGATGAATTTCTTACGTAACTCGGGTACAATGGGTGTCCGTCACAGGTGACTCACAACAACAACAACAAAAAGATAAAAAGATAAAAAGAGGCAACAAAGGCTGTTGTCTGAAAGAATGTACTTATCTATTCTGTCGTTTTTCTTCTGCTCGATTTTAACTGCTCGTCAAAAGATCCATTCTGGTCCGTTGTCAATGGAGGTCTTTGATCCTCCACTGACTTTCTTTCCTTCAAATCTTCTTCTTCTTCTTCCTCTTCTTCTTCTTCTTCTTCTTCTTCTTCTTCTTCTTCTTCTTCTTCTTATTCTTCTTCTTCTTCTTCTTCTTATTCTTCTTCTTCTTCTTCTTCTTCTTCTTCTTCGCCACGACGGAAGCAGACGACTCGACTTCGTAGGGAGTCTTTCAAAGTGGCGAATAAATCGAGCGGTTTGTTTTCGTATGCGCGGGTGAAGATTCGACCGTCGTGAAAGGAGAATTTAAGTCTTTTTAAGTTCAGAAGAAAAATTTAAATGTTTTCTTTAATGTAAACATAAGTTCGATCGTGGACATCCATCCCCTTCTTGATGCTTGGGATGCTGCTCCACTTTACCTCTTAAAATGATTTATCTTCAGAACATCAGAACATCTTCAGAACTAAAACCAATTTTCTATTCTCAGTTGAACCAAATCAAACTTCCAATTTACAAAACCTCCGATGGCTTTCTGATGGTCCATCTCAATCCATCTCGATCCATCTCTGTCCATCTCAGTCCATCTCAGTCCGTATGACCGACGACCGAGAAAGATCGATTCGAAAATGTTAAATCGCAACGACGCAAATCGGTCCCCGTGCGATAAACTTGTTTTTAAGTGCAAAAGAAAGCCTCGCAGCAGCTACTAAGGCTCATCGTCGTTCGTTGTCAACACCTCGACGCTAATCTTCATTCGAGACTTCATTTGTGACTTCTTTCTTCCTCTTCTCCTCCTCCTCCTCCTCCTTCTTCTTCTTCTTCTTCTTCTTCTTCTTCTTCCTCCTCTTCTTCTTCTTCTTCTTCTCGAGAAAGGTCTGCCTTTTTCAGACGAAATCTTTGATGTTTCCTGTGGAGATCAAAGCCGTGCCGGTTCGTTTGGGGAAAACCATTTCAAGACTTCCGTCTCTTATTTATAAATCGGGGGTTCCAATACCTTTTAAATTCAACAAGCATCACCTCCTTTGAATTCATTATAATTCAGTGCTTCATATTTAATGTATACATTTATATTTAATATATATATTTATTAAATATATATATATATATTATTATTATAAAATATTATTATCATATTATTATAAATATATTATATTTATTATTTTTATACATATGCATTTATTTATTTATTTGTATATTTATTTTTATATTTATTTATAAATCATTGCTTGCAACGTGATTTGCCCTTTGAAGTTGACCGCTGTCAGTCACAAACATTGAATGTAAAAAAACGAAAGCAGGGAAGAAAACAAAAAAGAATTATTTTTCATCGATCGACAGAAGAAATGGCGAAGGACACGAATGAATGTTCGATGATTGAACAGAATAAAAATAACTTTTACATCTGCTTTGGCAGACATTTGGCCAGGAATTTTTTTTATTTGATTGCATTTCTTTAACATTTGTTCTTGTTGTTATCATAATTATTGTTATTATTATTATTATTATTATTATTATTATTATTATTATTATTATTATTATTATTATTATTGTTATCATTATTATTATTATTATTATTATTATCAAGTCTAATATTATTATTAGACTGGATTCCACTTTAGCCTGACAATGTTAAATTTACATTTTAATATTCATGGTTACTTAAAGAACTTTAAATGACCTAAAGCTAACCCTAACCATAACCTAACTATAAGCCTTGGTCTTAACTCTAACCCTAACCGTAGCCCTAAACCTATCCGTAGCCCTAAACCTAACCCTAACTCTAACTCTAATCCTAGTTCTAACCCAAACCCTAATTTATTTATAAATTACTTATTTTTATTGGACTTTTCTAGTGCTTTTAAGTTTGGAACAGTTTAATGGAAAATAAAAGAATCAGAATAACCTTCTGCGGCCATTTTAATGCATCATTTTTTTATCAAATTTCTCATAATTTCAAAAAAAAACATTTTCTTTTGCCCATCTAAATCAAAAAATTTTCCAAACTTTCAAAAAATCCATTGTTGTCAAAAAGTTTCTCATCTCCATTTCAGTCCATAACAGGAGCCATGACCCAGCTGGAGCCTCCCGTGGCGTTGGCTGACCCTTCCAACTCGGACAGTTTCGACTACGTCCAACAGAACAGCAATGCCGTCGGATTCGACTATCCCGAGGTTATCGCGTCATTTTCGACGCTAGACCGAGTCATAGTAGTGACTTATTTATTTTTAACTATTTCCAAATAGAACATAATCATGGAACACTGATTCCAATGCTGCATATGAAATGCAAATATAAAATGAAATATTTAATTATAAATTAATTATTTAATTATAAATGAAGTCAGTTGTTGTGATAGGTCTTTGTTTTGTTGTTGTTGTACTGTTGCTGTACTGTTGTTGAAGCCTTTGTTGTTGTTGCTGTTGGTACTGTTGTTGTACTGTTGTTGAAGCCTTTGTTGTTGTTGTTTTAAAGTTTGTCGTTTGGTCTCTGACTTTGTCTGCTTTTTCTTTTCTTTTACGTGTTATCTGCAAATCAGGACTCGATAACAAATGCCGATAATGGTTGCCGGACGGTCTCTCGATGATGATGATGATGATGCCTATTCAAGTGGCACATCATTATCATAATCAGCCCATTTCCAGTCAGGATGTCACTGATTCGCATAATAGCACCGAGGCAGCAGTAAAACGTTATGAGGATGATGATGACGACGAGGATGATGGTGGCGGTGGTGATGATGATGATGATGATGGTGGTGGTGGTGGTGATGACAACAACAGGAATTCTTCGAGCACGTGGAGAGGTTGTGGAACGACGCCGGGGTCAGGGAGTGCGTCGGGAGGTCCAACGAGTTCCAGCTCATCGACTGCGCCAAATAGTGAGCTCATTAATATTAATTCGTTAATATTAATTCCTGAATATTAATGTTATCCTTTTGTTTTTCTGTAGAGTTTTTGGATTTTCAAGTCCTTATTATGTGTAGTTTGTGCCTCTAGTAATAATTATAATGCTGTAAGTGATTGGAGATTGATTAAACAATATAATCTAATATGCATGCATAAATTATGTTAATATGATGATATTATAATATTCATCTCATGCATAATTAAAGAGGATGAATAATTATAACATAGTATCATAACATCACATAATTGTAAAGTAATATTATGATTTCATAATTAAAATTAAATAAATATACTAAAATATATTAAAATAATATCCCATGATTACAAAACAATATAATATTTATTTAATTTTAAAATAATACATCTTATATAATTTTTAAAAAATATATCATATATAATCATAAAATAAATAATTAATAATAAATAATCAATAATTATTAATTATCTTAAATCTTATGTAATCATAAAATATTTCTTTGATGCCTCAGCTTCCTGGACAGGGTCAAGGTCATCAAAATGGCTGACTACATTCCCAACGAACAGGTTGCAATGGATGATGATGTTGATGATGATGGTGATGATGATGATGATGATGATTATTATTATTATTATTATTATTATTAACTATAACCGTTATTCTTGTTATTATTACTTCTGCTAGTGCTATTGTTGCTTTTTTACGTCAGAATGGAAATAGCTGTTAATGACCATGGGATACTGTTGTTGGTTATGGGGAGTAACGGTGATGATGATGGTGGTGATGGTGATGATGATGACAATGAAGATAATGGAGATGATGGTAATATGGGCTAGAACTATGGCAAACATGATGATAATGATGATGATGATTTCCACAGGACCTCCTGAGGTGCAGGGTGCTGACGTCAGGAATCTTTGAAACCAAGTTCTCGGTCGGCAGAGTGAACTTCCAGTGAGAGTCCTTTCTTCTTTCGTTCGTTCGTTCTCTCCATTGTCAATTTAATAAAGAAAAAAAAACGACAACATAATAAAAAGATATTAAAATAAAAATTAAAATTATTTTTGAAAAAAATTGTTAAACTATTAAAATCGAACATTGTTCTCCCGGCTTGCGTGCCATTGCGTGCGACCGACTGATGTAATAATAATGAATGTAATAATAGTAATTATTACGTAATAATAATAGTAATTATCATGTTGTGAGTGACTGATGTAATGATAAACGTAATAATAGTAATTAGTATCGATTCTCGCCCGTCGATCTTTCAGTCTGTTCGACGTCGGAGGTCAAAGGGATGAGAGGAGGAAGTGGATCCAGTGCTTCAACAACGTGACGGCCGTCATCTTCGTCGCCGCCAGCAGCAGCTACGACTGCGTCCTCAGGGAGGATACCACGCAGAACAGGGTCAAGGAGTCGTTGGATCTCTTTGAGAGCATCTGGAACAACAGGTTGCTCTGCATGGATGGATGGATGGATTAGTGGAAAGATCAATCTTTGTTGATCGATTGATTGATTGTTTATTTATTTATTTATTCATTCAGTTATTGATTACCATTAAGTTATTGATTGATTGTTTGATTGATTGATTTCCAAATAACCTTTCCGCAGATTCCTGAAGAAGATCTGTGTGATCCTCTTCCTCAACAAGCAGGATCTTCTCGAGGAGAAGATCAAGTCTGGGAAGTCCCCGGTGGAAAAGTACTTCCCCGAATATCTCGACTACGAACCCTACGGTGGGTCAGGTGGATGGATGGATGGATAGGTGTGCGGATGGTTGGATGGATGGATGGGTGTGCAGATGGTTGGATGGATGGATGGGCAGAGAAAGTGTTTAAGGTCGTAGGTTGTGGAGGACAATGACAGCAATGATGAAGTTAGCCATGATGATGATGATGATGATGAAGACAATTTTTGTTAAAAAAAACCTTCAGTGCAAAGACGCCCAACAGCAACGACTGACATTCCTGACGTAACAATCGCTTTTTCTTTTTCAGGTGTCACCAACAACAACAATAACAACAAAGAAGATCCGGAATTCTTCAAAGCCAAATATTTCTTCAGAGATCAATTTCTGGTGAGTCGATCGATATTTCGTTTTTATAGGTCGAGTCAATCCGGCGACCTTTCGATTCTATTGGTGCTCGTAATTTGCGGAGGCTCCCGATTGGTTGCCGGTAAACTGTCTAACTTTTAATAGTTTCATACCCTTTGCCCCAAGCATAATTTCTTTAAAGTCTCGAAACATTTTGAAATGTTTCTGAATTTCTTCTTGCAAGGTGTTTTCACTTGCGCAAACCTCAGATAATGTATTCAGTACTCGATACTTTCATTTTTGGACAGCCTATAAATAACTCGAGCGTCAATAAACAAGATACAAATAGACCGGCCGCTCTGTTTTTAACTCCCACTCTCCTCTTTCGGCAACGCCGGCCTTAATCGATCAGTTCTTCTAACCTATCGTTTAATAAACAGGTTGATTGAATCACAGGTTGAATTGTTGGGTAGAATATTAGTTGATCCATTGGTGTTATATGTTGATTGGTTGGGATGGAGGAAGTGTTTAAGTTTTTAGCTGATCAAGTGATTGATTGATTGATTGATTGATTGATTGATTGATTGATTGATTGATTGATTGATTGATTGATTGATTGATTGATTGATTGATCGATTGATCGATTGATCGATTCAGACGATAGCCCAGTCGATGCCGACCGAAAACTACGACCGGCTGACCTACCCTCACTTCACGTGCGCCGTGGACACGGAGAACATCAGACGAGTCTTCAACGACTGCAAGGACATCATACAGAGGGAACACCTCAGAATTTTCGAACTCATCTGAACCTGTCGTCTGCCTAAGCCTTTCGTCCGTTCATTCTTCCTTCAATCCATTCGTTCTTCCATCCATACAATCATTCATTCTTCCACTGCCTTTTGTCCATCCGTTCGTCCATTCATTCTTCCTTCAATCCATTCGTTCTTCCATCCATCCATTCATTCTTCCGCTGCCTTTTGTCTGTCCGTCCGTTCATTCTTCTGTCAATCCATCCATTCTTTCTTCCATCCATTCATCCATTCTGCTGATAATTGTAATAATTAATAAATAAATTAATTAATTCGTCTGTCAATTCATTCCTGTTAGTTCTTGTAGTGCCTACGTGTCATTGTGGAATGATGATGTTTATCTTTCGTTATCAGTGAATCTGTTATTTTTAATAATAATAATAATTATTAGTCAGTTCACATTCTTAGTGAGTGCTTTGTTGACTGTCATTCATAATATTTTAATAATAATAATAATAATAATAATAATAGCAACAGTAATAATAATAATAATAATAATAGCAACAATAATATCAATAATGATATATTTATGCAGTAACATGATTTCACTAAAGATCTTACATAATTGCACATCATGCAGTTTAACTTAAAAGATGTGGTTGTGGCTTCCCTTCAGAGATCTGATGGAAATATTTGTTAACCATTAATTGTCGAGCGACCGATCGAACGATGGACGGATGGAAAGATGGATGGAACGATGGATGGAATGATGAATGGAACGATGGATGGAACGATGGATGGAATGATGAATGGTGGATGGAAAAGCGAACGAATCGAGGATTTGTTTCCTCGAACTGTTGCCTTTTCCAAACGCACGGCTTATCGAGAGGACTTCGTTCCTGGCCTGTTCTCGGTTTCTATGGCGACTTGTTGTCGTTTCGAAGATGCTAAGATTTATTTTACCCATCATTTCACACACACACAAACACACAACAAACTCATACACACACACACGAGGATGCTAAGGTTTTTTTTACCCATGTTTTCACACATACAACACGTACATACACACACACAAACATACTCGCGTACATGCACACACAAAATGGCTTTGGTTGAAGCGTCAAGACTCGTTTCCCGTTCGATCGACTGAAAGTTGTTTTTTGTTTTGTTTTTGTTTTTTTTATTTTTTTATTTTTGAGTAGATTTTGCTTTGCTTAAAAAAATTCTAAAAATTTAATTTAAATCCCATTTTAGTTTTTATAGAAAAACTTTATAAATGTTTACAAATTATTTATTTTCCTCTGAAAGTTTCTTTTCTGACTTCATTTTCTTTTATTTTCTTTTCTATAGTTTTATTTTATTTTCTTTTCTATAGTTTTGTTTTATTTTATTTTATTTTATTTTATTTTCTTTTCTTTTATTTTGTTTTGTTTTATTTTATTTTATTTTATTTTGTTTTTATCAGACCTGGTGTTTTCGAGGACCGGCGACCTTTCGTCCTTCGGGGTTGATTCAAAGATCCGAAGAGGGAGCCGATTTTTTTAATTTTTTAGATCGACAAGTCGTGAGATATCTCCGAATAGAAATGAGTTAGAGTTGTTAATAAATATATAAATTATTATTATTCATAAATTATTTCATTATATTTTCAATTCCACATGAATGTAAGGCGTTGTTTGCAATACAATGTTCAGATGCGGCCCTGCTGAGGGAACGTTGAATAGCTGCTCTCTCTAGTTGTTGGAGTGTATTGTTTGTAAAAAGAAAATATTTAACTACTATTTCACTATTTATTACAGAATTACTGCTAATTTTTTTCTATTTATTTCATTAATTGCTTTTAATTGAACGAACGTGGGCGTCTTTTGTCCTTGTAAATGATTCGATAGTTGGTCGACTATTATCTGCTGAACTTGGAACATTTTGTTAATAAGGTTTTGAAGACAAATTCATTTATAAACATTTCTAAATTAATTATATTTATATAATTTTTATTATATTATATATATTTTGTGAGTTTTATTTTTATTAATTAATAAACATTTTAAAATTAATTAATAAACATTTCCAGATAAATTAATTCATATATTAATGACTTGTAAATCAATAACAGCTTATTCCTTCCCCTTCGATTGGGGTTTCAATACACAACTCTAAGAGTAATTTTGTCCACAGACAGTTGCTTTCTGTGTACGTGTGAGTTGGAAACATTATAAGAGACATTAGAGCTTCTAACTGATTTTGAAATTTTAGCCCAGAAAGTATTAACTCGGTAAAATTTTTTTTTAATCGTTAATAAATCAATAACTTATTAATTCGAATCTAATGATTTTTAATTTTAGAGAATTTTGGAAGTCATAAATATTTTTTTCCCCTTCAGAAGTCAAAGTTTTACGCCAGCCTTGAATAACTTACGATTCTCCCTTAAGTTAAGAAAACGAATCGGATTGGTTAATGCTAACAGCTACAGTTGATTAGAATCATGACTTGTCTATTAAGACTGACTTGTTGTCTAAGTTTCTGTTCGCATTCAGATCATCTTCTGCTTTGAAAGACGTGGAAGAAAGTCACGGAGTCTGAAACATCAGCAAAACTGATCCAACAAAACGATAACCTGTCCGGTCCGGTCCAAAACTGACGAACAATTGGAACGACCAAGATGGAAAGCGAATCGATGGAATGATTTGATTTAAAATTCAAGTCACGACCAGCACCGAACGAGCGAACGAACGCCATTTTTTCAAGGGCATTTCGCGCCCAACTTGAGCACGGGCGGCAGAGATTTGTCCTCAAAGACAACAGAAAGGTCAGCCTTTGGCGCCAGGGTCACGCCGTCTGAGGGGCTCTTACTGAGTTCAACGTTACCCCTCCCGTCGGAGGTAACGTCTTCGCGAATTTGGCCGGGATTTCGCAGACGAGTCAAGTGAAGTAGCGACCAGAAGGTCGGGTAAACCAGGTCCGCGAATAGCAGGTTCGGCTGTTTGCCACCACCGTGGGGCAAAGGTGCCACGGTCTGAGGGCTCGGATAAACCGATGGGTTGAAATCTGTTGGTTGGGCGTTTTGGAGTTTCGCGGATGCTATTTCTCGTTCGTTTCTCAGCTGGGAATCTTGAAGTTGTCGGAGATGGTGGTGGTGATGATGATGATGGGCAAGCAGGTGGTAGTGGTTCGCGTGAGGCTGGGAGCCGTTTAAATACGGGAATACGTAATTGTTGTGGGAATAGGGATGGTGGTGGTGATGGTTGTGATGGTGATGATTGTGAAGTTGATCGTGTAGGGGGTGGCGTAGAAGTTGCCCGAGGACCGGAATCGGGTGCCTGATGGACTGGAGGGAGGGCATGCCCCCGAGCTGAGGGTTGAACATCGGGAATGATCTCTGCTGGGTCATGAACTTTGACCTCAGGCTAGAGTTGCTCGAGTTTCGACGTCTGAGCTTTCCAGTGGTTCCTCCGATGTACACGTCGTCTGAAGACGCGTCGAGCATCCAATAGTTGCCTTTTCCAGGGTCGTCGTAGTGTCGGGCAACCTGATTGGTTGGTTAGTATTTTGTAAACTAGTCAGCGATTGGTTAAGATGTTAATCGTTAAATATGCTTTAAATGCAGTGTTTTATAGACACAAATTATAAAATGTTGACAACATATTTAAAAATTTTAGCAGCCATTTCGGGACGGATTTTTGAAGCTATTGTCTTGATCAAATTGCTGGGGCGGTCCTCCCTACACCACGGCTGCCCAAGATGGGGGTTGGATGGCGCAAGAAGCGAAGTATAATTAATAAGTATAATTGATTTAAATACGATCTCTTAATGTCGTATCAATGAGGACTTTAGTAAAATATTGCATGAGAATTACTTGATAAACGTTGAATTCTTTTTGAGTATCTCTTGAGATCAATAAAGTATCATCACCTACGGATACATCACTAACAATCACGGAACAAGTTGTAGATATAGAATACAGTGATGTCTCTCGAACGATTTGAAAACAAAAGCGATTTAAAAAGAACTTAAAAATGTTTTCAAAAATCGAACCGCAAAATAAATGACTAATTTTTAGAATTTCATAAGGAAAAAATATCACTCCTTTAAGTCACGGACGCAAAGACGGGGAAAACATTAATTATGTAAAAAATGAAATCGAAAATGTTGGTTTTTCCTGGAGCTATTTTGGGGATAGCGCGAACTCGTCTTGATGACTTATTGAAAGGTGAGAACTTTTTCTAAGGCCATCCTAAGATTATTTAACCACACCTGTGATGTAATACCCGTAACCATACCTGTAATGTCATTGCAATACGTAATGTAATTGTGACGGTATAAGACATATCAGTGAACGTCAATAACCACTGCGTAACCAGACTGCTAGTACGACTTAGTATGATCGACTTCTGGTGACCCAAGTAGGGTTTTGAACACACTTGGGGTCACTTGAAGGCCCTCAGTGAACTTGATTCTTACATATCTGAGGTGATTGTCGAGCAGTGAATCGAAGAACAAATTTCTATATGTCCTTCTTGTAGATGGAGCACGGTTGTCGGTAGATGGCGCAAATTAATTTTATAATCGTCATAGTAACATTTTGGTATTTATAATAATTCATTTATACATTCAGGACCGCTACAACACAGCACATATACTTAAATCGAGCATCACCTGTGGAAGATAAAGTTCTGAAAATACCTTAACGAAGCACTTGTTGAGGCTGAGATTGTGTCGGATGGAATTCTGCCAGCCTTGCTTGTTCTCCCTGTAGTATGGAAAGTGCCTGACGATGAAATCATAGATTCCGCTGAGTGTCAGTCTCTTCTCTGGACTGCTCCTAATGGCCATCATGATGAGGGCATTGTAGCTGTAAGGTGGCTTCTCGTGAGTCTGATCTTTCTTTTCAGATTCTTTGGAGTCTTTTTTCTTTGGGTCTTTGTCCTGCTTGGCCGAATCTTTTCCATCTCCTGTTGTGTCGTCCGGCGAGTTGAAGCATTCCGTTTCGTCCCCATCTTCTCCAACGTCGATCTCTTCGAGGCTGCTTTCCAACTCCCCAACCGCTTTCCTGCCACTGTAGTAGACGTCTTCAGAGAGAATCTTGCTCAGAAGTTGGTTTTGAGAGAAAGTCTTTTTGCTGCCAGACTCCGGTTGATTTTTGGCTTCTCCGGGAGGCGAGAAACTGGAATCAGCGACTAATCTGGCCTCACTGACATCACCAGAACTCTTGACCCTAGTGACCGGGGAGAGTATCGAAACCTTGAACTTGTTTTTGACGATTTCATCGCGGTTCGTCGAGTCAAAGTCATACTTTGAATCTCTCGTTTCCAGCTGATTGGCTGAGCTCGGAATAGTCGTGTTGCTCTGTGCTTCAACGGGAGAGAGTGAATTGATGCTTTTCACTTTAGAACCACTTGAAACTTTCACAGTTTCCAATTCTTCTTCTGTTTGGTGACGAATGTCGCTGATGACTTTGGAGTTGGTGGAGTCACAGTGGAGAGTAGAAGTTATTGAAATGTCCCTGGGATCGAAAGATTCCAAAAGGTTCGGTTGGTCGGTTACCATGGTTTCATCGTGGACGCCAAGCATTCTTCTGATGCTGAAAGGATGGCTGCTGAAGTCACTGGACGCTATCTTCTTCATCATTTTCCGATTGGATTAACATGTATTATCACTAATATTAACAATAATAAGGAAAAATATTTCACAATATTTTTCTAATCCTTGCAACATTTTTTAAAAATCCACAGCAAAATGGTAAAAGCCTAAGATTAACGTTTATTAGCAGAACCAAAACAGTGAATCCAAGTGAGGCATTTTATGGAATTTAAACTTTTTGACGATTAACATTTTAAAAACGTTTTTATCGCAATTTAAAGTAAATATTTTGGACGCAAAATATTTCAATCAAACCGCACATCATCAAAACAAACTTTGATTCAGAATCTGTTTGACCAAAAATGGCTATTTATATCACCTGACGGCACGTTATACGTCATACGTCGACCGACCAATAAACGCTCGAGAAACTCCGACATCGACCAATAAGATATGACTTCCTGCGGGGCTCGGATTTAATTGGCTGCTTGTTAAAGACGAGAAGAGGAATGTGACAAAACGTTTATACAACCTGTTCAAAACAATCAAAGGACCACAATTGCCTAATCGCCTTTCTTATTAGCAGCGGCATTTTTTTTCTTCACTCCTTCACTCCTATTCAATCCCCCCATCTTTTGTTACTCCATCGTCACTAACGATGTATCATCATCATCGTCGTCATCATCATCGTCATCAACAACAACAACATCGTCATCATCATCATCATCATCATCATTATCGTTGTCAGCGTCATCCATGCAATAAGAGGCTCGTGACGATGATCGTCATCATCATCATCTGTTCGATTCTATAAATAGCATGTTTCCGATTGATGGAAATATTCAATCAGTTGACAGTCAATAATGATTATCGTCTGCTTCTTTGATCCTTAAGCCTCTTCTGCTCGTCGAGGTTACATTGTTAAGGAGGTCGTTCTTCGTTCTGATTGGTCAATAATTAATTATGTTTATGTGCTCCAGACAAATAATAACCTATTAGAAACTATAACAATAATAATAACAATAATAATAATCATAATAATAATAATTTGATCCTTTTAAGGTACTCAAAAAAGTCCAAATAAGAAAAATTTTATGTTGAACGTTCAGAATAAACTGTTTGAAATCACCTTTTGAGAAATATCTGCAATTCCCCTCTTGCATTATTCATGTCTTTTCCAGGCATGCCCCGCCCCTCTAAGTTAACCAGCCAATCATCTGCTTTCACTCAATCAATCAATCAATCAATCAATCAACCGATATTCAATCAAACGAACATCAATCCAAGACTAGGCAAACTCTCGTCAGTCCATCTTTTAAAAGGTCATTTGAGAACAAAAGGAAAACGAAGAGTTTCAAAATCTTTGCCAATTTTCTCGGGTTTCGCCCAAAGGGTTGAAAACCTGTCCAAGGGTCTGAACCCTGCCTGAGTGTTTGAGTACCTGCCTGCCTGTAGGGAGTGGGAGGCCTTATGGTTCTAGATCATCATCATCGTCGTTGTCATCATTGTCATCATCAGAATGACTGACTATAATTTTTTTGAAAAGATTGCCTTAACACTGAAGTTTGAATAAAACTTTCACATATTACATCCATCTCCGTGCAATTGTCATCATCATCATCATCATCATCATCATCATCAACACCCAATACCATTACTATTATCATCACCACCAAGACCATCATCGTCGTCGTCGTCGTCATCACAGACTGGTTGAACGGTGCGAAAGGAGGACCATTGAAGATGTGTACAGAGGGCTTTAAGAGAGGAATGCAGGAAGATTAAAGGAAAGCTGCTGGAATAGGTAGGACAACAACAATAACAACAACAATAACAATAACAACAATAACAATAACAACAAATCTTCAATGGACAACAATAGCCGACGGAAGCGACAATTATGATAACAGTGATAATTACAATATTATTCGTTATTATGATGATGATAATAATAATAATAATAATAATAATAATAATAATAATAATAATAATAATAATAATAATAATAATAATAATAATAATAATAATAATAATAATAATAATAATAATAATAATAACAATAATAACAATAATAAACAGCGACGATGATAACAATGGTCACAGCTTAAACTCAAATATTTGAGCCAGGAAAACATCACACCATTTCGTGTCACAAACATCTGAATCGGCGACCAATCATCGGTATCCATGGATACGGAATCAACCAACCGCGATTGATTCATTCCAAACAATCTCTGTCTTCATCCTCACCTTCACGTCTGCTCCGCTCATCCATCCACCCATCCATCCACCCATCCGTCCACCCACCCATCCGTCCGCCCGTCCATTCATTATCACGGTCGTCTTCGTCATCATCAATGTCGTCGTCATCGTCGTTGTCATCATCACCGTCATCATCATCATCATTATCATCAATACTTAGATCGTTAATTATTAAGTTTGAGGGGTAACGGACTATGGCCCGAGTTGGGTCAAGGGTAAGGTGAAAGGTCAGCGTTATGTTTGTTCGTGGCGAATTGCAAACTCAGCAATCATAATCATGATTCCAATTATAATAAATTTTTTATTAACTTTTATCGGCATTAATGGATTTTAATTATAATAAATTTTTAATTATAATTATTTTAATTATTTAACAAAAATAAGTTCAATAACTCGAAGAGCGACCATCTTGTCGGACCACACGCGCGCCGTTCCCGCCCTTCCACTGCTACATTGGCGGTCGAGTTACGTGCATTTGTTTTTCAACGTGGGTGGTCGGAATGCTTTTGAAGGCAAATTTGTCTCTTTCGCCTGTAATCCTTGGTTTGTCTGTTTGCAAACAAGTCGTAGTCTCAGGACAATAATAATATTAAGTGATAATAATAATAATAATAATAATAATAATAATAATAATAATAATAATAATAATAATAATAATAATAACAATAATAATAATAATAACAATAATAATAATAATAACAATAATTAATAATAATAATAATAATAACAATAATTAATAATAATAATTAATAATAATAATAATAATAACAATAAAGTCATTGCGATAATAAAAATAATGCTTATTATATCTTTTCTTGAAATAATTCGTTGCTGTTTATTTTGTTAATAATTTGTTAATAAATTGACATTAATTTAATTTTTTTTTTAAATTTCCATTTAAATTCTTATATTTCAATAAAATCGCGTTATTTTGTCTATGATTGCGTCTCCATGACAACACCCCAAAAACCGAGTAAACAAGGATGTAACCTAGATGAAAAGACAATAAGTGAAGGACAGAGTGGCGAGTGGATGGACGGACAGAGGGATTGATGGACGGATAGATGGATGGATGAATGGATGGATGGACGGACAGAGGGATTGATGGATGGATGGATGGATGGATGGACGCATGGGTAAGTAATTGCTTAGGTAAATGTGCGATTGGATGAACGGATCAACCATTCATTAATTCATTCATTCGTTCATTCATTCGTTCATTCGTTCGTTCATTCATTCGTTCATTCATTCATTCAATCACTCTCCCTCTTTTCAAGATCATCATCATCTCTCTTTCTCATTTTTGTTGTTGTCCTCCCATCCATTGTTCCACGGTG
The DNA here is from genome assembly GCA_034509925.1 of Hirudinaria manillensis. Lineage (NCBI taxonomy): Eukaryota > Metazoa > Annelida > Clitellata > Hirudinida > Hirudinidae > Hirudinaria > Hirudinaria manillensis. Next base: position 1,807,195 of record CM067532.1, on the reverse strand, counting down.
TCAAACCGGTGCGTACAAACACGTACAACGTACTCCAATTATCAGAGTTCGCTACGATTCTTTTTGTTTGTTGCTCAATTCGTAATTAAATGAATTTAAATTATATGATTTATTTTCCGATAAAACATTTAAATAATTAAATTTAATTAATAAATTAATTAATTTTAAATTTAATAAATTTTAAATTGTAAATAATTTAATTTCACAATCCGATAATCTCGTCAAAAATAAGGAAATAGTTCCAGAATGTATTCTTTTATTCATCCGCCAAGTTTACAGCGATTCTGTATTTGGTCGGAAGAGGTAATGTTGTATAAAATAATATGTAATACAAAACGTAACATTGCATGTAATAATGTATAATACTATAACGATGTTAATGCACTACATGTTACCATGTAATACATTGCATACTTAATACAAGATGACTATGATACAAAATGTAACTTGCTGTAATTCATGTTTATTTACATGATTGTAACGAAATTGTAAATTGCATTTACAGTTTACGTGTAATTGAAATTGTAACTCACAGAGCTTAAGTTTACATGGTTACCTTGGGATTCGTTTGAAGCTTGTACAGAGTAAATGTACCAAGATAATCTTATTATTATCAATATTATTTCTATCAACCGGTAAATAATCGAGTCATGATAATCACTTATTTGCGCTTCTGATTGGACCACAATCATCCAATCAATCAGCCAATCAATCCATCAATCGATCAATCAATCAATCAATCAATCAATCAATCAATCAATCAATCAATCAATCAATCAATCAATCAATCAATCAACCAATCAATCAATCAATCAATCAACCAATCAATCAATCAATCAATTCTCCTTCTTTCATACTTCCCTCTATTCCCTCTAGAGGTTTACTACGACAAATAGGCTGAGAAATGTAAACATACTTTTTAATCTTCCCGTAAAAACAAATTAAACATTGTAGCAGATGAAATTATTAATCGCGCCAACAGCACCACAGCTTTCCTTGCCCTGCTCTGCACTTTGTCGAGCACCTGTTGATTAGTACACGAGGTGCACCGAGTACTACTTCGAGTACTAGTACTGATGACGACGACGACGTCGATGATGATTTGATGAGGAAGATGACGACGACGAAGTTGATGACCGTTGTATCATATATTACTCGCTATATAATTAAGGACTACTTTGGGAATTGGAGATACTAACCAGCGTACTTTGAGTACTGGTTCTCTTGAAGTAGTACAGGCATCACCTTATCTTGTACTGCCTGTTTGTTTATTTATTCGGTAATGTGTTGTGAAAATTTATCACGCTTTTTTTTTATAAATTTTTTAAAAAAATTGCAGCAAAAATCTTCTGGAATTGGCTGTGATTGGCCATCTGTTAGCGAGGATGGTTGAGAACATACAGATGTAAGTGACGATGATGACGACGACGACGACGACGATGATGACGATGATGATGACGATGATGAAGAGTAGGATGAGTTTCATAGGAGTCGTGTTATGATGACAGTAATAAAGAATATTTTTAATATTAATGCTTTTTAAATTATTCTTTATTATTTTTCCAGCAAAGCAAATATATTTCAAAAAATCAAAACAAATACTAAACAAAATTATATTATAATTAAGAATAATGATTATTAATAAGAAATTAATATATTATTATAATAACATTAATTAGCATTATTAATATTAATAATTAAATACTTATCAATAATTAAACTGAAAATAATGGAAATTGAATTAATGAGTCGATCAAACACAGGGAGACAACAGAAGTTACTGCCGTCCTTGACCTTTTCCATCCAGAGGTTCAAAGGTCAGAAGTTCAACTCCAGAATAAGACGCTCAATGGAGAAGAGAAATGAATATTAGTGGAAAACATTTAAAAATTCCTTTCATCTTTAATTTTTAAAATTACGTCAATTTAATGTCACATTAATTATTTATGTGTTATTTGCACAATAATTAAATTAACAACAATAATAATAATAATAATAATGACAATAATAATAATAATAATAATAACAGCATTAATAATAATAATGATAATAATAATAATGACAATAATAATAATAACAGCATTAATAATAATAATGATAATAATAATAATAATAATAATAATAATAATAATAATAATAATAATAATAATAATAATAACAAGCATAAGCGATGAGACATAGAAAGTACAACAGTAGCGAGTGATTGTTGTTTGTGCATCGTCACATCGAAGTGCAATCAAATACACCTGTGGATTCAACAACAGCCATTCTTCAACAACTCTCTCCTTGGGTTCACACGACCAGTTGTAATTATTATTATTATTATCATTATTATTATTATTATTATTATTATCATTATTATTATTATTATTATTGTTATTATTATCATTATTATTATTATCATCATCATCATCATTATTATTAATATTATCATTACTATTACATCGTTATTATTATTATTATTATCATTTACATTGTTTCTATTACATCGTTATTATTATTATTATTATTATTATTATTATTATTATTATTATTATTATTACTATTACATCTT